>JAJSOF020000036.1:35272163-35852248 GCA_025594305.2 Periplaneta americana | reverse complement strand
AATATTAATAATATTAATAATAATAATAATAATAATAGTAATAGTAATAATAATAGTAATAGTAATAGTAATAATAATAATAATAATAATAATAATAATAATAATAATGAAAAATGACAACTGTAAGTGGATTGCCTGCCACTAAATTGAAATTGTCTGTTCAGCTACTTGTAACCATATAAACGCACTAACACCGTGAAACTAGCTCTGTACAAAATATTAGTGCTACATATTACAGAAAATGTAATTAGATCGATAATAATACTGAACTAGTATATACAATATATGTATATTATAGAGCATAATAGAGTAGTCCACACCTGTAGAGTAGCGGTTAGCGCATCTGGCTGCGAAACCAGGTGGCCCGGGTTCGATTCCCGGTCGAGGTAAGTTATCTGGTTGAGGTTTTTTCGGGGTTTTCCCTCAACCGAATATGAGAAAATGCTGGGTAACTTTCCGTGCTGGACCCCGTACTCATTTCACCGGCATCATCACCTTCATCTCATACAGACGCTAAATAACCTAAGATGTTGATATAGCGTCGTAAAATAACCTACTAACCAACCAACATAATAGTAAACATGATACACATTAATTGTAAATACTATATATTATAAACAATTAATTCATTTAACGAAATCAATCCCGTTACGGTGAACAAAAACATATACCGGGTGTTCAGTTCAAAGTGTGTCATGGCTCTCTGTATGCCGTCATGTGGCTAGCCGATGAGCCTAGAGAATTCAATCTCCCTACACTTCCGCAGAGGCATATTACCTATGTGCTAGAGAAGTTGCGTGGCAAGTACGGCGTTCATTCTGAAGAGTACTTGCCGATACGTACGGTAACGCCTGTAGTGGCAGGAATGTGAACTCTTTGAAAACACGTACTGATGTGAGTTTTTTTCTTACAGTCGGGATATGGGGAGAGGGTTAAGACGATTACTTACGCAGCCTATTTGTTGACATTAACTTCGACGGTCAACATGGACACGGAGCATTTGATTTGTATTGTGGAATGTTGCCATACGCAACCGATGATAACAAATACCCTGCGTACGACTTGCCCGCGCAAAACACAGTTCGAAAGAGGTTATGGTAGCACACAGACTTTACAGACCGCCATCTATTGCTACGATGTTCAAGTTACACTGTACACGTTCTCAAGTTCAGATTGAACTCCTTGATTAATAGGCAACTTCTCTGACATAAAAGCTGAAACTCGCTTCAAATCGCTGACTCACAACAGTGACGTCATGACACACTTTCAAATGAACACCCAGTATTCTGAGATTATGAAATTCATATCTTTTACTATAACTGACACTAAAAATTTGTTTAAGCTAAGAAAATGTTCTTCCTACTTCACATGACGTTACAGTGACACAACAATAACAAAAAAAAAAAAAATCAAGATACAAATTAGCAATATTTACATTTTACACAATATATTATATAAATAATTCATTGATCAAAACCTATCCTGTTGCAGTGAAGGACAACATATATTCTGAGGTTATGAAATACAAATCTTTTACGGACATCACATAAAATTTGTTTAAACTAAGATAATGTTCTTTCTACGTCATATGACGTTATAGGGGCATATTTATAATACATTACATCCTTGTAATTTAACGACCCCATGCCCACCTGCCTGCATTTCTAACCTGCTTATGCATCCACGTGACGTAATAGATGTAGCTACCAGAAGAAATTACTCGATCCGCTGTACGTTTGGGAACAGAAATGCGCTGCCTGTATATTATGCAGTGGACCCGATTAAAAAATTCTTAAGCAGCATTTATAACTGCCCGTAATTGCGATACCACCTTTCGTCACGCAACTCGCAAGAGAATCGCAAAGGAATCTAATCTCTTGGACAGAAAGCCATCATGACTACTACTGGGTGTTCAGTTCAAAATGTGTCATGGCTCGCTGTATGTCGTCATGTGGCTAGCCGATGAGCCTAGAGAATTTATCTTCCTACACTTCTGCAAAGGCGTATTACCTAAATGCGAGAGAAGTTGCCTAGCAAGTACGGCGTTCATTCTGAAGATTACTTACCGATACGTACGGTAACGCCAGTAGTGGCAAGAATGTGAACTGTTTGGAAACACGTACTGAAGTGAGTTTTTTTTCTTACTGTCGTTATATGGGGAGAGGGTTAAGGCAATTACGTACGTATTTGTTGACATTAACTTCGACGGTCAACATGGACACGGAGCATTTTGATTTGTGTTGTGAAATGTTGCCGTACGCAACCGATGATAACAAATACCCTGCGTACGACTTGCCCGCGCAAAACACAGTTCGAAAGAGGTTATGGTAGCACACAGACTTTACAGACCGCCATCTGTTGCTACGACATTCAAGTTATACCGTACACGTTCTCAAGTTCAGATTGAACGCCTTGATTAATAGGCAACTTCTCTGACATAAAATCTGAAACTCGCTTCAAATCGCTGACTCACAACAGTGACGTCATGACACACTTTGAAATGAACACCCAGTATAATTGTTGTTACTGCGTTAAAATGAAATTAAAATATACAGTTTAATTTAGAAACACTCAGTACCCTTACAGTTGGCATTGAAGATATTTATTTTAATCGATTTGTAATACTTCTGTATCAAAAACGAAATGAACAAACTTCGATTGGTTTGGTGATAGCGAGATGACATTACCTGACATTTGCCTTATTGTTGGGTAAATCTGAGAAATATACTTATATCGAAGTGATAGTAATTTAATGACGATAATAATAATAATAATAATAATAATAATAATAATAATAATAATAAATAACAATAATAATAGAACGAATAATGTTAGGTTTACAGTATTTATTCATTCGATAAAATGCGAAAGTAATTTCCAATTCCGTTGAGCACTCTTAGAAACTTTCTCTTAGTATAAGATCGTTAAATGGGCAAACTGTAAGATGTATCGAAAATAAATCAACAGTTTCATCGATCTACGGTATCAAGACGAATCCAGTTAATAAGGCTGAGCGGGCCGCAGTCGATGTTTGCTGTGATGTATTACGTTCCGCCTGCCAATCTCTGTTTAGACTTCCCACCGAGCGGAGGTACTAGACCAGTTACATAGCAGCAGGCGCGCTGAGTAGAGGTGAAATAAAGGCTGGAGGAGAGATCGCAGAATCTGCGGGGCAAAGTGCTAGCAAATCTTTTGAAAGCCTTATTCAGATTCATAAGGCAGAGCTGCATCGAGTGCTGTCTACATTACTTCCCGTCCGCTTTCTCGACTTGAAAATTATGTTTCGTATCCTGGATAAACTTTGATCCCATTGTTGGTTTCCAAGATCTGCAAACAAGTGTACAGACATTCATAGAGATATGATGACACCTTTACTAATGACATCTGGCGTCTTTAAAGAAAAAATAGTAGTGAATAAATGAGTGACTGATTGTAAATGACTTGCTGCATCATAAAAGAATGATCTAACGCATTGGTTCCCAAAGTGGGGGTCGCGAACCCCAGGGTGGTTATGTAAAGAGCTGAGAGGGGTCGCGATATGATTTACAAATTAGAACAAAAGACGCCTTATTAACATATACACACAGTGATATTTTCAAGTTAAAGGAAATTTCTTCCTTTTGTTTTAATAATAATCATAGACGAAAAATTACTTTGTACACAGGTTGTAACTTTAATAATGGCAACTATTTATTTATTACGAATATACAGGGACATCATTTATTTTTACTAACATTTTAACATTAACCTGGCTACACCGTTCGCTACCCCCTTCCACGGCTGGAGTTCGATGATACTGGCGTAAAACAAAAACAAATCACTTTACTAGGTATAGGAGGGAAGAAAAGTACTTCATCCATTTACGTAAACTAGGAAATATCGCGATTTTGAGTTCGATAATTTTCATTAGGTTTTTGTTTAATCAAAATGCTGTACTGTATTAACAATAAGTGTTTTTACTCACGAACTGAGTTATCCATGCGAACGTATTCATTATGCAGTGTATATTATTCTGTCTACAGCACATTAGCGTACAATTTAGAGAATTAAATTAAATTGAAAAATAATCATAATATGGATATTTAAACACATATTTGAAAATGGTGGCCGTTCATTTCGATACAGGCTTCTTTTTTGCATATTATCGCACTGTAGATTATTGCATCTAATTCCAATTGCCAGTTTCGTCTTTCGTTCTAGTAACTCATGTTGAAATAATTCTGTACTTACTCTATAAAAGATTACCTTACGTACTGTAAATTTAATCTTCACTTCTGCCCGATCCGAAAAGATAAAATTACTCAGACATGCTCTCTACTGTCCGTCCAATTGGTTATGCCGCAGGGTCGTAGAAAGGGAGGAAATCACGTGACAGTTAATTACTTAACAAGGCCCTTTTATTTAACTCATTTTAAACAGTTCTATAATTTTACGTAAACGTCCAATTCCTAACAGAAATTAATGTTTTCAGAAAAGAGCTAAGAGAGGCCTGGTTTTACAGAGGGGCGTGCAGAAGCAGGTGGGAGAAATCGGGATGCGACTTAGGCAAACGGACGACAGTAACTGTGCGAAAATATGATTCAATATTGAAAGCTCTTTCGTCACTGGAAAACGCGAACACATTTCTGGAACGTACTATACTCACTAACTCAGTGCTGTTTACTATATGCGGTCTTGGATCTGTGTGTAGAGGACAGTTGGAACTTCATTAGTAGAAGGGTTGGGAGTGAAGTACATTCAAAAACTCAGGTACAACAAAAATTGAAGTAACAATAAAATGATGTCCCTGTATAAGTGATACATCTATGAAACTTCTACAGTCGTTCAGTGTAGTAACCAGCATTGTCAACAACTCGTTGCCAGCGATGTGAAGTCGTAGTATCCCTGTAGCAGCTCCTGTTCTGTTGATGTTTCTGAAGGACCGCCCTACTGCCTGCAGAATATCGGGAACAGTCCGGAATCGAACGTCACGAAGTGGTTCCTTCATGTTTGGGATTAAGTCATAATCACAGGGGCTTACGTCAGGTGAATGTTGTTGTTGTTTTCTAATGCCAGGCATTTGACAAAAAGTCATTTGACCTCTTGCATTCCAATATTTTTCAAAGATATTGTCATGGTTAGCCACTGACGCACAGATTTTGAGATGTTCTGAATCCATTTCTAGTGAAAATGGCAAGTTTTAGCCGATTTAAGTGAACACCATATTTTAACTGTTTGGTGGCTACTTCATTAACACACAACCCCAGAATGTCTGGAGGACCATACCTGCTGTTGGTCGACAAGTCCACTGGACCTAGTTGGGAGATCTTGTTGATCACCAGCTTTCCTCCTTAAGCCACTGGAGGACGATTTTAGTGCCATAGCAGGTCAGCACTAGGAACAGAAAAGTAGAAAGAGGAGGAAGGAAAGTGAAATGAACCCCTAGGCCTCGAATGCTCTAATGCTGTCGGGGTCGAAGAAAGTAAGAGTTCAGAGGCCTGGATAGGAAAGGGTAAAGAGAGAATTAGGTATTGAATGGGGAAAAATTATACCAAATTCGCCCAATAACTCATCAAGCTGACCAGTGCTAATTGATGAGTAGCCCTCCCTTTAGTTCAGCTTGTAAAATTATGCTTACTAACAGCTGGACCACGGGAAGGTAGGGATGGGACATTGGGTATTTGTCCAGGTTGGTTCCTTAAAGCCTTCAATGGGAAGGATTAATGGCTCTCCCCCCTGTATTCAACAAATATCGTTTTGCATTCAGGTGAATGTAGTGGATGAAAAAGCACTTCTCACCCCAAGCGATGCTACAAATCAGCTGCAGAGCGTGCTGTGTGCACCCTTGAGTTATCCTGCAAAATGATAGTAGGGTTCTGCAAAGCGTGTGGGCGCCTCCCTTGCAACGCTGGTCTCAGATTATGCTCCAAAAATGACGGAAATACTGTGCATTAACATTCTGTCTTTGCGGGAGACCCGGCCGAGCCATGTTTTCCACGCGGTCACGCCCCTCGTTGAAGGCTCGAACCCATCTCGCCACAGTCCTGCATGGTAAAGCCGTCTCTCCACGTGCCTCAACAAGACCATCATGACATTGTCGTGCTGAACGACCTCGGGCAGATGAAATTTTCAGCCAAGATCGCTGTTCCTGCTTTGTAAACATGGCGAAACAAAACCGCTTAGAGCTGTAACTAACAGGAGACTAACTTCAACTCTCCAACAGCGCATGCGCTGTGAGTCGGACGGAAGAGTTCTTTTAGGGGGAGGAGGACAGACATAGACTAACATGTGGTAGAAGTGACAACAATTAACTCCGTCTCGTTTCGCTTTTACAGCGTGTTGCCACTATTAAAGTTACTCCCCACGTATAAATACAAGGTTACAAATATTGTTAAATATTCAAGAGCTTCTTTTCCTAGCTAGAGTTATTCTTGCATTCTTTTCATACAAATCTGGTCTAAGCCTTACGAAAAAAAAAAAAAAACTAGTTTGAACATGCCATCAGTAGGTACAGTTATCCTTAAAAGAATGAGACGATTCTTGGTCGTCGGAAGTTAAAGTTCTACAGCGCGGTTCACTCGATATCACGTAACGATACGTAACATGACAAATAGTAAAGAATTGTTACAAGGACCACAACAAGGACAAGGACCAGAATAAGGATCACGAAGAATACTACCATTTAAGGCCAGGATTTCACAACATAGCTCGAGTCACAAAATATCATTGCCTCACTGTACCGAATGACAAATGCCTGCTAAGGGATCTACATTCTGGACTGCTGCTGTCACTGTCTTGTCTCGGTAGCTCGTATAGTAGCGTGTCGGTTCCAATATATAACCGAAACGTCTCGTGTTCGATCCCGGTAAAACTTTTTTTTATTGAGGTGTAATTAATTTTTTCAGAGATCCTCGACTGTCTAATTTGTAGAAAAATATGGAATAATTTATGCCCAATTTCTGGGTCTTACAAGTGGGCTGAACCTCGTCAAAATAAATAAATCTTACTTGGATGTTAAAAGTATTCTTCCTCAAACAAAAATCATAAGAAACAAAAAGAGACCTGTTAACTTAAAAATCTTGTCCACATGACATCAGCTTCTATTACAGCTCTAAGTCGATCCGGCATGGATGTCACGAGATTGTGGAATAAGTTCTGATCCCCGGCGAGATCTTCCCAGGTGTCAACAACTTGATCCCACAATTCGTCTCGATTTCGAGGGCGTCGGTGGGCATAGGTGGCTATTCTTATCTTTTTCAATTCCGCCCATAAATTTTCGATGACATTCAAATCAGATGACTTCGGAGACCAATTAATGATTTCGATCTCGGGTCTCCTTTGAAACCATCTTTGAATGCTTACAGCATAGTGCACGAGATGATTATCCTGCTGGAACAGCAATGTTCCTTCGGGAAAACGTTCTCGGGCGGAGGGAAGGAATATATTTTCCAGAATATGCTTGTAAGTTCCCGCATTAAACCGGCCATCGATTCGTTCTATAACGCCAGGTCCATCGTAAGACATCCACCCCCAACACGATATGCTAAAGCGCCCCGATCTTTCACGTCGGTGCACATAGCGCTGGTCATGTCGGAGACCATCCTCACGATAGACCTTCGTAATCACTCGAGATGGTTGTTTCGTCGGAGAAAATTACATTTCTCCAATCGAAATCCACTCGATTGGTAGCGATTGGCAAGACGGTCGACAGCTTGTGCTTCCCCAATATTTCCATTTGCGCAGCCCCCGGCTCCTAATACCGCGGTTCCCTCAACGTGCTGATCACAGTCTGTGAAGAGCCGGGAATGTTAGATGCTGCGCTTATTTCATTAGCAGTCAGAAAGGGGTCCTGTCGAACTGTCTCGAATAAGAGAGCATCCTCTTCCAATGAAGAAATCCGCGGACGCCCAAGAATAGGGCGATTTTTGACCTCTCTAAATTTTGGTAACGATGAACCCATCTCTCGGCTGTACTTCCAGGAACACCGACCAAACGGCCAGCAGATCTAGCCCCATATCCAGCCTCAACTAGAACTATAACTCGCTGTCTCATGCCACGTCGGTTCGCCATTACGATGAGAAATGAGGGATGACGATAATACTTTAGTGTAGACAATGACTATTTAACGTGATATAGAATTATTGAAATAAGAGGCATCTTGCATAGTAAGAGTTAATAAATCAACCCTAAAATAAAAATATCTAAATAACAGGATATAACAGGAAGTCCAATTGTTGCGAAACTAATCAAATTAAATCTAATTACAAGTAAACAAACCCCAAGGCATGACACCACATTGATACAGCTAAATTGTAGGTTATTAATATAAGCATTGAATAGGTCCGTGGTTGTGCGTTAGACGGCAAAACCAAACATCGAAAGTTCGAATATTGCCGAGGAATGTAACTTCTTGCTTTTTATAATGTAAATCAGACTTATAACTACAATCATTCGTATTTCTTACATTATTTATTAATATTTATAGCCAACACTGAATTTGTAAAGAAAATACTTTAGAAATCTCATATGGAATTTGTGATCTGTAGTGACATAAACATAGATTATCTCTCGAACTTTTCCGTAAAAGTAAATTAAATTCACTCCTTGAAACTGGAAACCTTATTCGTAGAGTCATTTTCCCACAGCATACAAACTGAAGTAGCACAGCCATTGATAAATGTTTTGTACGTCCACACCTGTGGAGTAACGGTCAGCGCGTCTGGCTGCGAAACCAGATGGCCCGGGTTCGAATCCCGGTCGGGGCAAGTTACCTGGTTGAGGTTTTTTCCGGGGTTTTCCCTCAACCCAATACGAGCAAATGCTGGGTAACTTTCGGTGCTGGACCCCGGACTCATTTCACCGGCATTATCACCTTCATATCATTCAGACGCTAAATAACCTAGATGTTGATACAGCGTCGTAAAATAACCCAATAAAATAAATAAATGTTTTGTACACAGAATTAGACTGAATTCCTATTCGACAGAACCTATAATCAATGGCTTGTCTGACCATGATAAACAAATCCTATGTGTTTCCAATGTCACTGAACAATTTCAAAATATTAATTTAAAAACTAAGAAAGGATCGTAAATGCTGGATCTAGTGATTATTTACATTTATGTCTAAAAAATGAATCTTGGAAAAACATATATGATACTGGTACTATGATATTAAGAGTAAATGTATTGAATTTTTCACTTAATTTCATAATCACTTCAGTGGATGTTCTCCACTCAATGTTGTGAAAAAATTCAAAAGTTAAAACATGTAGATAACGCAGGGACTTCAAAATCTCATATATTAAAAAGAAGAATCTATATGTAATGAGTTGCAATGTAATGATCCTCTTAAATATTGCAAGAAGTACAGTATAATTTATCAAAATTTGTGAAAGAGGGAAATAGAATATATTAGAATAGAAAAGTACAAAATTCAGATAATGCAAATAAACCTATTCGGAATATTATTAAATTTAAACTTGTAGATATCCTAAGAAAGAAAATATTTTTTATTAAGACCAATGATTATAAAGTAGACGCTCCCAAATCTATTGCAAACTCTTAACGTATTATAGTATATAGTACAGAAATATTATTGACAACTTAAACATTCAAGATTTTGCAAAAGATACTGCAATTGGTTACTTAACAGATGCATTTAATAATTAGTATTAATACATGTAATTAGTCAATAACTGCAACAGTGCTGTTTCATTCAATCATAACATGAATAAAATTGAATGCACATTAAATGAAACACTATTGCAAACACGTAGATAAAATAGTTAAAATTAAATGAAGGAGTGAGAATGAAATAATCCAAAGCACACTTTTAACAAAAATGTTTTGTGCGAGTGCATTTCTTACACATTACACATATGGGAAAGCTAGTAATAAAATATTGTAATAATTACTCAAGAAATGACATAGCCTAAAGACTCTAAATCTTTGTAAAAGTTTGTCTATTATTATATATATTTTTAATTTCATTTTAATTGTTAGTTTTTAATATATATGCATTTACTTGTATATGTGTGTGTATAAATGCATTCATTAGATTAAAGTTTAAAATATTATAACTTGTAATTTTGTATTGTTTGCGATCATTAACACTTAATCTCAGGACTTTGTAAAACTCTATTTCAACGTTACTTAGCTATTTCAACGTTATTTAGACAAAAAAATCGTTGTGTAGACTAAGAATCGAACTCGCACTCTTCTACACAACACGCAGAATTCTTACCGTCTGAGCTATTGAAACGACATGAAAGCTTTCCTTTTGTGCGGAGTGTCGATCTAGTCATGAAGGTCCATTGTCGATTTAACTACACATTTATATATTTATATATATATATTTATGTTTTATTTACGTTATATTATCATATTTTTGCAGTTTTTGAAGTGAATTTCGGAACGACGCTAGTAACAAACCAAATAGCCTGCATTTAAGTAACTCAATATTCGTTATCTTGTGTATCAGTGCTCTGGTTCCGATCATGCGCAGTGTCTTACATCTGAGACTTAGGAATATTCAATCGTCTCATCCTTTTTCAGGGAAACTGTACATATGAGCTTTTCCTTCACATTTGTCTGTAATTTCAGCCAGTTGAACGCAAAGGCGTAAAAAGAGATTCAGTGTTCATTTGTAGCTGTCGTGAATTGTTTTGAGTTTCCTCTGAAAAATACTCAAAAAGCTGTTCTTTAAAATTGTGCAAACGTAATTGCCTGTACTCAAAAACGAACTCAATATTTGTGGAAATAAATGAGTAACTTATTAAATTAACGAGGGACTGAATGAATAAAGAAATGGATAAATGGATCAGCCTGAGAATGAAATTGTAATAGAGCAGATGCGTGACAACATTTGATTTCAAGATTTAAAAAGTGGGGCTAAGGGTCGATTTCACCAAGCTTATTTAACATTAATTGTTACTTAAAGTCTTTCTAATTGACACATAAGTGCACAATGCATTTCACCAACACAAATTGGGCTTTATGCTCTCATTAATCTCCATTTAAGTTAATTGGTCAATATTTGGTCATTTAAATAATTAATCCTGCATTAACGACAATAATTTTCATCATGGTGAGGACAGTGATGGCCTTGATATTTGAAAATGATGATTTGTCACCAAGACGGGTAAGGATTATCTGCTAAAGAGAAGATTATTTTAATACAATGGACGAAAAAGATTTTCAAATGCGGTTTAGGCTAAACAAGACATCAGTATTGTATGTTTGAATAGTACAGAAGGTAATTTATAATTTCCAACTGATAGTTAAGTACTTCATAATATTATTTAAATTATACATTTATTGAAGAAAGATTTAATCAATCTTTGGTTGCCTAAAATACGGAAACTAAAGTAATATGAATAACATATTTATCATGTAGGCCTAATATTACATTTGAAGCATTAGAATAGCGCAAATCGATGAAATCTTTCCAGTTTGCTTGTTGCATGATATTTCCGTGCATCTATTTTCATGTTATTCCAATTTTGTCTTCAATATTGCTGAAGACATTGGAATGAGGTTTTCTTGCATTGAAATTTCTTTCTAATTCTTTTCTTCTGAAGTCTGCGCATCTGTCTTTTTGTTTACGGTAATTTAGATATGTTTTGAGGTTACCTCTGTTTACGACGAAATTTTCTTGTCGTAATATAACAAATGAACTCAATTTAGAGGTCACTGCTTACATTAACAAGGCACATGACCTTCGAAATTGCGATTTTACTGTGATTACAAAGGCTATGATGAGTTAATTGAGAATTAAATTAATTTATTTTATATTATAATGTGTAAGTTATTAGTTTTCTGAAATGCAAACGATTTAGGGCCGAATTCATAGCTCACACTTATCCCACTAAAGTGAACACTTATTCAAATAAGATAGCTTGTCAGCTTACTCAAGTGTTTCCTCATATGCATTGTAATCAGCTGATTCAGTATACAATGGATGATGATTATGATTTAATTTAATTTATTGAGTTCTGTAATTAAAATGAAAATGTGTTTCGGCAAAAACAGAAGATATATCAGAGGTATGGAAAACCCTTTAGAGATGTACAATTTAAGAGGAGATACCGTTTCAACAAGAACACTGTTGTGGATATTTTGGTGTCTTTCATTCAAAATCACAATACGACCATGAGAGGCTTACCGATTTGACCACTGCTTAAAAAATAAAATAAAATAATAATAATAATTATTTATTTATTTATTTTATTTATTTATTTAGAATATTAACGTGCAAAAACAACAGCACAAGGCCAATTACAGTTTAGCACGATACAAAACAGAACAAAA
Organism: Periplaneta americana; assembly: GCA_025594305.2. NCBI lineage: Eukaryota > Metazoa > Arthropoda > Insecta > Blattodea > Blattidae > Periplaneta > Periplaneta americana. The sequence continues at coordinate 35,839,958 of JAJSOF020000036.1, read as the reverse complement.
CAAAAATGATGATGAGAATGAATGACAGAAAATGGCAATGAGATGAAATACAAACAATATAATAGTCTACATCAATCATTGATCAAATAATAATTATAAAATTATAAATTTAGTACAATGAGATAATTGAAATAATGGAATAGTCTACATTAATCAATTGACCAAATGCAAGAAATAAAATGGACAAATAATTATAAAATTAGATCAGTGAGTTAAAAACTCAAAGATGTACTACACATTAAATGGATCCAAGTTGAATCCATGCAAATTAGCATATTTAATGCATCTGCAGACCGGAGAGAGAGATTTAGGATTCCTATTATAAAACAATTTATGAAATCTTAAACCATTAGCAGGAATACGAAGACTGATATTGCTTATGAAAGATTCACAATCAATATCACCCTTAATGACTTTACAAAAAAATAAATAATCAAGATCCTGACGTCTGGTGAACAAACTACCGCAATTGAAATAATTGCATTTAATCTCATAGTTATAATCGGAATTTGGTAAAAATCTATAAGAACACAAGGAAATAAATTTTCTTTGAATATTCTCCAATTTAGCCGGGTCAGTGGAAGTAATGGAGTTCCATACAACAGATGCATATTCAAGCTTGGATCTAACCAACGTATAGTATAAAATTAATAAACACATAGGAGTGGAAAAAGAATAAGTTATAGGCCTAATTAGACCAAGCATTCTTAACGAATGGGTATAAATATATTGCACATGATCATGGAAATATAATTTAGAATCAAGTAGGACACCAAGATCTCTAATACAAGATCTAATAATAATAATAATAATAATAATAATAATAATAATAATAATAATAATAATAATAATAATAATAATAATAATATGTATTTATTCTGGTGAAGTTAAGGCTATCAGGCCTTCTCTTCCATTTAGCCAGAAACAAAAGAAGCTGATACAATTTGCAATAGTACAAGTTAATGATTACAGACTAATATTTAAAGAACACTAAAAAATTAATATAGGCTAGTCATATAAGCACAAGTTGAGTAAAATAATGCAAATATACTAAATAATAATTACAAAATGATGTAAGGCTTAGAAGTTACACTCAATTAATACGCAAGTGGTAAGTGAAACAATATTACAAATACTGATTACTTTGAGATTTTATGCTACAGCACCATTTCAGGTGGGTTTATGTAGTCTAATAATACAGAAATATCTGATAATAATAATAATAATAATAATAATAATAATAATAATAATAATAATAATAATAATAACCTATTTTTGGCAATACATAACGTTATTCTGTTTTTTTATTAATTTGCAGTTGGTTTGTGCAGATTTATATTTATATTTATTTGTATATTTCATAACTAGTTCTCTTAGCTCACTTCTTTCTTCTTCTGTAAAATGCTTTCTCGACATTTTGTATAATTTTGAGCTCTATATTATTTACTTCTGTATTTGTCTACGATAAGAATGCCGATTTAACAATTTGAAGACGCTGGAAAACAATTGAATGTGCGAAAGCGCTCACGTATAGCCATGTTGCTATATTTCTCTCGATGTCAAGGGAATGCTCAGTGCATATGAAAGAGTAGCGTCTCTGCAATACCATCTAAAATAAGTGCTAAGGAAACGCTAATTAGTTAAGTGTTTCCTCATTTTATAAGTGACGATTATGAATTTGACCCTAAAATACGATTTAACTTCCTATTTAAGTTAAAGTTCAATTAGTTAATTGTGGATTAGTAACATGTTGGTGAAATCGACTCTAAGACTTAGAAGTCAGTGTCGGCACTGATGTAAAGGCAGTGGGTTATTCAGTTCAGTACTTAAAAGCGAATTATTACAGAGTCTAAGTCAATTCGGTGAAAGTAGACTTTGTGAGTTTAAGGCCCGATTGTATAAACCATTTAATCTTAGATCAGAGGTTAAATTGATCCTTGTTTCAGCTGAACTTGGAATTTTGTGTTGTATAAAGTCTAATCTGAGATTAATTTGTCTCAAACTAAAGTCAACTTTGACTGAAGAAATTTCTCCGATTAAGTTAGATGATCCAAGTTCAGTTATTTCTTTTCTGTTTGAAATATACGAGTGACAGATTATGCAAATAAAATATCCATTATTATTAATATTAATAGATATGATAGGTACATTTATATATATTTCTTCCAATTTTTTGCCTTAATAAACAAACAATCTTATATTTTATAAGGCTCTATCGTGTTCAGCAGTATCAAACAACATAACCTATAATTATATTATGTTTATAACAACCATTAATTATTAATGGATATGATAGGTACATTCATAAATTTTCAATTAACTGTATTACTAAAGGAAAATGGTCGTTTCATAAAGCTTTATTATGTTTAGCAGTATCAATCACCATAACATGATAACAACTCGGAGAACAGTCAACCTTCTTATTGTCTGCCATTATTTACATTGCACAAAAAACCAGTGTCTCCAACAGAGTGTACGGAAAGTCCCCAAAAAGTAGTTGTAAAGTCGCTAGATTTCTCATTATCAGCAAAGAAAGATTGAATTTTGTCACTATGGGGTGCTAAAAAGGTCACAAAATCCCTATTTAAGCAATATAAAAGTTAAAAGAAATTGTTGTTGAAAAAGAGTTAAAGTCGCTAGATTGGCAACACTGAACGAACCTGTATAACATGGTCCGCGCATCACGTATTTCACCTGTTTGTGCGATGTTGCCAAATCCTTTTCACGTGAACTTAGATTGCATTTGAACCAAGGTAATTTGATCGCAGAAAAGTTTTATACAATAGAATAAGTGTCTGAATTCGGTTCACTTTTCGATCTTCGATCAAAGTTGATCTTTAGTCAGGGAGTTTTATACAATTGGGCCTAAGATTTACAACTCAGTACTAAGTTAGTATTTCACTGAATTTACGAAGATAATGGGACACTGGAGTTCAATTCTTAAATGTCAGTCATTACAGTATGTGATTGAATTCGCATATAACTGGAAGGAAAGTAGATTTAGTGAGTCTGAGACTTGAAAATCGGTAGGAATACATTATTTTTGAAAGAATTACCGAAGATAGTGGATTATATGAGTTCAAAACTTAAAAGTCAGTCATCATATCATCTGAGTGAATTCGCATATAACTTAGACTAATTTTTAAGGAAAATAAACTTCGTGAGTCTAAAACAATGTATGACTGAATATGTGAGGTCACTATTACAGCATAATAGAATTGCGTGGCTGATTACAAGGAAAAAGTAGTCTCTGTGAGTCCTGTAGCTACGAACAAAATGCACATGAACTCCTGTTAATGCTAGAATTTAAATCTCTGTTCACGGAGTAATAACCCGTCAGTATTCAGTCACCCCTTATTTCCAGTGTCATAAAAACTTAAATTTGGCAGAGCATCGTCCGGCAACTGTTTGTATTGAGTAAAATCGTGTTGAGTTGTCTGCCTTTGTAAAAGTCGCTTCCGCGTCAATTTTAAACCAAAGACTGGAAATAATATTTATTATTTCTACCAACTTGATGCCGATAAAATTTTCGTACAGTGTACCAGCTCCATTATTTCGTATTCATGAACATAAATTGTTACACCTATCAACTTTATACGACTATATGCATGGTATTCAACACGAGAGGCCCGCAGTTCAAATCCCCGAACCGACCAACCTCACTATGGTTTTTCCACAGTTAGGGGAGAGTCGGGTAGTATCGGACATCGGGTAATATCGGACAGTGAGTTTCTTTCATCTACCACACGATGATGGTGCCTGATTGACATGGTTACGTTTCTGTGATGTCCCATAGAGAAACGTAACCATGTCATTCAGGTACTACCATATGGTGGTAGATGAAAGAAACGCATTGTCCGATACTACCCGACTCTCCCCTACTTAGGCAAATTCCGGGTTGGAAATTTCATTGTCACGGTGCATTTCTCTTCCTATTCACTGTAGAAAAAAAAAAAAATAGATTTCGTATCATATTGTTTATTAACAGTAATCTCACTAGAGGTTTTGATTTATCTAGAGAAAATCAAAACTCGAGTGGGATTTAATTGACTATCACACGATTAGAAGAAAGTATATAAAGATTAGAAGTAACGAAGTACTCCAATACAATAAAATATTAATTGGCTTACGAGAATACAACTGTCTTCAAATGTATTATTGTACCATCACTAAAGTACAAATATTACGCTAGATGGCAGTAGTGTGTTATGTTTAGCTGCTTCTTGTTATCAGTTGTGCCAACTATGGAATCTTCATTGAACTCTGTGGACGGTTACTAGTCAAGAAGGCTTTGTTGATTCAGTTTCATTTTTATTAAAAAGTTGCATTCCACTTCAATCATCCGGATTCCAGTAATCAACGTCACTTAACAGATGATTTTCAATAAATCTTAGTATTAAACAATCTCTGATACGTGACTATTCATAATATCATATAGCAGAAGCTATAACATAACCTAAATAATATATACAAGTGTTAGAAAAGTTTTAATTAGGGATGATGAAATAAACAAGAAAAGTTTTAATTAACGATGTTAAAATAAAAAATAAACATTAATAATTTTAAAAGGAACAGTTATTGAAAGCACAATTTTCAAATTTGAATGTTTAGTAAAAGAAGTGGCACTCGTTGATGTACAGTAAGTACATGGTGTATTCCTCAACTTATTCGGGATTTTCGAATGGTGCTCTTCATTTATTTGTAAGTAGGATTTCAGGGAAGATGCATAGCTATGACCAGTGATCTTTATTAATTCTTGTTCTTGAATGCCAATCCGAGTCATATTTGAAAGTGCTGTGTATCGACTGGAGTGGTTTGTAATTTTCTGTTTTTTGACGTCCAGACCAGTGCAGTTTGAAATGTTGGCAAACAAAGAAACAAATGCTAAGGTAGTGATAAAAATAAACAAATGCTAGGGAAGCGATAAAATTAAACAAATGCTAGGGACGCGATAAAATTGTGCGATAAGCAGCCATGATTGGTTGAAAGACGACCTTTCGTACCGTTTTATTGGTCAAAAGTAGTATGACGTAGTAAAAGTATAATAGTTATCATCTCATTCCACAGACATATTCAGGTCATGATACAGTCTTCGTCCGCTTGCAGGAGGGGTGTCCTCTCCGAAACCGTCTCTGGGTTCCAAGCCTTCGAAATATTTCTGCCAGGATTCATTTCTTAAGAGCACTTCCGAGGGCGCTTCGACACCTTGGAAGGGCTGTGTGCTAATTGGTTACCTTGGCGGTATGGACTTAAGAAGGAGGGGGTGTAAGGGGCCATATTCGGTGAGCGCGTGAAGAGTCTCATGCGGCCGGTAGGTTGGTACAACTCATTCTCATTCATCCCATAATTCGGGATGCACTATAGGCCACTGTCGAGCCGACGTGTGAAGGGTCGTCCCTAACTAGGTCCTAGCGACTCAGCACTATTACTACTACTACTACTACTACTACTACTATTACAACTACTACTACAACTACTACTACTACTACTACTACAACTACTACTGCTATTATTACTACTACTACAACTACTACTACTACTACTACTACTACTACTACTACTACTGCTACTACTACTACTACTGCTACTACTACTACTACTACTGCTACTACTACAACTACTGCTACTACTACAACTACTACTACTACAACTACTACAACTACTACTACTACAACTACTACTACTAGTAAAACTACTACTACTACAACTACTACTACTACAACTACTACTACTACAACTACTACTACTACTACTACTACTACTACAACTACTACTACTACTACAACTACTACTACTACTACAACTACTACTACTACTACAAGTGCTACAACTACAACTACTACAAGTGCTACAACTACAACTACTACAACTACTACTACTACTACAACTACTACTACTACTATTCCTGCTGCTGCTACTGCTATACTACGACCGGCACTGCGTGGTATTCAGACCGAATATTATATCCTCAGACAGTAATCTTAATGTACGCAGCGGCTGAGGCGCAGCCTCGAAGCCTATTGAAACCCTTTTAGAACTTCGTGATTTTATTTATTGCTGATGTTATGTTGTGATGGGTGGCCGGGTAGCTCAGTTGGTAGAGCAACTGGCTACGGACTGGAAGGTCCGGGGTTCGATCCCAAGTGGTGACGGGGTTTTTCTCGTTGCCAAACTTCCAGAACGGCCCCGAGGTTCACTCAGCCTCGTATAAAATTGAGTACTGGTCTTTCCCGGGGGTAAAAGGCGGTCAGAGCGTGGTGCTGACCACACCACGTCATTCTAGTGTCGAGGTCATGGAAAGCATGGGGCTTTACCTTCATGTCCCCCAAGTGCCTTCATGGCGTGTGACGGGGATACCTTTATGTTGTGTTGTCTAGTATGTAATATAGTCATGTAGATCTTAAGTACAATATGGAAATATAAGCACAACAGAAATGGTTGAAAAATTCGAAGGCTGTATCTTACACCCAAAGTTCATAAAGATGGAGAGGATTATCTTGAAATTAAGAAGAAATTCAGGTAATAAACCCTACTTCTCACTTGTAGCAATACTGTAATCTTGAAATGTACACCATCAAAATCAAAATATGCAAAATAATAATTTTATTATACTTATGAGCCACCGGCGAGCTCAGTCGGCTAAGGCGCTTGCCTGCTGATCCGGAGTTGCGTTCGGTCGCAGGTTCGATTCCCGCTTGGGTTGATTACCTGGTTGTGTTTTTTCTGAGATTTTCCCCAACTATAAGGAAAATGTCAGGTAATCTACGGCGAATCCTCGGCCTCATCTCGCTATCACCAATCCCATCGACGCTAAATAACCTCGTAGTTGATACAGCGTCGTTAAATAACCAAGAAAAATAAAAACAAATCGTACTTATGATATGCTATGGGTGCGAAAGCTGGATATTCAAGAGAAAAAAAGAATTACCTGTTAACTTATTTCGAAAAAAAGATTGTAAGGCGAATTTGGGAACCAATAAAAGAAAACGAGACATAAAGATATACATGAAAGGGTACGTACACGTTGGAGCGACGATAAACGATAAAAGAAGCAGCGATGCTATATCAGAGGGAATTGAAGCATGCATTGTCATTGAGGTGTGCGTATTGGAGTAACGATAAAAGCGACGATAAACGATAAAAGAAGCAGCGATGCTATATCAGAGGGAATTGAAGCATGCATTGTCATTGAGGTGTGCGTATTGGAGTAACGATAAAAGCGACGATAAACGATAAAAGAAGCAGCGATGCTATATCAGAGGGAATTGAAGCATGCATTGTCATTGAGGTGTGCGTATTGGAGTAACGATAAAAGCGACGATAAACGATAAAAGAAGCAGCGATGCTATATCAGAGGGAATTGAAGCATGCATTGTCATTGAGGTGTGCGTATTGGAGTAACGATAAAAGCGACGATAAACGATAAAAGAAGCAGCGATGCTATATCAGAGGGAATTGAAGCATGCATTGTCATTGAGGTGTGCGTATTGGAGTAACGATAAAAGCGACGATAAACGATAAAAGAAGCAGCGATGCTATATCAGAGGGAATTGAAGCATGCATTGTCATTGAGGTGTGCGTATTGGAGTAACGATAAAAGCGACGATAAACGATAAAAGAAGCAGCGATGCTATATCAGAGGAATTGAAGCATGCATTGTCATTGAGGTGTGCGTATTGGAGTAACGATAAAAGCGACGATAAACGATAAAAGAAGCAGCGATGCTATATCAGAGGGAATTGAAGCATGCATTGTCATTGAGGTGTGCGTATTGGAGTAACGATAAAAGCGACGATAAACGATAAAAGAAGCAGCGATGCTATATCAGAGGAAATTGAAGCATGCATTGTCATTGAGGTGTGCGTATTGGAGTAACGATAAAAGCGACGATAAACGATAAAAGAAGCAGCGATGCTATATCAGAGGGAATTGAAGCATGCATTGTCATTGAGGTGTGCGTATTGGAGTAACGATAAAAGCGACGATAAACGATAAAAGAAGCAGCGATGCTATATCAGAGGGAATTGAAGCATGCATTGTCATTGAGGTGTGCATATTGGAGTAACGATGAAAGCGAAGATACACGATAAAAGAAGCAGCGATTCTATATCAAAGGGAAATGAAGCATGCATTGTCATTGAGGTGTGCATATTGGAGTAACGATGAAAGCGACGATAAACGATAAAAGAAGCAGCGATTCTATATCAAAGGGAATTGAAGCATGCATTGTCATTGAGGTGTGCATATTGGAGTAACGATGAAAGCGAAGATACACGATAAAAGAAGCAGCGATTCTATATCAAAGGGAAATGAAGCATGCATTGTCATTGAGGTGTGCATATTGGAGTAACGATAAAAGCGAAGATACATGATGAAAGCAACGAAAAAGCAAAGTTCCATTTTCTTCGCTCTTGTCGTTCTTACGATCTCTAAGTAAGATAATATTAACCTGTATAAATACCGGTGGTTATCAATATATCCGAATATTAATCGATTTATTATTATTTCGGCTTATTAAATTAATTATTGTAGATATTGACAAATTGATCAGTTGTGTATTTATTCGTCATATGTTATGTGATCACAAGAACCAATCACAACACAACGAAATTATACTATCTTTGGGATGAGAAACGGGTTGAATTTTGTACGTATTTAAGTTACATTAACCTTGAACTTAGCAGCTAATATTTCCTATATATCTTCTTTCATTAAGTGGATGCATAGAATATCTTCTACTGATAAAACAAAATGTTCGCTTCCCGCGACCTCGTTGCTCCGATATGAACACTTGATTCTTTGATAATACTAAAGCGTCGCTAGATCATTTCTCTTATCGTTTATCGTTGCTCCAACGTGTACTTACCCTTAGGCGCTTGCCTGCCGATCCGGAGTTGCGTTCGGGCGCAGGTTCGATTCCCGCTTGGGCTGATTACCTGGTTGTGTTTTTTCTGAGATTTCCCCAACTATAAGGCAAATGTTAGGTAATCTACGGCGAATTCTCGGCCTCATCTCGCCAAATATCATCTCGCTACCACCAATCCCATCGACGCTAAATAACCTCGTAGTTGATATAGCGTCGTTAAATATTTATTATTTTATTTATTTATTTATTTATTTGTTTATTTATTTAATCTGGCAGAGCTAAGGCCAGTAGGCCTTTTCTTCCGCCCAGCCAGATTCTAATTCTAATTGAATACAATTGCTTAGATAGTTATTACATTAATATCTAGACCATAAAACAACATGAAAGTAAATAATGAAAGTTGGATAAGTAATGTTAGTGTGACAATAATAAACGTTGGTAAGAAATAGTGATAATAATAGTAATAATAATAATAATAATAATAATAATAATAATAATAATAATGAGATAATTTAGATATTTATCTGTGATATATATAACCATTAACATTGAGATGAGAAACCTGAAACAGCTATTATTGTTAACAAGAATTGTTAGAAAATATTTCGTTAGCCTATTCTTAAATTGGTTTGATGTCTGACAGTCCCTGACATTACTCGGTAGGGAATTCCAAAGCCGAGGAACAGCCACAGTGAAAGAAGATGAATATGAGGATGTTCGGTGGGAGGGAATGGATAATATTGAGGAGTATTGTGAGTGTTGAGGAGTGTAAATAACCAAATTAAATAAAAAATATATACTTATGATATGCTATGGGTGCGAAAGCTGGATATTCAAGAGGAAAAAAGAATTACCTGTTAACTTATTTCGAAAAAAAAAAAAGATTGTAAGGCGAATTTGGGAACCAATAAAAGAAAACGAGACATAAAGATTTAAATATAACACATAAACTGTACAAAGAACCAGGAATCGTATATACGTTGAGATGCCCACTTTCCCTAATTATTCATATACCCCATTTTACCCTATTCATCTAACTTTTCTATTCCATACAAAAACGTAGTGACGTAAGAAAACGCAGTTGATACACTGAATTACGCCATTGTACCATGTCAGCTTCCTCTCGATGAAGAAACTGTTTGCCTTGCGAGATATTAGAGAAACAATTGCGGGAGATATCTGAGGAGGCGTGTAAACTCGCACTCACTCATAATTCCGGGCGGGCTGGGCGTCTGTTTGCCTGCGATAGACAGAGCCAGGCTGCTGGGACCGGCAGATAGCGCCTCTAGAAAGAAACAACTAGTCCAGTCCCGAAACCAACTATTTGCGTGCCCACCGCCTCCGCCCGCCTGCGTTCTTTTGTCTCGAGTTTCTATGACAACTTATCACTCTCACGTTACGAACAGACTCCCAAGAGGCTTTGCGATGTACATTTAATAAACTGAAAATGTCGCGGAATGAATCGGATCAGATCTATCTTAGTCATTAATAGGGCTAGGATTTTGATGACCTATAAATCATAAAAAAGTCCTAAAGCAATGCATTTATGACCTAAAAATCTTTCAAAAATGCCCTTAAAAATGCCCTAGAAGTTGATCTTACATTCTAAAATTGGCTTAGTAGGAAAATGAGTTTTGTACTACTTAATATTTAGACTAGTAGAATAGATAAATTTCAAAATGCTGTCATTCTCTCTGATTCTAAAGCAGCATTATATGCAATAAATTCATATAAAATGATGTCAATCCAAATTAAAGAATGTCACAAAATGATCTAACAACTTCAAAAACTACAGAAAAGAATTCAATTGCAATGGATACCTGCACATTGCGGAATTGCTGGAAATGAAACTGCTGACTTTCTTGCCAAAAAAGGATCCAATTTAATTCAGAATACAAATACAATCCTACCTTTTACAGCTATCAAAAGACTAATTAAAAATAAATATAAAATAAAGCAAAACTAAGCACTATGTACCAAAGCCAAAGATAAAAAGTGGAGCATTTTAATAAAAAAACAGAAATTATTCCAGAAATCCCACGTAAATCTGCAGTAGCAAAATTCAGACTGCTTACAGAACACGATTGTTTGGCCAAACACTTGAATAAAATGGGAATTTACACAAATCCAAATTGCCCTCTATGCAACAAAGAAGAAGAAATGACTTAAGATCATCTACAAAACTGTGAAGTTCTACCTGATGGATCCACCACAGAGAAATATTGGAGAGCAAGAACGCTAATGGCTTCGTTGCCAAGGCCCGGCATTAGATAACAACAACATATTTAGACTAGTAATTAAATTAAATTATAGTACCAACATTTAAGTTTATTTAATTTTACGTGATTTTTTCTAAGTGGTACACTTTAATTAATTATTTTACCTGATGTAGTTTCCATGTAGTCCACCACAAGGCCACTCTTATACGGAATTAGCAAGTATAGAGGAGTCTATGTTGAAGGGATGGTTGGACTGATCCATTACATGGGGTATATTACGTTAAAAGGGCAATATTTGTGTAGAAAAACGATTAAAATATTATACAAAATAATGGGTATTAGCCACCGGCGTAGCTCGGTCGGTTAAGGCGCTTGCCTGCCGATCCGGAGTTGCGCTCGGGCCCGGGTTCGATTCCCGCTTGTGCTGATTATCTGGTTGGGTTTTTTCAGAGGTTTTTCCTAACCGTAAGGCAAATGTCAGGTAATCTATGGCGAATCCTCGGCCTCATCTCGCCAAATATTATATCACTATCACCAACTCCATCGATGCTAAATGACCTCGTAGTTGGTATAGCGTCGTTAAATAACCAAGTAAAAAATAAAGGGTATTAATGGACAAAATATGTAGACAAATTATCAAAGGAAATAAACATTATTTTATATTAATAATGGGGATTTGCGGCCAAAATTAAGTGAAAATGCCTCAAAATTGTCCGAATAGGCTAACACAAAAGATGCTCTTATGAGTTGAAACAGGCAAAAAATGCAAAGAAAAAATGCTCTAACAACTATGTCTTAAAACACTCAGTTTATCACATAACATATAAATACTAAAGCGGCTATGTTTCTGGCTTACTAGAAAAAAAGATGCAATTTCATCAAAATCCTAGCCCTAGTTATTAACTATCGGCTGGACATTAATTGTTAATTTAAACTCTAGTATCGCCTGCATAGTAAGATTAAAAAAAAACAACGGGAACACTGACTTATGCCCGTAACACACTTGAAGAATTTTCGCTAGCGAGAAATGTGTTGCGAGAAAGAGGCGAAGAACCTTCCTCCACACACTTGGCGAGTTCTCGTTATCACAGATCACACCTCGCTATGATCACCTATGCACTGCCTTCATGCAGAAAGCATTTTTCTGATCATAGTAATCACTCGTTGGGGGAAATATTATGGGTATGTATTTACGTATATTGTCGTACTTCACAAATTACGTAACGAGCGCTATGTTGAATCAGATGATAAGGAAATGGAATTACATGAACATATTTTGTTAATGAAAAGAAAAAGTAGGCCTAAAATTAAAGCCAGAAATATCTGAAAATCACATTGTATCTTACGAAAATAAGGGCGAGTTTTGGACACTGGTTTCGATTTGAATGATGATACGTTTAGGCGTTATTTCAGGTTGAATGGGCCACAGTTTTTTGCCATTCATGATATGATAGAGGATTCTTTGCTATGTACTGATTAAAATTATGTAAACTGTTAAGACATATAGATACATTATTTCAAATGTTTAATGAATACTATTAAATCTCATCAAAATAAAATATAGCCCTATTTATTTTCAGTTAATCTGATATTTGTCTCCAGATTTCTTCTTTAAGTTTCGTGTTTTTATAGTTTTCATCCCGTGTATCATATAAATAGGCCTACGGGTGACATCGTACAAGTTCGATAAGTTTCTGACTGCAATTATCAGCCATCTTTCCTCATTTTCAAATAAAAACAATACAATTCATCGCCACCTGTGATACCTTTTCCTACATTCAATCGTCATAAAGAGTATAAATATCAAACATCTTTGATAAATGTGTCAAGAAAATTCGCTGAGCTACCGATTCCAGCGAGAAACTCGCGCGAGGTTTTTGCCTTGAGCGAGAATCTCTTCCAGTGTGTAGACGTCCATTTGAATCCATGTTATCAATTTTTTTATTTTCTCGCAACACATTTCTCGCTGGCGAAAACTCTGCAAGTGTGTTACGGGCCTAAATTAATTATTTCGTTCAGATCCACCGTTATTTACAAGCTGGAGCAATGGTATGTTTGACAACGCTGAGCGGAGGCCAAGGCGGAGGCGAGGTTTGAATGAGCTATTGACAATTTGACATACTATTGCTTTGGTTTCGTTGTCACTGTACATTTCGACATCACTTTATACAAAAGTAAGTGGATATGACCAAGATTCAGAGTGTTGATGTATGTAATTTATTACGGAATCCGAAATGGTGTTTTATTTTAGTTTCAGAATATCGCGCAAGGTAGAGGGAATATCTTTTAACTGTCCCGGAGAGTTGCCTGCCGATCCTTAACTAAATTTCAATAAAAATGACGTATGTCCGTCTTTGATACTAGGTTCCTCACTTGATGAAATAGGCCATTCGTTCTACGTGATTAATTTCTTCCCGAAAAACTGTCATTAGAATCAGTAATCCAAAGAACGGAAGCCTGTAGCTTGTTAGCCATCTAAACTTGAAGAGGGGAGGCACACCAGCGAATAGAGATTATAAAGAATGGACACTGAGCGAATTTTCCTGTGTTTTGTTTCTCTGTGCGCCAGCGGTTAGTTCCACTTTCAAGCGCTAGAGGTAGTGTAATCGAGCATATGCTAAGATAATAATTGAGAATAGAGTTGAGACACAGGATCCAAACATCGGCTACCTTATTGCATAATCCAGTAACGCTTTGCTTCAAATAAATTCAAGTTAACAGCTTTTCCTTATTTCTCAATGACAAACTAGTTGTAATAATAATATTTTATATTTAAGATATAATACATTATATTATAAAATAATATAATACATTATAAAATTAAGTATCGAATTCGTTTAATATTTGTATATAATATAATATAGGTATATGGTTTTACTTCTCGTAAGAGTTTTTTTTTTCCATTTTCAGTGCTATGAAATCATTACATATTTTAATTGTTTTTGGGGTCAACGTCTCAATTCTCATTATAAAGTTAATGACGGATTTATTATTTTATGGATCCAATTTATTTTATTTGAGTACATAATGTACCTAGATGTATTAATTATATGTGTTATATTTCCGCTGTGTCGACTGCTAGCTGGTGTGATGTCAGCGCCAACTCTAGGGAGAAAGCAGAATCTCACGCTTTAGCTGGCTTGAAGGTCATTGAAATCAGTCCGTCTACATCAAAGGTACCGACGCGGAGTGTCCATTCTTTATAATCTCTATTCGCTGGGTACACCATTGGCCCGCAAAAATTCAGTCAAATTAATTCTTTTTTTTATATCTCAGCTACTATAAAAGCGAATGAATACTTTTCATGATTAATATAAATACATTACACTTTATAAAACACTATTCAGAATATTAAAATAGCTAATAATTACCCGTAAATAATACTATCAAATTTGCATAATTTTTTTACAACCGTAAAGCATTTACATAATAGAATATATAATTAATTATATATCTACATGATTCTTTTACTGGAATGTTTTAAATACCTACAGCAACAACATAGAATAGTATATTTTACCTATTCCTTCAGGAAATATTTTTTCAACAGTAATCTCTGTAGAGGTTTTGGTTTATCTAGAGAAAATCAAAACTCAAGTGGGATTTAATTGACTATTACAAGATTACAAGAAAGTATATAAACATTAGAAGAAATAAAGTACTCTAATACAATAAAATATTAAGTGACTTACTGAAATTCTATTTCACTAATGTTAGCTTCACCAAACCATTTGAACGGAGCCGCCATTTTCAGTTGACTGTCTGTGATGTAAACAAATGACGATCGCAAAGCATATTTTATAGTACCGTAAAGAATTTGCAGTTTGGAATGTTGGCAAACAAAGAAACAAATGGTAGGGAGGTGATAAAACAGAAGAAAGTATATAAAGATTAGAAGAAATAAAGTAGTCTAATACAATAAAATAGATATTAAATTGACTTACTAAAATTCTAATTCACTAATGTTACCTTCACCAAAATGTTTGAACGGAGTCGCCATTTTCAGTCGAATATCTATGCAGGAAACTAATGGCGATCGCAAAACATGTTTTAAAGGGTACCGTAAAGAATTTGCAGTTTGAAATGTTGGCAAACAAAGAAACAAATGCTAGGGTAACCTATTGATAAAAACAAACAAATGCTAGGAAAGCAATAAAATTTAAAAATGCTAGGAAGGAGTAAATTGTGCAATAAGTAGCCATGATTGGTTAAAAGACATTTTTCGTACCGTTTCATTGGTCAAAAGTAGTACGACGTAGTAAAATTGTAAGTCTCAATAAAATTTTTTTAGAACATTTAATATTGAAGGTAAAGATTAAGAAAAAAACTCCTCAAGGAATAGGTAAAAGAGACTAGACAATGTTGTCGATGCAGGTCTTTGAAGCATTCCGATAAAATAATCATGCAGGTGTTTCATTAATTGAATATTTCATTATTCAAATGCTTTACGGTTGTAAAAAAATTGCGCAAGTTTGATATTATTTTTACAGGTAATTTATTAGCTGTTTTAATATTCTGAATAGTGTTTTGTAATATTTAATCTATGTATATTAAGTATGAAAAGTTTTATTCATTTAGCTTTTATACTAGTTGATATATATAAAGAATTTTACTAAATTTTGCAGGCCATTGGTGTATCTCTCCCCGGGGATAGGATGGTATTTTTTAAACTTTTTCCTATTTAGTGTAAAATATTAATTTTCTGTATGTAGAGAGCTCATAGCTATAGCAACTCAACTAAAAATAAATATTTTGAAAAAAAAAATTATTTGGGGGCCCAGGTTTGAAAAATATACCCAATGCAGGATTTTACTAAAACTATATATATATATATATATATATATATATATATATATATATATATATATTTTAGTAAAATCCTGCTAGTTCATCCAGGTTTTTTGCAATGTACTTGCAAAAACATGCTCTACAAACTGTCTGTAACAGAATTTTGATATTAGTCCCTACGTTTGTAAAATAAACAATTAAAATTTAATAACACTTTTCTGAATTCCTTTCTTGCAGACAAACGGACGTAGTTTTAAAATGAAATCAATTAACAAAATTCTGTTAGAGAGAAAAGTTTTCTAATTGTCTAAAGAATGAGTGTTCTAAATTTCATTCATGTATCTTTAATAGTTCAGAAGTTATATCCATTTTTGTCTGGCAATGTAGCAAAAAAATAAAGTTACCGTAAACCGATAAAAGGGGGTGAGTGATTTAAAAATCTATAGCGCAGGAAGTTTAAAAATGACGTCTCAACATCCGATAAGAGCACAAATACCCACGAAATGTTATGCAATGCATTCCACACATATCAAAGGGTATTTTAAAGATTTTTTTTTTTTTAAATTCAATTTACCGGAAACAACAATAAAAGGGGAAGTTTAACAATGGCGTCTCAACATCTGATAAGGGCACAAATACTCACAAAATATTATGCTATGCATTCCACACATATCACAGAGTAATTGAAAGAAAAAAATTCTTTTTTTAAAATTTACTCATTTTTCACCAAAAAAATATCATCCTCTCCCCTTAAAACTACGAAGTTAAATGTTCGTTTGCGTAAGAAGCCCATCCATATCATTCCTCTCGCAGTAGGAAGCTATTGTAACATTCAAATAGCCGTTACTTGAAGTTTCTGCCAGATGACATTGCATTATGGAGGCCTGAATCATTAAAACAATGCTGTTGCTGCAGCTGAGGTAGTTTCTTTTCTGCGATAAAACGCGCCTCGAGCAGGGGTGAACAGAATGTGCATCAGGGTTAACGTAATACGCGCCCAAGTTAAATCTGCGTCCGGAAAGAATGTGAATAACCATTCCCTCTCCCTCTGGCCTTTGTGACCCATGAGTAAATACTAAGCTGATAAAGAGGTGTTTACTGTTCGTGCCAGCGAGTTGTATGAAATAATGGTGAATACAGGTGTATAGGTAGTGCTGAAAGTCTTGTAATCGTATAAATACTGTGAAAGTGTACCGCATTTCTTAAACACATTATATATAGGTTGTTTCAGAAATACTTTGACAAACTTTGGGGGCATGTTCCTCACACCAAAACAAGAAAAAATGTTTATTTAAACATGTCCGAAAATCTTTAGTTTTTTAGTTATTAATGAAAGAATATAATGAAACATCTGTTAGAAATTGCCAGCTTGGTAGCAAGTGTTGCAACTTTAATTAATTTAGAAACCCATAACAAATGTTCAAAATGTTCTCCTATAGTAAACAAGTCTCCTTGGCAACACATAGCCATCTAGGATATAATGGGTGCATCAACAGACTTGTATCGATAACATCATTCGATTATCTAAAAAATGAATATTATTATCGGTTACAAACTTAAGTCAAGTTGTTGGACTGTACCTCGAAACGCGTTAAACGTAAACTTTCATTGTTGAGTTTCTGAATTGGTTGAAGTTGTAACACTTGCTACCAAGCTGACAATATCTAACAGAAGTTAGATGTTCCTTTTACTATACTGTGTGAAAGTCAAATCTGGTCGCTGACAAATTCCCAAATGAAGATGCTAAGAACAAGCCAAGGCAAGATGGGGAGGAAAATACTACACGTCACCTGGAGGGATAGAATCAGCAACCAAGAAGTGATGACACGGACAAGCATGAAGGATGTAGCGGTCCAAGCTCTTCAACTGAAGTGGAGATGAGGCGGTCACGTGCTGAGGCTCAGCCAGTCAACATGGGCCTATGCATCTACTTTATGGGACCCAAGAATAGGGAAGAGAGGAGGCGGCGTTGGTCAGACCTGTTCAGAGAAATAGCAGAAGTAGAAAATGGTCCACAATAGTAACACATCGTGAAGACTGGAGACGTATGGAAATAAAAGCGCTTCAAACCGTAACGATGTAAATATGAAGGACCGAGCAATCAATTTAAAAGATGGTACTCAATTTCGAAACGACTGCTTTATGCTTCATATAAATAAAGCATGATAGTGGGCAGCATAATATGTATAATATATAATATATATATATATATATATATATATATATATATAATAAAAACTGGAGGCACATGGGATCGATCGGAGGAAGACAAGGAGAGCAGGCAAAAATCTCAATTGGATTGGCTCGCCAATTAAGAGTAATTGAGCTAGTCCTGTAACAGGCGTTACAGGAGGCTCTTGCCCTAATGGGATTTCATGGGCTGTTCTCTTATTCTTATTCTTATATTTGAGAAAAAATTGCGCGGGGTATTCGAGAAAATACACACAAATTTCATAATTTGGGACATCTGGCCGACATCTACGGCTGACCACTAGGATCCAGAATACAAAGCAGAGGTTAAATTAGAAATACAATATGATTGCGGAGAGAATACGGAACAATGATAAATTTAAAAATAAAGTACAATTTGATTTCGGAGAAACATGAGATGAAAGTACGTTAAAAAATATTACGTAGTATTATGGTTCGATCCCAGGTGGTGACAGGATTTTTTCTCGATGCCAAACTTCCAGAACGGCCCCAAGGATCACTCAGCCTCCTATAAAATTGAGTACCGGGTCTTTCCCGGAGGTAAAAGGCAGTCAGAGCGTGGTGCCGACCACACCACCTCATTCTAGTGCCGAGGTCATGGAAAGCATGGAGCTCTACTTCCATGCCCCCAAGTGCCTTCATGGCATGTTACGAGGATAACTTTAACTTTTACCTTTTACGTAGTATTACACAAATGATTGTGTAAAATGGATAATGAATCTCTCAATACCATTAGACAAATTTTGTTAATGTCCTCATTAGAAAATTTAAGAGAAAGGAGAATAATTTTGGTTAACTTAAATTAAGTTCCCCTAGCGCCAAAAAGAAGTCCTTTCACTTGCCATGTATTAATATTCATTTTGTATCTCTCACTGAAGTGAGGAATATATGGGTTGTAAACAGACTTCTTTTCATCGTTAACGTTATTGGCTTGTTGATCATCCTGCTCAAAACGGACAGTGGGGTCAAGAATGAGGCTTCTTTGATTCCGACGATCGATGGCTATAATGTCTGCTCTTCTCGTTGACCCATTCTCAGCCAATTAGTGGACTTCTTCGTAAACCTCCCACTTCGCCTTCCGAAGAGTGGTTGCGATGGAGCTTCTCACTTTATGGTGGCGATTGTTCCTCAGTAGTTCTCCTTTAGGGCAATAACCCAAAACATGCCCAAGGGTTTCTACTTCGCTGCATCCTGGATGACGACCTGGCATAGATCGTACTGCTGCGATGTTTGTGGACATCTTTATGGCATTGGTCCACTCTGAGGATAATATCCCTCTTCTATTACTAATCCAAGAGTTGTTTTTTTGGATCTTCACTGTAAGTCACCACTTCTTTACCTTTTTGTGGAACACAACACCAATTATTAAACGATCTACGCCGTAACTCAGATCTTAAACTTCGTCCTGTCATCGAATGTGCTTCTGCGTTGTTGGGAATGTTTATTTGTGAAAGTGCTTCTTGTTTTTCAGTTTCAAAATTCCTGCAGAAATGGAGATGTTCGTCATTTATTTTTAGAAGACTTCTGGCTACAACGTCTTGTAGTTCTTAACCCTTAAATTGGCAAAACTTCATTTCTCACACTAGTTTATTAAACCTTGTCGGACTGTAAAGAAAACAACTATCGCAATGTACATATTTTATATGTTGTACAATATTGTAGTAGTATTATGAAATGTTAATATTCCTACCAATTTTTTTTTCTATTGTTCTATTAAAATTATAACATACTAGTGGCTTATGCAGCAAATGCTGCTGCAAACTAAGTTCGTTAGACGTTCAAATAAAACTTTTTCAGATTTATTTTCAATGAAGAATACTTGTCTTTTTGATAGTTATTTGCTTCTACAATAATGAAACATACTCCCTCTGAATGGATTTTTTTAGGCCAAATACTTTTTCTTGGACTATCCAACTTCAGTTTTTGAGTTTCAACGCGAAAACGCAAGTATCAATGTCAGGACGATAGCAGTAGCTATTTCAGGTCATTGTGGATTGTAGGCAAAAGTTAAAAAATTTCAGGTTTGTTAAGCTTTCGAACAATAGCATTTTCGTATAGCTGCTGCATGTAGAACTTGAAATGTAGGGCGTAAAATCATTTTATCCTACTAAGAGATCTTGCTGAAATGATCTGGAGACTACAAAATTTTCTAGGCCTCTTATTTTATCAGTAAGTAATACCTTTTGATCTTTCCTTAGGAACCGTAATTTTTGCGCACTCTCGAGCCACCAATACTGAAGAGAATGACACATATCAATATCCACACTACACCACCATTAAGTATATGGAAAAAGACCCAACCCCACTGGGTTAATAAGTATAAAAATATTTGATTTTTAATAACAATATTATTATCTTACTTAAGTTTTGTAGTTATATATAGCAGCCACTCAGTAAATTATAGAAATGAAGATCTAAATTAAGATATTCTCTACATTTGCTTACATAACCTCAAAACGTTTCACTTTCATGTCATCAATATAGTATCAATATTATGTACAATTAATGAAAAATAGATGAATCATGATATTAACTATAACAATATTTAATTTCTAATGGTAACAATGTCATCAAACCACCTCAAGTTTCGTAGATTTGAATATCCAATACACAGCTGTACTCAGAAAATTATACACTGCGGAATCAGTTTTTAATAACAAATTGAATTGAGCTCTGAATATGTCGGCAATCCTGCAGGTCATGGCCTTTGTGTAATAGCCTATTGTTTATTGTAGTGTGTGTTTTGTTCTGAAATTCAATCAAGTCGGCCGTGATTCAATAAAATTAGTTCTCAAAACTGACAACAGATGGATTTTGGAAAATAGGAAAATTGACATTTCACTGAAAACTACTACTTTTCCGAAAAACTTTGGGTTCCAAGCTTCAAAATGAGGGGCCATTTATTAAAATCCGTTCAGCCGTTTTCCCGTAATTTCCATTACCAGTTCAAATTATATATATATATATATATATATATATATATATATATGGCCGGTTTGTCCAAGTATTGTTAGAACACTTAACGACAGTCAAACCTTCAACAGTTTGTTAAATCAGCTTTTCCATTTGTTCAACACCAGTTTGGCTTAACAGATTCTTAACCGTTTGTTAACTTTAAATGTAGGATTTCAGGCCGTTAACTCATTTAACAAACAGTTAAACATGGCGGATAACACCACAGCTGTTCAGACAAAAGTTGTGAAAATAATATGTTATGTTTCTCTTTGAGGAATGTTTAGAGTAAGGGCCGGTTTCACCAAGCTTCAGTAAATCAGTCCAAATGAAACATTAACTAGTACTGAACATTAAAATATTTACACGAGTACGTTTATAATTATGTGCGCTGTCTCCGTAGACTTCAAGCTGAGCAGCTATATGTGCCTCGTTGCGCTGATTTCGTCATGGTTCTCCGACGGAGCAGTCAGTAGAGAGTTGTCTTACCATCCCTGGGGCCCGTGTTCGATTCTCGGCGATGACTTTTTTTTTATTAACGTTACTGAGAATTTAAAAAACTCTTGGGAGATCAATTTTCTTCCCGAAATAAAACAAAGATAAACAAAGAAATTAAAGAAAAATAAAATAAATACACATGTGCATCGAATACATTGTCCACATGCCACCGGCGTCTATCACTGCCTGGGATCTTCGGGGCATTGAGTCCACCAGATCGCGGAAATAGTTCTGGTCCTTAGCGAAATCTTTCCAGGTAGCCAGAACTTGATCCCAGAACTGATCTGGATTTTGAGGTGGGATGTCTCGATATTTGTCAATCCTCTTTTTCATGCTTTTCCGTGAACCGTCTTTGAACATTTATGGCGGTGTGCGCGGTGTGATTATCCTGCTGGAAAATTAATTTCTATCGGAAAGAAAACCATCATAAATTCCAAGAATCCAGCTCTTTCGCTTCTGTTTTAAAGCTAGTGCAAACATATCTTATCGCTAGCTATAATATAGTTCTAATAAATGAAAGTTAATATACCAATTAAGTTTTGTTAGGTTTCAAATGCACATTATGTATTAATTTACTAATATTTCCTAGGTACCGGTATGTAGTTATAATAATCACTTTCATGTCTTAAAATAAAACTCAGTTGTATGTTACCTAGTTGACTAGTTTCAGCTTTGTCTCAGCCGTTTTTATGATATTCTAACCTATGATCATTTTCTTCTAAAATTTTGAATACCGGTACCACGATCTTCGTGACGCGGTATCTTTTGTGAATTTTTGTGTCATTCAAATTTTCAAAATGATCGGTTTTTAAATGGTTAACACTATCTCCAGTTAACTCTTAATTTTCGAGCAGTTCCAGATACCTATAACAATTCTGCTTCGAAACGTTCCGCCATTTTATATTGCAACTAATGAATAATTAAAAATTTAAAGACGGAAATTTCTATCACTAAATTTAATGATAGTTTTACTGGTTCGTTGGACTAAAGATGCTTGATGAGATATAAAAATGATTTAATTAACCAGTAAATAAATTAATGAATCATTAAAACCTTAACGAAGCTTTGTGAAACCGGCCATAAGACTGGTAATATATAATTTAAAAGATATTTTGAATATTAATGTAGGGAAGATAATCTTTATAAGTCAACTGATTATCATACTGACGCTTATTGCGATGCTGAGCTATTATCCATTTATTATTGAGAAAATGTGCGATCTCAACGTGGCAAGAAATTGAAGTCAGATTTGAATATCCTACAAACAGAAATAGACCACTTGTTCCAATTCACCAGCTACTACTAGATTCTATGTTAGTGGCTCTTCAACTATAGCCAATGTCAATAGTACTTAAAAATACGCAGTGAGTAAATAATAAAATGTTTCAGCAGCAATTGCTTCTTTAGGACGAAATTACATATAATTTATACATGGACCTGAATTAGAGAATTTTATATGATACGGAATTCTCCTCGGGGTTTTGTGTACAGTTGACTACACACACATTCGTGTAATTATTGTCACCTGGTGGTCATAATGCTGAGATTTTTCTAAACAGAAATTCATATTTATCATTATAAAATGTAACCATACTTATAATCATTATTCTTATTAAATAGTAGTCAATGCAACTTTCATTTATCAACTCTCTCTACTGTATGAATCATGGCTACTGTAACAGGTTACGATTTTATACATGTTTCATGACTTACTCTACAGTAGAGAATTTAAATAATAATATCAGCCAATAAGAAGTTGTCTTATGTATGCAAAATCATGACCAACTGCTGTTGAGTAGTTAGAATAGTATTAACGACAGTTAAAGTTAAGTGTTGGTTATTTTAAACAAAATTATGTTGAAAAAATGGAAAACATCTTAACAAAACGTTAAAAATAAACCAGCTGTTAATTTAATATTTGTTAAGCCAAATTAAACATTACTTGGAAAAACTGGCCAATAGCCTATTAACCTCTTGTATCCTATAGGATACTTTGTCAATTAATAATAATAATAATAATAATAATAATAATAATAATAATAATAATAATGGTTTATTTTAACTGGCAGAGTTAAGGCCATTCGGCCTTCTCTTCCACTCAACCAGTATGATAAAAGATTACTACAGTGCTATGAATATAACATAATTAATACAATACAATACAATACAATACAATACAATTCAAAGCAATACAATACTACAAGTACAAGACAATATAATACATAATCAATATAATACAATGACAATTCTTTTCGTCTTCACAACACCAATAAAATAATTATGTAATAATAATAATAGTAATAATAATAATAATAATAATAATAATAATAGTAATGATAGTCATATCTAAATTAAATTAAATTATTAAACTCGATCACAATTATGACTTCAATTTGACTGCGCCCGTAAGAAATCGTTTAGCCTTTTCTTGAAAGTGGTTATTGTCTGGCAGCCCCTAATCTTCTGAGGTAGAGAATTCCATTCACGGACTGAGACAGTAAAAGAGGATGAATAGCGGGATGTTCTATGGACAGGAACTGCTAGGATTTGGCTCTCCTGTGACCTGGTGTTTAGATTGTGACTGGAGGATAAGTAGTTAAACCGGGAACGAAGATAATTTGGAGTAGAAGTGTGGAGAACTCGAAACAGAAGAGACAGCGAATGAAGTGTTCTACGGTTACTAATTTGCAGCCAGGATAAAGATTTGAATGAGGGTGTAATGTAGTGAAATTTGTGAGCATTACTGATAAATCTGACACACATATTGTGACATGTATTAAGGTGACATGTATTTATCTAGCCTGACGAGTTTACTTCCTTGGTTTGAATTGTAAATTATTTAAAAATAGCGTGTAAGAGGGCATTAGACTAGAAATGTTTAGTTTAAATGTAGTTCTGTTTATAAGTATCCATAAGGATGCAATTATTTGACTTATTTGAACTGTTGTATCAGTGAAGCGAGGTGAGTCAGTGAAGTTATGGTTTTACAGTGCAGTGAACAGTTCCGTTCAGTGATAATTTATAGCGTCAATGAAATGTGTTCTATAGTGTCAGTGAAATGTGTTACAGAGTGTCAGTGAAATGTGTGCTAAAGTGTCAGTGAAATGCGTCATAATGCCACTACAGGGAATGAGATGAGTAAAAGTGAAAGACTATTGAAACTTATGTAGGACCTATACATAATTATGTAGGTTGTGTTGTAAAATTAGGTGATTTATTTTATGTTTTATTATTATTGTGTTAAATTGTATTGTGTATTCTTATTGTATTGTGTATAAAATTGTATATGTGTTGTAAATTGTATTATGTATTGTAAATTTTATTGTGTATTGCTTATCATTTTATTGTGTATTGTTAATATTGTATATACCACTGCCACCGAGTGCTTGCCCACTTGCAGTGTAAATAAATACATACATACACACGCTGAGGACTCAAGGACTCATTGCTAACTTATCTGGGCCCCCTGTAATGTCTAGAGTATTTATGGTTCAGAAGGTCAGATTATTAAAAAATCTCCCATTTCTATTTCTGTTGCTAGCCATAACCGATGTATCATCGGCAAACAGTCTCGAGATGAATGTTGGTTGCTTCGAGAACTTGGAACCGGTAGGGAAATTCGCAACACCGCACCGTTTAAACACAGCACAATGGTTATTCCTGCATTTCGCAGACAGGAAGTGCATCCGTTTTTGCAGGTGTTTCGCTTAACATTGTCAGAAGTGTACACAGCTCGAGTTTGTGGGAAGGTTATCTATAGAAATCCTGTTCAGCCACTTCAGAGCAAGAGCTAATAAAAGGATATTGCGCTACTTACAAGCTCTCATGTTGCCATTAGCAACGAGCTGCGACTGCTGCAAACAGGAATAACTGCATGTGTAACCGCACTTAATCTTTCCTACAAAATGTAGTTTTGTTTACTCTTCGTCCGCTGTAGTGCAAGCGCACCAGGGATTGATATCCGGCAGACAATTTGAGATTTAGCTTCCTGCCATAAGGGGCTAGTGCTGCGTTTTTGTAATTGCATTGCATTGTGTTGTTTGAAGCAGCGACCTTGAGTCGTGCTAACCACACGATCTGGAAGTACATATCTAGTATTGGTTAAAAATCACATAAGTATTAAATTAATACTTACTTACTTACTCGCTTTTAAGCAACCCGGAGGTTCATTGCCGCCCTCACATAAGCCCGCCATCGGTCTCTATCCTGAGCAAGATTAATCCACTCTCTATCATCATATTCCACCTCCCTTAAATCCATTTTAATATTATCTTCTCATCTACGTCTCGGCCTCCCTACAGGTCTTCTTCCCTGCGGCCTCCCAGCTAACACTCTGTATGCATTTCTGGATTCGCCCATACGTGCTACATGCCCTGCCCATCTCAAACGTCTGAATTTAATGTTCCTAATTTAGTCAAGTGAAGAATACAATGCTTACAGTTCTGTGTTGTGTAACTTTCTCCATTCTCCTGTAACTTCATCCCGCTTAGCCCCAAATATTTTCATAAAAATCACATAAGTATTAAATTAATACTTACTTACTTACTGGCTTTTAAGGAACCCGGAGGTTCATTGCCGCCCTCACATAAGCCCGCCATCGGTCCCTATCCTGAGTAAGATTAATCCATTCTCTATCATCATATCCCACCTCCCTCAAATCCATTTTAATATTATCCTCCCATCTACCTCTCGGCCTCCCCAAACGGTCTTTTTCCCTCCGGCCTCCCAACTAACACTCTATATGCATTTCTGGATTCATCCATACGTGCTACATGCACTGTCCATCTCAAACGTCTGGATTTAATGTTCCTAATTATGAAGAATACAATGCGTGCAGTTCTGTGTTGTGTAACTTTCTCCATTCTCCTGTAACTTCATCCCTCTTAGCCCCAAATATTTTCCTGAGAACCTTATTCTCAAACACCCTTGACCTATGTTCCTCTCTCAAAGTGAGAGTCCAAGTTATACAACCATAAAGAACAATCGGTAATATAACTGATTTATAAATTATAACTTTCAGATTTTTTGACAGCAGATTGGATGATAAAAGCTTCTCAACCGAATAATAACAGGCATTTCCCATATTTATTCTGTGTTTAATTTCCTCCCGAGTATCATTTATATTTGTTACTGTTGCTCCAAGATATTTGAACTTCTCCACCTCTTCGAAAGATAAATATCCAATTTTTTTATTTCCATTTCGTACAATATTCTCGTCACGAGACATAATCATATACTTTGCCTTTTCGGGATTTACTTCCAAACCTATCTCTTTACTTGCTTCCAGTAAAATCCCCGTGTTTTCCCTAATCGTTTGTGGATTTTCTCCTAACATTTTCACATCACCCGCATAGACAAGCAGCTGATGTAACCCGTTCAATTCCAAACCCTCTCTGTTATCCTGGACTTTCCTAATGGCATACTCTAGAGCGAAGTTAAAAAGTAAAGGTGATAGTGCATCTCCTTGCTTTAGCCCACAGTGAATTGGAAACGCATCTGACAGAAACTGACCTATACGAACTCTGCTGTACGTTTCACTGAGACACATCTTAATTAATCGAACTAGTTTCTTGGGAATACCAAATTTAATAAGAATATCATATAAAACTTCTCTCTTAACCGAGTCATATGCCTTTTTGAAATATATGAATAACTGATTCACTGTACCCTTATATTCCCATTTTTTCTCCATTATCTGTCGAACACAAAATATCTGGTCAATAGTTGATCTATTACGCCTAAAACCACACTGATGATCCCCAATAATTTCATCTACATATTAAATTAATAAATAACAGACAATAAAATTCTTAAAATTAACTTGGTTTGGATTATTTTCATTACTGTATAGGAAAACAGAAACATACAAGAAAGTTCATGGAGCGTGTGGTAGTATCGCGGTTAAGACGTATTGCTGCAAGCCGGAAATTCACGAGTTCAATTCCTGATGGAGTCATGGTTATTACTTGAGCTCGGATGTTTAGACATTTATAAAAATTAAAATAGGCAGATAAAAAGGGCAATAAGAACGTAAAAGGAGACACAATAAACTTTGAAAAAGGCATTTTACATTTTAAAACGCATTTAGCAATAAATTTAAATTATATCAGCATAACTCACATAATTTTACTGGAAGCAAGTAAAGAGATAAGTTTGGAAGCAAACCCCGAAAAGATAAAGTATATGATTATGTCTCGTGATCAGAATATTGTACGAAATGGAAACATAAAAATTGGAGATTTATGTTTCGAAGATATGGAAAAATTCAAATATCTTGGAGCAACAGTAACAAATATAAATGATACTCGGGAGGAAAATAAACGCAGAATAAATATGGGAAATGTCTGTTATTATTCGGTTGAGAAGCTTTTGTCATCTAGTCTGCTGTCAAAAAATCTGAAAGAATTTATAAAACAGTTATATTGCCGGTTGTTCTGTATGGTTATGAAACTTGGGCTCTCACTTTTAGAGAGGAACAGAGATTAAGGGTGTTTGAGAATAAAGCTCTTAGGAAAATACTCGTATTTGGGGCTAAGAGTGATGAAGTTACAGGAGAGTGGAGAAAGTTACACAACGCAGAACTGCACGCATTATATTCTTCATCTAACATAATTAGGAACATTAAATGCAGACGTTTGAGATGGGCAGGACATGTAGCACGTATGGGCGAACCCAGAAATGCATATAGAGTGTTAGTTGGGAGACCGGAGAGAAAAAGACCTTTGGAGAGGCCGAGACGTAAATGGGAGGATAATATTAAAATGGATTTGAGGAAGGTGGGATATGATGATAGAGACTGGATTAATTTGCACAGGATAGGGACCGATGGCCAACCTAACACACATAACAATTTCCCTCTTCTTACCGCTTAAGGGCTTATGTGCTTTAGGACGACAATGAACCTCCGGTTCCTTAAAATTGCCATTTGCAAATATTTGTAAGTATAACGCACATATTTACTTCGTAGGTGACAAAATATTATGTTGACTTATAAAATTTTACTTTTTTTTTGTGTTCCGTTCCGCGATTAACGTCTTTCAATGTAACTGTCTTTCACAAACTTTACCTCTTTTCACAAACTTAACATAACAAAACTGTTCCATCGGTTGAAAACAAAGCACAAATTCACTAACGTAAGCATGAAGTTTACTTTTCAGTGGTTTATGAATTTAGGAACTCTAGATAACGACCTTATACCTTCTGTCACCAAACAATAACTGACTCAGGGTTGCCAGATGATTCCAGACCAATGTCGCCAACTATACACCAACAAGGCGCCAGAAAGTAGCAAATTATCTTTTTTTTTTTTATTTTAGTTGGTTATTTAACGACGCTCTATCAACTGTATAAGTTTGGTAATAGCAAGATGATATTTGGCGAGATGAGGCCGAGGATTCGCCATAGATTACCTTGCATTCACATTACGGTTGGGGAAAACCTCGGAAAAACCCAACTAGATACTCAGTCCAACCGTGGTCGAACCCGCAACCTCGGGCATAGAAGCCCAGCGCTATACCGACTACGCTACCCGGACCGACACGAATTACTATTATTGCGTCGTTTTATATTGATTTTCGTATTCTGAGTTTTTCTGGATTTTTTTTTTACTTGAATTTGTTATATATCCAAGTAGGCTACATTACATGGTATTCCAGGTGTTCTGATTACATTAGTGAACTCAAAGGACGGAGAATTCAACATTTCACTAATAATTTGAAAGTTTTAATTTGAGGGCCGCAAGTTTTTTTTTTTTTTCGTTTCTAATAAATGTGTGTTAAGTGTAGTCTCAATCCAACAAATACATATTGTCTATTAGCCGTACCCGTGCGCTCCGCTGCACCCGTTAGAAATAAATATAAAGTAATTATATAATTAAAATAGGACATTTGATCCAGGGAACATTCGTGTTTGATAGAAGGATAAATCGTTTATTATGTTACTTAATTTAAATTGTATTTGCATAATTAAAATGCGATGATTTTGATCCAGAGACCACTCATTTGGTCATAAAAATTATTTTAGGAAATACAGGAAACGAATGTACAGAATAGCCTATCAAGTTTTCTGTGCATAAGAAGCTATTTTAATCTTACCTGTCCCCGATTCACTCAGAAGTTACTGTAATAACATTATAGCATTATGTCCATCTAGAGAAACTACACTTTCCAATGGTGAATTAATAATTAATTATACAAATCAGTTAATTTAGCTTCTGATATTACTTCATACAAACACAGAAACATTATCTGTAGGCTATCTTTCATAGCTTTCGATTGTTGCTGTCCAAGGCCCCTTATAGACGAAGTCATTTGTTTTTTAATTCATTACACGGCCTT
The DNA here is from genome assembly GCA_025594305.2 of Periplaneta americana. Taxonomy (NCBI): domain Eukaryota; kingdom Metazoa; phylum Arthropoda; class Insecta; order Blattodea; family Blattidae; genus Periplaneta; species Periplaneta americana. The sequence goes on along the minus strand of JAJSOF020000036.1, from coordinate 35,810,088 downwards.
AGATGGCAGTTATTTTAATTTTAAAACTCATTTATCTCGTCAAATATCAGTCCTATTGAAATTTTTCAAGGAATATAAACTTATCGCAAATTATTTTTAAAGAAACTTTTGTTATGTAACATTTTTCACAAAAATCAATAACAAGCGAGATATTTCGATTTATTTAATTCAGGCCCCCTTATAACCTCCCTTTTAAATAATGTATTTTGAATGCCATATAGCCTAAAATCTAAGTTACAACGAACTTAATTTATATTCCAATTTTCATCGAAATTCGTTCAGCCATTATCGCGTGAAAAGGTAACAAACATACAAACATACAGACAGACAGACAGACAGACATACAAACAAAAATTTCAAAAAAGCGATATTCGGTTTCAGGGTGGTTAATTGTATATGTTAGGATCAATTATTTTTGGAAAATCGAAAATTACCGGAAAAATTTCGGCTACAGATTTATTATTAGTATAGATTGTCATACCGCACCTTTACCAGAATCCAACGAACCTTTAATGTTAATTATTTGCAAAGTAATGTTCATACTTACTTAATACTCCAAATCCAAAATAATCGTATTTTCCAAAATTTCTATTAATCTTCGCCAAGAGTACAAATCCATCTCCAACAACCTCCGCTGACACCAATATTAAAAAACAGAAATGATAAAATTAATTTCCATAATTACCTGTCCCTCAGAGGTGGGGCGCAGGGAGATATGCAGTGCAGGGGGGCTTAGAGAATGCACATCATTCCATTCTGGGTAGAACAATGGGCCCAACCATGCGGCCTGCGTACGAAGACAGTCCTAGTCCGTATCCTTCCCTAAAGGGGGAATAATAGATAATAGATCATATTCTTCACAACTTTCTCAACTGCGTAGATTAATTAAAATGTATCTCAGTGAAACATACAGCAGACTCCGTATAGGTCAGTTTCTGTCAGATGCATTTCCAATTCACTGTGGGCTAAAGCAAGGAGATGCACTATCACCTTTACTTTTTAACTTTGCTCTAGAGTATGCCATTAGGGAAGTCCAGGATAACAGAGAGGGTTTGGAATTGAACGGGTTACATCAGCTGCTTGTCTATGCAGATTACGTGAATATGTTAGGAGAAAATCCACAAACGATTAGGGAAAACGCGGAAATTCTAGTTGAAGCAAGTAAAGCGATTGGGTTGGAAGTAAATCCCGAAAAGACAAAGTATATGATTATGTCTCGTGACCAGAATATTGTACGAAATGGAAATAAAAAAATTGGAAATTTATCTTTCGAAGAGGTGGAGAAGTTCAAATATCTTGGAGCAACAGTAACAAATATAAATGATACTCAGGAGGAAATTAAACACAGAATAAATAGGGCCTATGGGAAATGCCTGTTATTATTTGGTTGAGAAGCTTTTATCATCCAATCTGCTGTCAAAAAATCTGAAAGTTATAATTTATAAAACAGTTATATTACCGGTTGTTCTTTATGGTTGTGAAACTTGGACTCTCACTTTGAGAGAGTAACATAGGTTAACGGTGTTCGAGAGTAAGGTGCTTGGGAAAATATTCGGAGCTAAGAGGGATGAAGTTACAGGAGAATGGAGAAAGTTACACAACACAGAACTGCACGCATTGTATTCTTCACCTGACATAATTAGGAACATTAAATCCAGACATTTGAAATGGGGAGGGCATGTAGCACGTATGGGCGAATCCAGAAATGCATATAGAGTGTTAGTTGGGAGACCGGAGGGAAAAAGACCTTTGGGAAGGCCGAGACGTAGATGGGAAGATAATATTAAAATGGATTTGAGGGAGGTAGGATATGATGGTAGAGACTGGATTAATCTTGCTCAGGATAGCGACCAATGGCGGGCTTATGTGAGGACGGCAATGAACCTCCGGGTTCTCTAAAAGCCAGTAAGTAAGTAAGTAAGTAAGTAAGTAAGTAAGTAAGTAAGTAAGTAAGTAAGTAAGATTTAATTAATTCAGCGTCGAAATTCAACATGGGCAAAAAGTTTTGCGTGGTGTACTCCATCACGGACGTGCCGAAGGAAGTCGTGTTAATCCATTGGCCTCGGCAGAGTTTGAACCAGCAACCCTCGGATACTACGGCCGGCATGGTAGCCGCAAGACCACTGATGGCGACCATATGAGAAGGAAATGGATTTCTATCTTCAGAATGGGGCTTTCGTTCTTGTTGCGCACGCTTTCTGTAAAAGCAAGACTTCTTTGATTCTGAAGTAGATTTGTTTTTGCTCGTGGGGCGCACTTGCTGGAGGATTGTTTACTCATGTTCCATTATAATTGATTTATGCACTCCAGTTTAGCGTTCCGTTGGGTTTCGAATACGCGAGCCATAAATCAAGCGAATGTGCCCGGACCCGTCTCATATTCAGGAGCGAGCTGGTGCGAACACTTGCCTCCTTAGAGCGGGAGACTCCTCTCCAGAGAGTCGTCACAACGTGGAAGTGGTGCAGCCATTCATAGAAGAAGCAGTCTGGAACTGGGTTAAGGGTGAGGGGGAGCGTTGAAGAAGACAGAACGATGTGAAAGGGTGAAGATAAAAGGAAATTAATAAAGAGAATAAAAGGGAGGGGAAGGTTGTGGGAGATTGGATTGAGAAAGACGAAGGAAAAGTTGGTAGAAAGAAACGAAGGACGCAATGAAGAATAAATAAAAAGCAAGGGCGGAAGAAATAAAAGAGGCAAGGAAGAAATGATTGAAAGACAAACGGAAGAAGAAAAGTGAATGAAAGAGGGACAAAGGAGAACGGAAGAGTGGAAGAGAAAATAAGAGAAAAGAGAATGGAAAGAGAAAAAATATTGAAAGGGCGGAAGAAAGAAAAGAAGAGAAAAGAGAATAAGAAGGGCGGAAGAAAGAAAAGAAGAGAAAAGAGAATAAAAAAGGCGGAAGAAACAAAAGAAGAGAAAAGATAATAAAAGAGGCGTAAGAAACAAAAGAAGAGAAAAGAGAATAAAAAAGACGGAAGAAAGAAAAGAAGAGAAAAGAGAATAAAAAAGGAGGAAGAAACACAACAAGACAAAAGAGAATAAAAAAGGCAAAAGAAACAAAAGAAGAGAATAGGGAAGAGAAAAGGCGGAAGAAACAAAAGAAGACTAAAGGGAATAGAAAAGGCGGAAGAAACAAAAGGAGAGAAAAGAGAATATAAAAGGCGGAAGAAACAAAAGAAGACAAAAGAGAATAGAAAAGGCGGAAGAAACAAAAGAAGGGAAAAGATAATAAAAAATCGGAAGAAACAAAAAGAAGAAAAAGGGAATAGAAAAGGCGGAAGAAACAAAAGAAGAGAAAAGAGAATAGAAAAGGCGGAAGAAACAAAAGAAGAGAAAAGAGAATAGAAAAGGCGGAAGAAACAAAAGAAGAGAAAAGAGAATAAGAAAGGCGGATGAAACAAAAGAAGGAAAAAGAGAATGGAAAAGGCGGAAGAAACAAAAGAAGAGAAAAGAGAATAAAAAAGATGGAAGAAACAAAAGAAGAGAAATGTGAATAAAAAGGTGGAAGAAACAAAAAGAGAAATGAGAATAGAAAAGGAGGAAGAAATAAAAGAAGAGAAAAGAGAATAAAAAGACGGAAGGAAGAAAAGACGAGAAAAGAGTATAAAAAAGCCGGAAGAAACAAAAGAAGAGAAAAGAGAATAGAAAAGGCGGTAGAAACAAAAGAAGAGAAAAGAGAATAAAAAAGGCGGATGAAACAAAAGAAGAGAAAAGAGAATAAAAATGGTGGAAGAAACAAAAGAAGAGAAAAAGAGAATAGAAAAGGCGGAAAAAACAAAAGAAGAGAAAAGAGAATAGAAAAGGCGGAAGAAACAAAAAGAAGAAACAAAAAAGAGAAAAAAAAAAGACGGAAGAAACAAAAGAAGAGAAAAGAATAGAAAAGGCGGAAGAAACAAAAGAAGAGAAAGAGAATAGAAAAGACGGAAGAAAGAAAATAAGAGAAAAGAGAATAGAAAAGGGGGAAGAAAGAAAAGAAGGGAAAAATAATATGGATGGGGAAAAATAGTAAAAGAACGGAAGAAAGAAGACAGAAAAAGGGAATAGAAAGGGCGAAAGAAAGAAAAGAAGGGAAAAGAGAATAGAAAAGGCAGGTCAGAGACAAATACAAATGGAACGGAGTTTGACTCCAGTAAGTCAGAGGGTGGGGACTGTGGGAGGTAGGAAGCAAGAGAAATGCATAGCTATCATTGCGAGCCACAATGTGCTCGCGAGTACATTTTCGCCACGGCTGAGCGTCGCCGGACTTTTGAATCAACCTGTATAATGATTTAGGTATATACCCATATTTATTATACTCATATTGATTGATGTATCCATGCTGTTGTTTTTGTGACAGTAACATCTTGAGGCCTTACCACGCACTCCACTTACGAGGAATAAAAACAATTGTTTATTTCGGTTCGGAAACTGGCGCCTTTCCCCAGACCTCGTTGTTATATTTATGGTAAACTTAAGTATGACGGTCGCTTAGAACACAATTGCAAATCTATCTGCCACGCTGAAATATTTAGACGCGCTCGGACCGCTTAGAGAACATCTTCCCAAGCTTTCATTGCTCCTAAGGGAAAAGCGGACGATAAATTAAGAAACAGGGGTAGGGGTGGAGTTGCATTTCGAAGATAGTCACGTGTGGACCGAAAACGTACCTCAGGGCATAATATTTCTTTTCTTATGTAAGTAGAATTACCCCAGCGAGAAGGTCGCTCTGTACAGCCCGCTCATATTGCGATGGAACGGTGCGGCGTGTGTTCAGAAACGAAGCAAATACTTCGCCTCTAGCATTCTCCTTTCATTACAATCACAACATCCGAAGGAAATTCCAAAAAAGTTAAATGTCGGATAGGTCACACGCAGTATACACAACTTTATCTTCCAGATACATACATACATACATACATACATATATACATACATACATACATACATTTTTTTAGTAGGTTATTTTACGACGCTTTATCAACATCTTAGGTTATTTAGTATCTGAATGAGATGAAGGTGATAATGCCGGTGAAATGAGTCCGGGGTCCAGCACCGAAAGTTACCCAGCATTTGCTCATATTGGGTTGAGGGAAAACTCCGGAAAAAAACTCAACCAGGTAACTTGCCCCGACCGGAAATCGAACCCGAGCCACTTGGTTTCGCGGCCAGACGCGCTGACCGTTACTCCACAGGTGTGGACTACATACATACATACATACATACATACATGCATGTAAGATCAACAATAAGAAGCAGTTTTGATGATGGCCGATAGGAGGCCGAAACATGTTAACAAGGTAACATAAAATTTAACACGTGAAAGTCATATAATACGTTTTCCAAAGTGATATAGTGTTAAAAGTTGTGTCATTTTTACATCCTTTGGCCCTAGTAAATGCATAGCTTCATTGAAGAGCCTAGCAATTCTGACACGATTTGCTACAGACACTTTTTACACATTAGCAAAAATGAATGTTTGCAAGCATTTTCATCAACTTTCAATACACTGACAATGTTCTATATTTTCCTACCAATAGAATCTGTGCTTGCGTTGATACTCAAATAAATTTCTTTCATTTCCACAAAAGATATATTTTTTGTAAAGTTTCCTCATAACATGTTGGGTTAATGTCGATTCATAGGAGGAACAATGTCAATGTACCTATTCAGTTAGCATTGTATTAGAATCTCTGTTTTATAATGTTTGAAGTGGGATATTAGGGATTTTGAGTGTAACAAATAGTTTACACAAAACTAAGTAACATTGGAAACACTTTGATGGCTGTTCATTTGAAGACGTTGATTTACCAATTAGAACTTGTCACGAATTCACATGTGAAGCAGCAGCAGTGTGTTCTTTCCAAACAAATGTTTGAGAACAATGAAAGGCGTTTACTGCTTTACCACACTGACAAAATAACATCTTCACATTAGTGGTAAACAAGCTTTCGATCACAGTGACATATGGTAAAGCCGCGAACTTGTACTCGACTTCACATTAGGCATTTTGAACACCTACAACAACGTCACCTTCACTGATTATTTCATGCTATGCAAAATTACTAACAACTCACAAACATATCACATCTCATAGCTAGCATAAATAAATAAATAAATAAATAAATAAATAAATAAATAAATAAATAAATAAATAAATAAATAAATAAATAAATAAATAAATAAATAAATAAATAAATAAATAAATAAATAAATAAATAAATAAATAAATAAATAAATAAATAAATAAATAAATAAATAAATAAATAAATAAATAAATAAATAAATAAATAAAAGTAAATAAATAATGAAATAAGTAAATAAATTAGCAAATAAGTAAATAAATAAATGAAATAAATATAAATAATAATAAATAGATAAATAATGAATAGAATGTAAATAAATAAATAACAAAATAAATATAAATAACTAATAAATAAATAAATAAATAAATAAAAATAAATAAAATAAGTAAATAAATAAATAACGAACTAAAATGAATGAAACTACGAATGAAAATGAATGAATAAATGAATGAGAATGAATAAGACATTGTTTGAATGAATGAATGAATGAATGACAAATTGAAGGAATGAATGAATGAACAGTTGAATGAATGAATGAATAGTGGAATGAATTAATGAATGAATGAAAAGTTGAGTGAATGAACGAATGGACGGTTGAATGAATGAGCAATTGAATGAATAAATGAATGAATGGATGAACAGTTGAGTAAATGAACGTACAATAGAATGAATTAATGAATGAACAATTGGTTGAATGAATAATTGAATGGACGCGTGAATGAATGAATGAATGAATGAATGAATGAATAAACACTCATACTCTGTTGGTAGTAAATGATTCAGTAACACTGTTAATTAAAAATTTGTGCTTTGATGGCGACATGAAGAATTTTCTTATTTCAGATTGATATATAATACGTTTTTGAAATACATAAAAATTAATAACTTTTGAAGTGGTAAAAAAAATATACACTAAGGAAAAAATGTGATTAAATATTTTCAAATATTTATTTAAACATAAAGAACATTGAAAATATGTTTTTTTATATGAAGTAAAATTTGGTTGGAATACTCAGGAAAGCATGTGAAGAATTTTGAAATAACTCAGGGGCGTCTTCGTTCGGACAAAAGATATACATTTATTTACGAGCCCGCTTCCTAGTAATAATTGATCGTACTAGGTCCATGACGTGATGCTAATAGTGACTGTGAAAATAAGAATGACGTTCGTATTCGTTATGAACATTTTGTGTAAAATTATGTTAGAATTTCTTTTGTTTTTCTGTTTTTCTTACCCTGGGGAATTTTGTCCTGAGATAGGACATTTTTCCACTCAAATCAGACGGGTACAGTCCGAGTGTTCACTTACTACACAGGCGCTTTCTTTTGAAGAGATAAGAATTTTGTGTTCCTAATTATGTCAGGTGAAGAATACAATGCGTGCAGTTCTGTGTTGTGTAACTTTCTCCATTCTCCTGTAACTTCATCCCTCTTAGCCCCAAATATGTTTCTAAGCACCTTATTCTCAAACACCCTTAACCTATATTCCTCTCTCAAAGTGAGAGTCCAAGTTTCACAACCATAAAGAACAACCGGCAATATAACTGTTTTATAAATTCTAACTTTCAGATTTTTTGACATCAGACTGGATGATAAAAGCTTCTCAACCGAACAATAACGGGCATTTGCCATATTTATTGTGTGTTTAATTTCCTCCCGAGTATCATTTATATTTGTTACTGTTGCTCCCAGGTATATGCATTTTTTCACCTCTTGAAAAGATAAATTTCCAATTTTTATATTTCCATTTCGTACAATATTCTGGTCACGAGACATAATCATATACTTTGTCTTTTCGGGATTTACTTCCAAACCTATGTCTTTACTTGCTTCAAGTAAAATTCCCGTGTTTTCCCTAATAGTTTGTGGATTTTCTCCTAACATATTCACGTCAACCGCATAGACAAGCAGCTGATGTAACCCGTTCAATTCCAAACCCTCTCTGTTATCCTGGACTTTCCTAATGGCAAAAATTTTAGTAATTTTAATTTCAGTTCTAATTAAAAGCAATCTTATGGCTTAAAATTTAATCATTGTGGATGGTAGTAGAAATCAATGTATTGATATCGGTATAAAAAATTGTAACCAGGAATAATCTTAGCAACGGAGAAGTGACAACACTGGGTAATACAAGTATTGATGAGCGCAAAAAAGAGGCGATACAAGAACTTCACGCTACAACCACAGTCTACTATATACAGTCACGAAGCTTGAGTTTTGAGAGTGCTAGAAACAATAGACTGGGACGGTACTATTTGGCATTGCCTGTAATGAGGTGATATTAGCGATCCTTGTGGTGAGCAACTGTCTAATGTTTGCATATTTACTACGTATTGAGCTTCGCGACTGTATATACTATAGTCCCGAGGCTTTTATTTCTGGCGCGACTCCGCCTCTTTGCTTACGTCTTAGAAAGTGAAGGCTCTATAAATTCGTAGCTCCTATGATAATAAATCAAACGCAATGTAATTCAGCAAATAATTGAGCGGCAAATAACGTCTTCGTGTGCTTTCTGCGAACACCAACGAAAGAGCTAAAATGGCGGGCGATTATATTAAGTATTTATCGAGCCTTAAGAAGTGAATCAGCGAATCACAAGACGCACACGTTTAAATGTAGCCGACCTGCAACGCGATTGGCTGCCGGAAATTAGAGCGACGGGACTATAGACTGTGCTACAACGGTCAAACATGCATGTCCTAGACGGGACTCGATCACACGACCTGAATTCCACGCAACAATCCTCCCACCTCCAAGCGTCGCGTTTTTTGAGCGCAGCATAAAGTGAGTAGATTGAGAACTTATCAGAGATGTCTGTTGAGAGCTTCCAAATAGATTAAAACAAGCGAAGGAGACAAGAGCGTGGCAACCGGCCAGGCACTGCAATTTCACGTGTCTAGTTCATCACGTGAACCGGGTCAGCTGCTAATTGGCGCGCCGCGCGATTATTAATTGTTTTAATATCGCTGCAGCTGCGGCCAGAGCAACAGGCAGCCAGGGGATGACATGGCGGGGGAGACGGGAACAAACTAAACAATACAGAGACACGGAAAAATATGCAAACGGAAATAGACACAGAAACAGACAGAAACAAAACGAAACAAATGGATGAAAAGAGAAATAGAAACAAAAAAATAGAGATAGAAGCAAAGAAAATAAGCAGAAAAGAACAAAACCAAGAAATAAAATCAAAGAAAATGTACTAACAAAAAAGAAAACAACACAGAAACAGAAGTAAAAAAGAAAATAAACAAATGGAGATAGATAGATAGATAGATAGATAGATAGATAGATAGATAGATAGATAGATAGATAGATAGATAGATAGATAGATAGATAGATAGATAGATAGATAGATAGATAGATAGATAGATAGATAGATAGATAGATTTATTCGTTCCATAATATTCTTACATTTGATTTATAGCATAGAATAAAAAACATGTCCAAAGTTTAACAATAAAATTACATATAAAATGCAAATATGAAATTTAACAATAAAAATAATAGACACCTGGGAGTAACATCATCTGGCTGCGCAAAATGGTCAAAGGTTTTTCCGGGGTTTTCCCTCAACCCAATACGAGCAAATGCTGGGTAACTTTAGGTGCTGGACCCCGGACTCATTCAATTACCACCTTCATTTCATTCAAAAATAACCTAGATGTTGATACAGCGTCGTAAAATAACAATAAAAATAAAAAAATAATATTTTATACAATGTAATATGTTTACCATTTAATAGTATTATAATATTTACACAGTACTGTGAAATGTTAAGAATTCATCTACAGAATAGAAAGTGTGAGATATTAAGTAATTTTTTAGTTTTACCTTAAATAATGCAGGGTTTTGCTATGATTCTTAATGTCTTCAGGAAGACTATTGAACATTTTATCGCCATGTAACGTGCTCCCCTTTGAAGTGGATAAAGAGATATAGATACAATAGGGAAAAAAATAATAATAGAAATAAAAGATTAATTAATTGATGATAGGGAAAACGGGAAAAAGTACGATAAATAAAAGAGAGGAGCAAAGTAAATATAGAAGGAAAAAGAATGAACAAAACAAACAGGAGACAAGTAAAAGAAAGAGATAAAGATACCGAAAAGTCACACAAGAAAATAATATAAAACTAGACTGAAAGAGACAAAGCACCCTAACAAACACATAAACGCAACTAAGAATCAGGAAATAGGAATGAACAAAACAACAACAACAACAATAATAATAATAATAATAATAATAATAATAATAATAATAATAATAATAATAATAATTCTTTATTTATACTGGCAGAGTTAAGGCCATAGGGCCTTCTCTTACACTCTACCAGGTCACAAAGTATACAAGCAGTTAAAATTTAACAAAAAGTTAAAGAACAGAATACTAACATATTACAAAAAAATTATAATAATAGCATAATAAAATCGACACTAAACAACATGAAAATAATACCATAATAGAAAAAAAAAAGTAAAATACATTGGAATATAGCAAAAGCAACTCATTTAGTACAAATGGTTAATATGGAAAACGTAAGGAAGAATATAACAAAATAGAATGTAATAAAATAATAGAAAAGAAAAAAAAGAAAAATTAAATAAAATTCACAATAAAAGGCTATGATAATAAATTCATCAGCTGATAAAGAGAACAAAAAGGGGAAAGGAAGGAAAAGAAATATATATCCTATATTTTTACAAAACTATCGCAGAGAAAAGGGCTTGTAACTGAAAGGAATCTGAATTGAAAAAGTGCAATTTTAATTTATTTTTGAAACTAGACAATGTCCGACAGTCTCTGACATGTTGTGGTAGAGAGTTCCAGAGATGAGCTGCAGAGACGTTGAAAGGTGAACAAAACGTAAAGATAAAAATAAGTAAAACAAATAGAAACAAAAGTCTAGTGAGAAATAAAGAAAAGTACAACAGATAAAATTTGAAGACTGAAACAAACGAAATAAGTCCGCCGAGTTAGCTCTGTGGTAACGTGTCTACCTCCAGATTAGTCGGCCCGGGTTCGATCCCCGGCGGGGTAAAATTTCTACCTCGGGACTAGGAGAGATAGCGGTGCACAACTTTTAATCACTAGATTGTGCACCAATATGCCTGGGTTAAATCCCAAATCTCTCCGCAGTGCATATGCCACTGTTGATAGTGATTCGTCCGTCGGACGGGGACGTTAAGCCTGGCTGCCCCCTTGGTGCTATTCGACAGGAGTAGGCTACGTGCCGGCACCGGGTTTCCCCTTCTCCCTTCCTCGTCTTCATCATCATCACTCATTCCATACACTACACTTACACATACATTCACCCTAGTACACGACATAACTCTCCACAGATACACATCATGTACAATTAGTATTAGTATTAGTATTTATTTATTTAACCTGGTAGAGATAAGGCCGTCAGGCCTTCTCTGCCCCTCTACCAAAGATTCCAACTACAATATCAACAATAAAATTACAATTAGTATTAAATTTACAATTAAATTACAAATAATATTACAGTTATAATAAATTTACAATTACAATAAAATCAAAGTACGAAAAGATTACCTGAATAATTAAAGCTAGATAATTTATCATAGAGAAACAAAGAATATTTTATATTTACTGAATTACAAATTAAATCTAGAATAACAAAATTGTATAGTGATGAAATTACTGGATATTGAAATATTTTGATAGATTAAAGAAACTATTTACAAGTAATTAATTACTGACCAAGTGCCTAATAAGTTTTCGTTTGAATTCAATTTTATTTCGACAGTCCCTGATGCTAGCAGGTAGCGAATTCAGAGTCTTGGCAGGGCTATTGTGAAAGAAGATGAAGTAAAAGGAGGTGCGATGGGATGGTATTGTTAGTATTGTTTCATGACGAGAGCGTGTTTCAGATTATGGTGGGAAGAAATAAGTGAATAGAGACGACAGGTAAAATAATAGGAATAGAAGAGTTCAATGATTTCGAAGAGAAAGAGACGTGAATGTAAATTTCTTTTCTTATCTAGTTTAAGAGAACCTAAAGCTTCCAGGGATGGGGTAATATGATCATATTACGAACATTGCTTACAAAACGTACACACAAATTATGAACACGTTGAAGTTTCGTTTTGTTGTCGCTGGAGAGGTCAGTCAGTAAAATGTCCGCATAGTCGAAATAGGGAAATGCAAGTGTCTGCACAAGTCTTTTTAAGCAAGAGGGGTAGATGAACATTTATCCTTTTTAGCACATGGATAATAGAATATACTTTTCTGCAAACAGTTTCTGTGATTTGCATGTCCCAGTTGAGATTATTATCCATGTGAATGCAAGATTTTTACTGAAGAACTGAAGGGGATATGCACTGTACTTACTTTAACAGGGGAAATGTCGAAGTTTTACAGCAAACGATTTGCCGTTTGTGTCCTAATATAATTGCTTGTGTCTTTCCAGGATTTATTTTAAGACGGAGTTTCTTTGTCCATGTCACAATCGAGTCAATGTCTTCGTTCAATTTATCTATAGCGTCATTTACTCGGTCTAAGCGGGAAGAGATGTAGCATTGAAGGTCGTCAGCATACAAGTGATAGTTACAATGCCTTACAAGAGATGTAATATCATTGACATATATTGTGAACAACAATGGTCCGAGTACCGACCCCTTACTGTGGTATACCTGATGTTATGTCAACCAGGAGGAGCTTCGATTCCCGGATACGACACATTGTTGTCTTTCCCCTTAAGTAGGATTCGAACCAACTCACAGCAGTCTCTGACAAATACATATTTCTCAATTTATGGGTGAGCAGGTCAAAATTTACAGAGTTGAAAGCTTTGCTAAGGTCAAGAAGTAGTAGCAAAAAAAAAAAAAAAACCGGTCCGATGGAATAATCTAAGTCCCCGAAATGAGCCACTGAGCATGACATGCCCGCATTCACAAGATAGCGAGTAATCTATTGAAATTGTTGTAGTTTCGACTGCTGACGTAGCCCATTTCGAAAGCCATTAGAAAATAAACTGGTAAAATTCATGTTCTGGGAATAATAATTAAGTAGTAAAATATCGCTGCAGTCGAAAAGTATTGGGAATAAATTTGAATAAGGAACAAAAAAAAGTTTCCTTCCCAGGCAGGATTCGAAACACGAAAGTCTGAGTTACCAGTCTATCGTGCTCTGGAGTGAACAAGGCTCTGAAATCAGCTACAAGGGTCGGTCCGGTTTTTTTTTGCCACTACTGTACATGCCGCGTATTGTGTACTAGAGCGAAATTTATCGTATGCAAAATGTCGAAGTATATTAAATAGAAAATGAAGGAAGACAGACAGCGTGGAAATGGGAGGCATGAAGTGGAGTTCATCTTAAATTTCTCTTCTCATGGCACCATGAGTGAAGTCAGAGTTTATGGGCACTAATATCTCAATCGAGTCACTGCAGATTTCCCCTTAACTCCCTACTCCATCTTCCCCGGCTGAGACGAGTGGACAGGAAGGTAAGCATTGCTCAGTGACGGATTTCATAATGGCTCTCGCTGGTCGCCTGAAATCCATCATTGATACACAGTGCCAACTGTGCGTTTGTTTGTAAGGCGATGTAAGCGGAAAGAACATGGGCGAGAGTTTTAGAGTTCCTTTCCACTTCCCCGTTGTGCCCAGGACTGTTATAGAGAAACCTTCCATATCAAAACGCCACAATTTTTCTCTTTCCGTAGGTCGAGCAGACTTTTCACATCAAAAGGAAATGAGAAAAAATGATCAGAAATGTTCTACTGAATGTGTTAATATATTATTGTTGTAACGAGCGTGTTTGAAAGACATTATTAGTACTCATAAATTTGTTGTTGAATATAAAGGAAAGACAAGTTTTAAGAAATTTTAAATGTGTTCTGGTTTTTTTTAGTAATTACATTGTAAGGTTTATTAGTATATCATAGTAACTTGTAGTAGAAGAGAGTAAAATGGATTTTGTGCGCCCCAGACGAAGTCGAGAGTGAAAATTTCCACGAGTTCATAAAATCTGTTTACTGTCGTGTGCTGCACAATATTTTATCCAGTAGTATCTATAGTTCATTATTATTAAATTTAGTTTTAAATCGTATGCCTTTTCTTTGTAATGAGTTGTTAGTAAAAAGTTATAAATGAATGAATGTATCGATTTTATGGTTGCTAATGTGTTGGTTGTCGTGGGAAAAGTTTTTAATTCACAGCTGTGAATTCAAAACTTTCAATTCAGTACTGTGAATAAAGCCATTGTTTAGGTTGCTAAGGACGACGAAATAAAGACCAGTTTAGATATCAGTCATGGATAAAATATTTAAACGTGCAATGAAAGTAGTTTTTGTATAAATTTTGTATTGATTATCATTATTTTATACTAGCTGAAAGTACCCGGCATTGCCCGGGTTTTCCTTTCTGCTTCTATTTTTAATTAAACTGGTTATTAAATTTTCGGAAATCTCGGAAACCTACAGACAACCAAAACGAATTTCTTTACTAAGCTTTCCTCGCCCATAAAGATGAATCTTTACTTAACGTCACTTACATGAATTAATGAACTCCTTAGCCAAATGTCTTCCAGGATTAACTCAGGGTTGTAAATCATGCACCGAAAAGAAAACATTTCATCATGTGCCTGACGTTAAACTGTTGTTTTAAATTTATATAGTTATTTGTTTTTATATATTTATTTGTTGTTACTTATTTATTTTTTATTCATTTGTGTTTATTTATTTATTTATTTTTATGTATTTATTTATTTATTTATTTATTTATTTATTTATTTATTTATTTATTTATTCTGGTGTAGTTAAGGCCATTAGGCCTTCTCTTCCACACCACCAGAAATACAAATAAAGTAATAGAAAAATCAAACTATAAACAAAGTAAAACCCAACGAAAATATAATTCCTTCTCCTCTTTCTGATCAGTTTCAGCATCGAACCAATATATACATATATAATTTAATTTATATTTGAAGATTTTTTACCTCTTGACCGCTGTACACCCACTTATATCATAGGCCTACACAGTTTGTTTAATATAACTTGAAACTATATCTCATAAATTCAGAACATATTATATTAATTCTAATTTTATACACAGAATATAGATACAATATAAACTCGCAATGTCGTTTTTTAACATAAAGACTAATATTCTGGGAAACGTATAGGCCTACCGGTATTTTAGAAATTAAGAGATTTTTATTTCCACAACGCTTAACATACTACATTTGCAACGTGATTATAGAGATATAATTTCGCAGCAACACGTTTTCGGACGTGAACAACAATATTTTGAGAATTAATACAGTGTTATTTTCAGTGGGCTTATATACATTCACATACATGACAAAAGTATCATTGAATTGCTTATTGATATGTGTAAAATCTTTTTTTCCCCCACTTCTTTGTATAAAATATAGCGAGGATGTGAAAAACACGCAGTTTTTAAGTTAATGTCTGCAACTTTGAACGACTGTCCTTGAGCTTCTTTTTAATATGGCCATTACAAATGCTAGCGGAATTGAAATTGCAGTTGCTTAAAATTGAATGAGTATCCTAGCAATACGTGGAATAAAAACATCTCCTTTTATTTTTGCAGTTAATATTGCCAATTCTATTACGTTTCGTATGAGTTTTCACACCAATTCTTATTCGTGCATAATTTTGGTGGGTCAATATTTCAAATAGTACTATTGGTTATTCAATATTAAGTAAATTATGTGGTAGCAATCCTTGTAGTTTCAAAGAATTCTAGAATTCAGTTGTATAAAACAGTCTGCTCACTATCTACAAAACTGCATCGAGGAATTCATAATACGGTCCTGGACTGCGTAAAGATACTTATTGCATGAATTATCTAGTTTTAGCCTTCATGATGTGTAACAACAATGTAATTTAATTTCGTGTTAAAATTTCCAAGGCCTCGTGAAAGTCTATGTTGAATACAACAGACAATAATAAAAAACAATTGACTGTAGAAGATTTTGCATTTTAATATTAAACGTGAATATATTTGATCTATTTAGTTTTATTTTTTACAATTTTAATTAATTTAACTTCCATTTGCACAATTTTAATGTAGCCTATGTTCTTCTCCTGGTTATGAAGGTTAAATGTGCAAACTTTGGCACATATCGGTCAAAGCGTGTAGATTTGTATAGAGAACATACACACTCATACATACATACATACATACACATACATACATACATACATACATACATACATACATACATACATACATACATACATACATACATACCCACATTCAATTTCATATATTAAGATTATTTGTGTTTGTGTATTTGTAAGTTTCTTATTTACATAGGGTTGTTATAAACAGGTGTAGAAATAGTAATATGCGTTACAAGGACGGTATGCTGAAGTTTTCATGTTCGAGGAAAAGTTTGAAAAAGCGAAACGTAGTTGAGCTTGTTTAATTTCCGAGAATTGAAAGAAAACATACCGCTCGTGTATCGTACATTATTTTGTGCAAAGATCGTTTATTACATACCTGAAAGAGGAATTTCTAATTAGTTGCAATGAAATCTCCATCTTCGTTTCTGTTCAATGACGGCAAATTTGCAAAACAAAATTATCTATCTTCAACATTGTTGCTTTAAAATGTTTTCTGTGTTTACTATACTCCAGCAGGCCGTGATATACGTCTGTCTTTTTTCCCCCCCAGTCTATGGAATCTTGTTGATTTTTTCACGGCTTCCTTAATGTTACTTGCACCACGAATGCAGTAACTTTAGTGGAATTGTAGAGTTTACTTAATTTTTGTAAATATTTAAAAACAATAATTAACAGTGCAATTTAGGTGAAATTGCAGTGGTATGTTTCCAGTTTATAATTATTGCTATATTGAACGTCTCTAAAAATAATATGTTAAAACCTAAAGCAGTAAAATCAATATGTCACTTAAGCGGTAAGAAGAGGGAAATTGTTATGTGTGTTAGGTTGGGAATACTGAATGTGGAATTTTAGACTTTCCGCGGATTGGTTTTGTGCGGAAACCAAGCAAATACGCACGATCTCGCACAAAAGACATTTGCAACTCTCGTCATAACAGACCAAGATTATTACTATTTGCAAGATTTGGCAACGCTGACTTCTTCCATCAGATATCAATTCAGAGTGGCCTCATTCTACATAATTTATAATTTTCTTTTCTCATAGAGGCCATCTCGGCTCTGACACAATTTGTTCCCAAATGAAGGTATTCGGATGTAAAGAAGGGCAAACATATACATCGCACTTGTTTTCTTTTGACACAGAATCGTATTTTTATACCCCGGGAGAAAGGGGCTCATTGGTCCTCGTCCCTCTTTTTCCTCCCGTTGCAATACACTGGCTCTTGATTAGATAGACGCACTGAGCGTACAGTCGCTGCTGCAACTTTTTGTCCTCAGCTGGCGCTAATTCTACTCGTTTTTGTTTCACGCTTAAGTGGTTACCATCGCAACCATCTATTCGCTTCTTCTTGAAAACTAATTTCATGTACGTGTCCTCGACAGACACCTATTTTACCACGATCTCATTTTAACCTTAGCTTATTCAACTGTTACACCCTCACCATATTGTTCGGCATTCGACCTGCTGTAAGATTAGCAAAGAGGTGTCTGGTTTTGGCTGTGGATCAGCAGACAGGAATTTGATGAAGTTTGTTTGTTCTGTATAGGTTCATGGAAATAATATTTTCATCCAATGGTTGATATAAAACAAAGGGATTTCTAAAAAAAGAATATTATTATTTTCATACTTCTTTCAAAATGAAAAAGATATTAATATTGCGAAGGCAATAAATGTTTTGCTATTACAGTCTTCGGAACAATTCAGTTTCTTCATTATGTTGAGAATCATATTACTATTCCTTGGTAGTTGTGTAGTTTCTGTCTACAACTTATCGATCTATATTCATACAGAATTAATTTTCTGTTTTATTACATTACAAAGTTATATTTTCACAAATATTTTCGACTTATTTAGAAAGTCATCTTCAGGTGGAGAACACAATAAATTGTACATTGAACACAGGTGATATACAGTGAGAGAACATTTGTGCATATTATAAAATATTGAACATGTATGAAAACATTATAAACATATTAAGTCACGCAAATCAAGCTTTTAGGTATAACTCCCTGTAAAGTTGATTTGAATAATTTCGAGGGAAAAATTGTTCCGGGGCCTAGCATCGAACCCGGGACCTTTGCTTTAACGTACCGACGCTCTACCAACTGAGCTACCCGGAACTCTACCAGACACCGATCCAATTTTTCCACTCTATATCCACAGACCTCAAAGTGGGCTGACAACCGTCAAGCAACCAACATTGAGTGCACACTAACTCCGTGTGACGTCACTGTTCGTTAACAGAAAGCCACAATTTAAGTCACACGGAGTTAGTGTGCACTCAATGTTGGTTGCTTGACGGTTGTCAGCCCATTTTGAGATCTGTGGATATAGAGGGAAAAATTGGATCGGTGTCTGGTAGAGTTCCCGGGTAGCCCAGTTGGTAGAGCGTTGGTACGTTAAACCGAAGGTCCCGGGTTCGATGCCCGGCCCCGGAACAATTCATGTGCTGTGTAAGTGAAACGTGTTCCTGTCAGTGAAGCTTTACAGTTTGTATGGCAGTGCAAAGTATTTGAACAGTGAAATGTTTTTGAAGTGTTAGTGAAATCAGGATAGAATCAGTGAAATGTGTCGTAGTTCCAGTGCAGTGAGTGAGTTGACAGCGAAATGAGTGTAATGTTGAAAGGTACTTGTGCAGATATGAACATATCATACTCGTGGGTTTTAGTTCGATCTTAGTTTTAAGATACAAATTAGAATATTTCAAATGTTATTTTAAGTGATCGTTTCATTTAATTTAGTATATTCTCTGTTATTATTATTATTATTATTATTATTATTATTAATTATTGTTAGTATTAATTATTAGTATCATTATTAATTGTATTTAAATTAATAAGTTTATTATTGTCATTATTGAGTGTAATTAGTTACCACTGCCACCGGGTATATACCCATTGCAGTGTAAATAAATAAATAAATAAATACATACATACATACATACATACATACATACATACATACATACATATTAAGTCACGTATCTTTATTTGGGATTAGAAAGATTTTTTCAGTGATATTACAGAAAATAAATTTATCTGGACATTTTGATACAAAATAAATTATCCGTTTTCCCATGTCCTTTAAACATTTTTAGTGTCAGTCAGATTTATACAGTGTCTCACAAAAATGTTTGTACAAACTTTGTGGGATTGTAGGGAAAGGCATTTGAGCAAATTGAGATTGGGAATGTATATTCTCTGAAGCCTCCTTTTGGCCTTGAAAGTATTAAACTTGAAATAATGAGTAGTGTAATCAAACATGAGGCTGCTTGCTGAAAGTTTCAGTTGTGGTACGTTCGTATAAAAAGTGCAAAAACAAGTACCGATGCAGTCGTTGCTATGAAGTCAGTTTTTCATTTTTTCCCTCTGTCTGTCTGTATGTCTATCTATATGTCTGTCTGTCTGTCTCTCCCTCTCCCTCTCCCTCTCCCTCTCCCTCCCTCCCTCCCTCTAACAACTTCTTGGAAAAGATATGTTCCTTACCAATTGCTTTATTTTCACAGATACTTGTTTGTAACTTCCTAATAATTTAATTTAACATACTGTACTCCATCGTGACATATAATTATTTAAGGGGTTAGGTATAGCTTACAACAGTACAATTTTTGGAAATATTGAACATTTTTTCCCTCCATTACTGTATCTTGTACAATAATGAAAAGTGGTATGTGTAAAACATTGTCCTTCTGCTATATGAAAAAAATATTTTTACGATTTAAAAACTATCTATATTTACAATTAATATTCGAGGAGAAAAATTCGCTCCGGCGCCGGGGATCGAATCCGGGTCCTTGGTTCTACGTACCAAGCGCTCTGACCACTTAGCTACGCCGAATTCGATCCACAGTATTGTCAGTATTACAGATATTATTCTGTAGAACAAATTAATACATCTATAATATTCTCATAGCTGCAGTGCATATATTTGTACAGATTACTGTGCACGTAACTGCGGAATCTCGGCCATACAAGTCACTCAGCTGAGTGCGCTCCTAGTATAATGGCAGTTGATATTGGACATATACGTCAACATATATGCCTAACTTGGAGTCAGGCCACAAAGGGAAACATTGAAGGAGGAGGATTCGGTCCGGTGGATTGAATTCGGCGTAGCTCAGTGGTCAGAGCGCTTGGTACGCAGAACCAAGGACCCGGGTTCGATCCCCGGCGCCGGAGCGAATTTTTCTCCTCAAATATTAATTGTCAGTATTACAGATATTATTCTGTAGGACAAATTAATACATCTATAATATTTATATTTATTTTTTCGAAATTCAAAATGATGGCAGTTTACTGTGCAGTGATGAAGCGTTTCCCTCATAACTCATAAACTAGTTAACTTTTTCATGTTCTCTCTCTTTTATTTTATTGCTGAAACTCATGTTTACAATATCATGCTCTTTCAACTGCATTCCTTAATAAATATTATTTTTTTTATTTTGTGTTAGAAGGAAATACTGATATTTGGCCATTTTTAATGAATTTATTTTTATCAGACCATCTATCAAAGGTAGAGAAGCCATCTTGCATCATATTCTAGATATGACATGCATAAATACATACAAAAAATTTCATCACAGAATGTTGGATAGTTTTTGAGTTATGTGGGAAACGCTTCATCACTGCACAGTGAACTGAATTTTGAAAAAAAAAATCATTTTTAATCGTAAAAATATTGTTTTCATATAGCAGAAGGACAATGTTTTACACATACTAATTTTCATTATTGTACAAGATACAGTAATGAAAGAAAAAAATGTTGAATATTTCCAAAAATTTTACTGCTGTAAGGTGTACCTAACCCCTTAATTTAATTAATACTGCATACTGATACAAAACATTATTGTATGCTCGACCTAACATAGCTCTTTCTAAGTGATTTCACATTTACCTGTGCTCTGATAACATGCAGGGGTAAAAGGGTATCAAGTTTACAATGACTTAGTGCCAAAAGCTTCGAGTGATATAAAATTTAATTAATTTGTCATCATATTTTCACTTAATATCAACCAACAAAAATGTATACTCAACAGAAGCCTCAGTAAAGTACTTCTTAAAATGTCCTCCCATACAACCCCACGAAAGTTTGTTCCATCTTTTTGTGACACTCTGTATAGAATGTGCTACAAATGCCATGCACAATTTTCTAAAAAGGGAGGTGTTCTTTTAAAAAAATTGTACTCACCACTATTCTGAACATAAAAGTGTGAAATTTTTTCTTGTTGGAGCATAGATAAAATTAAATTTCAAATACGTCTTTAGTTTACACATGCTAAACCCGAGTCTTGAAAACCCGTACAACAAGGGCACACATCAAAGAGTACTCATTTATGATCAATATTACATATTTTGTTAGTGTTTCGACGAATAATTCGGCAATTGCATAAATTTTACAAAAACAATGAACTCTCTCTTTAAACTTGTTACATATGACACACACTGGAAAAATCGATAGTGCTAATATCGATCTATTTCGGAAGAAGAGACTTCCTTTCATAAGTTCATGACCGTCTTAATACTCAGTAATGAAGACAGTCTTGATTGATATGACTCGTGCTGACATCACATGAATAAAATAGGAATTACGAGCAGGTAAAAATCGCGGCCGATGGATCAGCCGGTGACAGTATGTGCATATATCGTCGAGCTGACATCATGATATAAGAAGCTGATAGTTTAAGAAAAATACAGCAATCAGTAATATCATTGAGACCATGATGAGGAACTGAATTTTGCGAAACGCGTGTGAGAAAGTATGTGTCATTTTTGCGACACTGATTTCTTTTTGTCGTAAGGTCGTTGGTAGTACTGTTTCCCGACGTCAAATAAACAATATTGTGTATAATATTGAATTAGAGTAATATTTGCTTTAGGTATTTCTACCCACTCGTTTTATTTTCGTGGAAGTAAAATGTGAGTAGTCAAAAGCATCTATCGACCATCACCCAGTTGAGTGAGGTCCGCGCGCTTGGATCAAGTGGGGTTTTATATTTTTTGGTAGGGGAAGTACATAAGCTCCTAAATGTGGCAAGCAGAGAGAGAGAGCGAGAGAGCAGACTTTTACTTTGTCCCCAAAAAGCTCGTCTGTCGCCCATAGAAAAAAGATTTCACTTGCTATGAATATCGAGTTTTTTGCGTCACCTCCCCGCTGAGAGAAAGAGCCGGTATTGCTTTCATATATCCGCTGCCACTATATCGCTTTTCTGCGCAACAGCGAGTTACAAAACAACGACCTCTGATAAAGCAGCGCTGCAACAGAGAGAGAGAGAGAGAGAGAGAGAGAGAGAGAGAGAGAGAGGAATTCGCCTAATTTGAATATTCAAGTTCAGAATAAAATTGAGTCAGGAATCTTTACTATAAATCAAAAGGCTTCTTCCCTGCGACCACAACTCCTAATAACATTACGATATATTTCGCTATACACCGATCAGCTCACTTACTGCTACCGATTGTCTAGCTGACTGACTAATTGACTGGGTGGCAGAATGACTGACTATTTGAAGGACTCACTAGATAGCTCTCTGACTGACGAGCTGTCTGTCTGAATGACTAGGTAACTATCCTAATGACTATTTAACTGTTTGAATGACTAACAGTATGAATTTGTACCCAATTGCTTGAATGACTGGCTAACAGTATGAATTCGTACCTAATTGTCTGAATGACGGCTAAGAGTATGAATCGGTACCTAATTGTTTGAGTGACTGGCTAACAGTATGAATCGGTACCTAATTGTTTGAGTGACTGGCTAACAGTATGAATCGGTACCTAATTGCTTGAGTGACTGGCTAACAGTATGAATCGGTACCTAATTGCTTGACTGACTGGCTAACAGTATGAATCGGTACCTAATTGCTTGAGTGATTGGCTAACAGTATGAATCGGTACCTAATTGCTTGAGTGACTGGCTAACAGTATGAATCGGTACCTAATTGCTTGAGTGACTGGCTAACAGTATGAATCGGTACCTAATTGTTTGAGTGACTGGCTAACAGTATGAATTGGTACACAGTATGAATTGGTACTTACTTGATCGAAAGACTAGCTAACAGTATGAATTGGTACTTACTTGATCGAATGACTAGCTAACAGTATGAATTGGTA
This sequence comes from Periplaneta americana, assembly GCA_025594305.2. Lineage (NCBI taxonomy): Eukaryota > Metazoa > Arthropoda > Insecta > Blattodea > Blattidae > Periplaneta > Periplaneta americana. Next base: position 35,786,799 of record JAJSOF020000036.1, on the reverse strand, counting down.
CCTAATTGTTTGAATGACTGGCTAACAGTATGAATTGGTACACAGTATGAATTGGTACTTACTTGATCGAAAGACTAGCTAACAGTATGAATTGGTACTTACTTGATCGAATGACTAGCTAACAGTACGAATCGGTACCTAATTGTTTGAATGACTGGCTAACAGTATGAATTGGTACTTACTTGATCGAAAGACTAGCTAACAGTATGAATTGGTACTTACTTGATCGAATGACTAGCTAACAGTATGAATTGGTACCTAATTGTTTGAATGACTGGCTAACAGTATGAATTGGTACACAGTATGAATTGGTACTTACTTGATCGAAAGACTAGCTAACAGTATGAATTGGTACTTACTTGATCGAATGACTAGCTAACAGTATGAATTGGTACCTAATTGTTTGAATGACTAGCTAACAGTATGAATTGATACTTACTTGATCGAATGACTAGCTAACAGTATGAATTGGTACCTAATTGTTTGAATGACTGGCTAACAGTATGAATTGGTACACAGTATGAATTGGTACTTACTTGATCGAAAGACTAGCTAACAGTATGAATTGGTACTTACTTGATCGAATGACTAGCTAACAGTATGAATCGGTACCTAATTGTTTGAATGACTGGCTAACAGTATGAATTGGTACTTACTTGATCGAAAGACTAGCTAACAGTATGAATTGGTACTTACTTGATCGAATGACTAGTTAACAGTATGAATCGGTACCTAATTGTTTGAATGACTGGCTAACAGTATGAATTGGTACACAGTATGAATTGGTACTTACTTGATCGAAAGACTAGCTAACAGTATGAATTGGTACTTACTTGATCGAATGACTAGCTAACAGTATGAATTGGTACCTAATTGTTTGAATGACTAGCTAACAGTATGAATTGATACTTACTTGATCGAATGACTAGCTAACAGTATGCATTGGTACCTAATTGTTTGAATGACTGGCTAACAGTATGAATTGGTACACAGTATGAATTGGTACTTACTTGATCGAAAGACTAGCTAACAGTATGAATTGGTACTTACTTGATCGAAAGACTAGCTAACAGTATGAATTGGTACTTACTTGATCGAATGACTAGCTAACAGTATGAATCGGTACCTAATTGTTTGAATGACTGGCTAACAGTATGAATTGGTACACAGTATGAATTGGTACTTACTTGATCGAAAGACTAGCTAACAGTATGAATTGGTACTTACTTGATCGAATGACTAGCTAACAGTATGAATTGGTACCTAATTGTTTGAATGACTAGCTAACAGTATGAATTGATACTTACTTGATCGAATGACTAGCTAACAGTATGAATTGGTACACAGTATGAATTGGTACTTACTTGATCGACTGACTGGCTAACAGTATGAATCGGTACCTAATTGCTTGAATGACTGGCTAACAGTATGAATTGGTAAACAGTATGAATTGGCACTTACTTGATCGACTGACTGGATAACAGTATGAATCGGTACCTAATTGCTTGAATGACTGGCTAAAAGTATGAACCGGTACCTAATTGTTTGAATGACTAGCTAACAATATGAATTGGTACACAATATGAATTGGCACTTACTTGATCGACTGACTGGCTAACAGTATGAATCGGTACTTACTTCATCGAATGACTAGCTAACAGTATGAATTGGTACTTACTTGATCGAATGACTAGCTAACAGTATGAATTGGTACTTACTTGATCGAATGACTAGCTAACAGTATGAATTGGTACTTACTTGATCGAATGACTAGCTAACAGTATGAATTAGCACTTACTTGATCGAATGACTAGCTAACAGTATGAATTGGTACTTACTTGATCGAATGACTAGCTAACAGTATGAATTGGTACTTATTTGATCGAATGACTAGCTAACATTATAAATTGGTACTTACTTGATCGAATGACTAGCTAACAGTGTGAATTGGTACACAGTATGAATTGGTACTTACTTGATCGAATGACTAGCTAACATTATGAATTGGTACCTAATTGTTTGAATGACTAGCTAACAGTATGAATTGATATTTACTTGATCGAATGACTAGCTAACAGTATGAATTGGTACCTAATTGTTTGAATGACTAACAGTATGAATAACAGTATGAATTGGTACTTACTTGATCGAAAGACTAGCTAACAGTATGAATTGGTACTTACTTGATCGAAAGACTAGCTAACAGTATGAATTGGTACTTACTTGATCGAATGACTAGCTAACAGTATGAATCGGTACCTAATTGTTTGAATGACTGGCTAACAGTATGAATTGGTACTTACTTGATCGAAAGACTAGCCAACAGTATGAATTGGTACTTACTTGATCGAATGACTAGCTAACAGTATGAATTGGTACCTTATTGTTTGAATGACTAGCTAACAGTATGAATTGATACTTACTTGATCGAATGACTAGCTAACAGTATGAATTGGTACACAGTTGAATTGGTACTTACTTGATCGACTGACTGGCTAACAATATGAATCGGTACCTAATTGCTTGAATGACTGGCTAACAGTATGAATTGGTACACAGTATGAATTGGAACTTACTTGATCGACTGACTGGATAACAGTATGAATCGGTACCTAATTGCTTGAATGACTGGCTAAAAGTATGAATCGGTACCTAATTGTTTGAATGACTAGCTAACAATATGAATTGGTACACAGTATGATTATCTTACTTGATCGAATGACTAGCTAACAGTATGAATTGGTACTTACTTCATCGAATGACTAGCTAACAGTATGAATTGGTACTTTCTTGATCGAATGACTAGCAACAGTATGAATTGGTACTTACTTGATCGAATGACTAGCTAACGGTATGAATTGGTACTTACTTGATCGAATGACTAGCTAACAGTATGAATTAGCACTTACTTGATCGAATGACTAGCTAACAGTATGAATTGGTACTTACTTGATCGAATGACTAGCTAACAGTATGAATTGGTACTTATTTGATCGAATGACTAGCTAACATTATGAATTGGTACTTACTTGATCGAATGACTAGCTAACAGTGTGAATTGGTACACAGTATGAATTGGTACTTACTTGATCGGATGACTAGCTAACAGTATTAATTGGTACTTACTTGATCGAATGACTAGCTAACAGTTTGAATTGGTACTTACTTGATCGAATGACTAGGTAACAGTATGAATTGGTACTTACTTGATCGAATGACTAGCTAACAGTATGAATTGGTGCTTACTTGATCGAATGACTAGCTAACAGTATGAATTGGTACTTACTTGATCGATTGGCTAGCTAACAGTATGAATTGGTACTTACTTGATCGAATGACTAGCTAACAGTATGAATTGGTATCTAATTGTTTGAATGACTAGCTAACAGTATGAATTGGTACCTAATTGTTTCAATGACTAGCTAATAGTATGAATTGGTACTTACTTGATCGAATGACTAGCTAACAGTATGAATTGGTATCTAATTGTTTGAATGAGTAGCTAACAGTATGAATTGGTACCTAATTGTTTGAATGACTAGCTAACAGTATGAATTGGTACTTACTTGATCGAATGACTAGCTAACAGTATGAATTGGTATCTAATTGTTTGAATGACTAGCTAACAGTATGAATTGATACCTAATTGTTTGAATGACTAGCTAACAGTATGAATTGGTACCTAATTGTTTGAATGACTAGCTGACAGTACGAACTAGTACCTAAATGTTTGAATAAATAGCTAAGAGTATGAATTGGTATTTAATTGTTTCAGTGACTATCTATCTTCTTAGCTGTCAGAGGCATTACTTAGTTGTCTAAATGACTAGGAAACTGATTTATTGATGGAATTTTTATTGATTGATTGATTGATTGATTGATTGACTGGCAGACATTCTGACTCTCTAACGATCTGAATGACTAGCCAACTATCTGATTATTCAATATTTTCCATACATCTTGATTACACAACTTTTAACACTGTATCACTTCGGAATATGTATTATATGTCTTTCTTGTGTTAATTCTATCGTACCTGGTTAACATGTTTCGGTCTGTTATTGACATATCTGCGACAAGTTTCACACAAAATCATATCTCTGATTACATCGTCGTTATAAATGAATCAGGGATTGCAGAAACAGCACATGTCACTCTTTGTGGCGAAATAAGTTTATTCGAGTTTCATGAACTGTTGATATAGGGCTATCATCCCATGCATAAACCACATATGTCAGTATAGCCGTCTCACATTTGGAGACCTGTGAAATCCTGGAAGCGCGCAAAAACAACTCATGTCAAAGACGTGTGCCGACACATTGGTTCCGATTCCAGACGCAGATATCTACGACACAAGGATACAAAAATTGATCCCACTGAATGACAAATGTCTCAATTCTGGTGGTGAATACGTGAAAAATAACTCAACAATTGCTATATCTGTTCCAATAAAACTTTCCATGAAATTTTGTTCTCTTTCTGTAAACGGTCCCAGAGAAACTTATTTTTTTACGGCCTTCGCAATTGCGCTCGAGTGGCCAAAATTTGTGTAAGCACTTCTTTTACATTATTAAAATGATGTAAGAAAAAAGATCAACTTTTTATCTGCCCCCATGAGAATGTTTGCTTGTAAGTACAAAGGAGAATGCCACATTTACCTTCTTCATTGGCATATCCAGACAAAATCGTGCCAATTCAAGGAGAGAAGCTTGACGGTATACGCAAACTAATGCGTTACATACCATATGAATATCAATTATTTTACAATAATATTCTTCAGTGGCCTATTGTGGAAAAATAAGTTCATATTTTACAGTATATGTTCAACTTATGTATTAAATACACAGTAGGCCTATGCATATATTATATTCCTAATATGACAAATAAACTTTAGCTGAACTGAAATTATTATACTACAATTTTGATTCCTTGCAGAAACAGCACATGTCAAACTAATATAGATTTATTTCGTTAACTATTCATTAGATTCCAATAAATTTGGTATAAAACAACACATATCTTAGGCTTCTGTCTGAAGAAGCCAGTACTATAACCCTAGACCATATATGTAACAGATATGTCGGGGTTATAGACTTTGAGGTTAACAACTTTTGTCAGGTTTACTACGCTTCCATCTAGTTGTTACATAAGGAGTCACGTCATAATACCCATTTGAATTGCATTAGCGACTGTGCTGCCATCTCGTGTTCGTTTACGGCGGACGGGTGGCGATCCTGGCGGTTGTTCTCTTCAAAGTGCTGCCGATTTTAACGTAGTGAGGAGTTATCTGTTACATATATGATCTAGGCTATATCCAATGATGTGGTCTACCACCAGTAATACCGTTTTTTGTGTCTACTGAAAAATTTAGTTTTCATGACATGTGCTGTTTCTGCAATCCCCGATTCAAATAAAACAATATCAGCTTAAATAAATGAAATGAATGAATGAATTAATAATTAAATAAATGATTAAGTAAATAAATAAACAAAAAATAATCAATATAAATAATTAATGCAAAGAATTCAATGAATCGTGTGGTTCTAACAAGGTCATCACTTGGCATTAAAGGGCTACATACGCTCTGTTTTTTTTGTTACCTAAATAATCTTAATTTAATTATATTATAAAAATACTTTGAGACTTTGGAAATACAGTATAACTTAGTTATAGCGACCTCGTTTTGTGCGACACCTCGCCTATAACGTCAAATATTCTGTGGACCCAACTAATTCCCCATAAAACATTTGCTTTCCTACCTTGCTTAATACGACAAACGCATATGCGTCTACCTCGCATACAACGTCATTTTCAACCTCAGTTTGGAATAAGATTTTCTAAGAACCAAAGTATTTTAAGAAATATTTTGTTGAAATCTGACCCTGACAAATTCTTTACAGTCTCCTTCTGTCATAGACCTCTGGAATGCAGGCGGATTCCCCACCCCATTGTAACCTGCCCGAATTCATGCGGTATTAGATCAGTTTCGAAAGGAAGTTTTCACTAAGTGCAAGCATTTTAACGCAGTATGGCCACTAAAAGAAGTGAGTGACGCTTTAGAAGTCATTAGAATTATGAACATGTTCTATGAAGCTAGGGAAGGGAGCAGTGAAATTGCAACTGAAATTATGAACATAGAACGTAATTTAGCCCTAGAAAGTGTGTATTGGACAAGTAGAAGACAACAGAGTAAAATGACTGATTATTTCATTTCTAAGTAAAGTAGTTTGGTGAGTACTGAACAAACTGTTTTAATACAGAATACTGTATTTATAATTGTAGGCCTACGTGTATTTTATTATGTTCATTGTAAGCTTAAAAGTCAATACATAAATCTAAAATAAGTCTAATTAAGTTTGTTATTTTTCATTTTCCACCTCACTAGATTGATAATGTGAATCTCGGTTACTACGACACTCGTTTATAACAACATAATTTTTAAGGTCCCTTGGATGTCGTTATAACCAAGTTCTACTGTAGATGAAATATACTGAAACGATATACACCACACTACATTTTCATAAAATATATAAGGAATTTTAAACAAAAACGCACTTCCCGCGTGGTAGTATCAACACAATCAGGTTCGGCCGCACAGTTTTCTTTCTCCATGCATTCACTACAACTGCTAACAAGCGAGTGTTCTATATGCCTTAACATTTAGCAGAGCCTGCGGATGAGGAAGATGCTGCCCTTTATCACCAATATTTGACAGTTCTTCGTAAAACAATAATTGGCCTTATTGATCTACATGGTCTTATTTGGTGCACTTACCTTACTGTGTAGCAGACTAGCTAATTGTCCAACTCAATAACTGTTCAAATGACTGGTTGAATGTCAATTCGAGTTGCTAATTGAAAAACTGGCTGGGTGTTATCTGAATGACTCGTTGATTGACTGACTTACTTGCTAAATATAGGCTACATACTTGGTTAGAAGGTGGCAAATGTAGAGAATTGATGAAATAAATAACAGAAATAAAATATCTCATAATCAAAGCTCGGAAGTTGGGGACTTGTGTCTTTGAACGTGGCTAAGCGACCGGACTTCAATGTCTACAAACTCCCGCTTCCAGCACGGAGGTACTGTCAGGTCTGCTATAAAAGTGGTTCCTGGCTGGAACAACATAATGATAATATTATGATAGGTTGAAACATCTAATTTTATAGCATATATATAAATAAACATGCAAAATACATCAAATTTACAGTTCTGCTCTGTACATTTCATTACAGTGTATGACTACATGCATTCGAAGATTTTCGAACCCATAAATTCTTCGTCTGTTAGTTAAACATGATTTGAAACGAAGGAAACTTATTTCCACGTCACATGAAGTGACGGGAGCAAACTTTAATTTTTTTATTTTATTTATTTTAACTAGCTACCTAGTGAGTACAAATTGCATTTATAAAATAAAAATGTTTCTAGCCACTACCGTAAGAGTCAGGCTCGTGTACGGTGTGGTCTTAGTGAATAATATAACATAAAATTTACAAGGACAGTTTACTAAATACAGTAATTAACTTAATTCAAACCAATAAGTACAACACAAGAACAAGAATAAAGAAGAAAGGAAAACGAGAGAAAATACACATTTAATATAAATTGACAATCCGACAGAAGCCAGATATTCAATAAAAACATGAATATAGTCGATAGAAATAAAAGATAAAAAGTACATTTGTTACTATTATATATCATGGATAATTTTACAAAATTCTTTTTTAAAAGTTTCAATTTTAAAAATTTCAAATTTGGAAAATGGTTTGAAATTTTATTATAAAGTCTTGGGCCTAAATAAAATACTGAATATTTCACTGTCATTGTTTCCTGTTCGATTTTCAGCAGATCTCGTATCTGAGAAAGATAAGTATATCCTAAATTTTTCTCGCAAATAGTTTTCAATTAGTGTATCACTACTAGGGAAGGTCCCTCTACGACTTGATCCATGGCTATGGACAAATTCTCCATCAATTTAAAGGACTTGCAATATCTTTCAATGAATGCCCGTTTCCAGCTCTAGTTTATGTGTGGTACAACTTACAAGATATAAACTCTGCATTAGAAGAAAATAATGTATCTCCTCAGAATTCCTCCACGAAATTCTGTACCTAAAATTTAAGAAATGCATTTTCAAACTTCCATAACACCCATTCGAATAACACGTATTTTCTAATTCCTCAAACAGACCGTTTATCTGTAATTCTCTTAATGTCATTGGCTTCGACGTGACACAGTTTATTCGTTCGTCTTCTTGCCATTCGATGTGACCACTTTCTTAGTACAAACGACTGTCCCTGAGCACTTGCAGCGTGAGCTTTGTGTACGTTATGCCTGTAACCTTGCTCAAGCACACGACACACAAGTCCCCAAGATCCGAGCTTTGCTCATAATAAATTACAAACAAAGATGTTATAAGCGACGAAAAAAATCTTTGTTCCCAATGACAGTCCAGTGAGATATAGGTCCAATTCTTGATTTAGTGTTGACGACGACATAGAAATATATAAAAAAATTATCTCTTCTGTTTGGAAGGCGTTCTGATATAATAAGGTTCTTGTTGAATAGTTAAAAGTGCGATTCAGTGTTTGATATGAAACGAAGCCTGCCTCACGTCGAGATGTAGTTACAAGTGATTCATTAGTGGGATCAAATGCATTAGTTGCATAGCTCTCCAGGAATGCGTGGATGAACAAGGGATGTCCAAACTAGCGAGTCCCGCACTCTTGTTATTCTTCTTTCACTACCACGCATCTCTTTCTTTGCCGTCTTACATATGCTTTACTTCTTTATTTATCCATTTGTCTTCTGACTTTTACTTTCTTTTGCTTCCTTATTCACCATTTTCACTTATTTTTTCTTTTAATTTAGTTCTTTTTCTATTCCCTCACATTTTTCCCTTTACTTCCTCTTTGATCACCCTCTTCTTAACTATTTAATTTCCCTTTGTTCTTTTTATTTACTTATTATTTTATTTTTTCCTCTATTCCGAACAAACAGCAGCCTGAAAGCTTACCGAGCTTGTCGGTGAAATTGCTGATAGCGAGAAGTTTGTTTGGCGAGAGGAGTTCAAAGATTCGTCATGCGATTACCTAACTTCAGTCTTATAGTTGGAGAAAATCTCTGAAAAATAGAAGTCGATAACACTGAACAACAAATTTTTACTTTTTGTCCTGCTCCGAAATAAAAATAGGTGAATATTACTAATATGTGTGCCCTAAATCTCAATTTAAAATCCAAATTGCTCCATCACGTACCATTTTCCGGGGCAAATGAATTAAATATTTTGTGACTAAACTTTTTTAATTTTTCACTACTACTGATAAAATTACAATACATTAAGGATTCAAATTCCTCGTAATACTTGAAAAATGTGTACTGGATACAAAAATGATGTTACATAGTTTAAAACACAACAACAATAAACATATTTTATGCGTATCATGAGAAAAATCTCAGAATTTGAACTTACATTTAAAATAATTTTCTGAATGACTTCTGTTTATAACTGGACCCGGGACTGTATTTTACAAAGAACCAACAATAGTCTGCAAGCATGCTGGATGATGATCTTCCTTTATATCATCTTTCCAGTTCAGATATTTCTTAATGAAATCTTTCACCATGCTCGTCGCTTACCGCTTCAAAGTTAGGAGGAAAGAAATCCAAATGAGAATGTAAAAAGTGTATTTTGAGAGATATATTACACTCCATTTTGTCATATGCACTTAACATGGTTTCCACAACAAATTCTATGTAGTTGTCTGCCCTAGAATTTCCAAGTAAATTCGAGCAAAAGTCTTTGAAAGCTCGGCCTGCCATTCTTTCTGTAACGGAAAGTTTTTCCTCAAACAAAGGATCAGTCATAACTTTCTGAATTTGTGGACCGATAAAATGCTCTATTTTAATTTGCCTTCAATCAATCTGGTAAACTTTTCTTTTAAATACTGAAAACCACACCCTTGTTTGTTCATTGCATAGACCTCACTTTGAACTGTTATGATATTTACTTAATAGAAGGGACCAATATCAGTTTATTTATTTTAAGTACAAAATAACATGCCAACAACCATAAGAAATCGGAAATAAGTCATAAACTCATAAACTGCATTAGCTTTTGTTTTGGTTTATACCCCCCAACCTGCGCCAGATGTTTCATGGGGGAGCGCTTATCGAAAAGTGAAATCATAAAACGAATAATTAAAATTTGTTTGAAGAAACGTTTCGATTATCCAACTAAATTAATTTATTCTGAATTTAATGTATTTAATATTGAACAAATTTATAAGTATACGCTGTTAAAATTTTATCATAAAAATCGTAATAAGTTTATATTACAGACACATAATTATGACACAAGACGAAATATTAATTCAACAGCTGGTCTAAAGCATAGCATTAATTTTGGCCCTCGGTTGTACAATGCTTTAACTAAATTACACCCAGAACTTCTAACATGTAACCCACTAACATATAACAAGAAAATTAGAAACGTGTTAATATCTTCAATTTGATTAAATAAATTTATAGCCTATGTGTATGAATGAATCAACCTATATTGTATTTGTATTCTATAATTTTGAAAAAAAAAAAAAATATATATATATATAAATTGTCCTACTTTTCACGTGCAATATTATTCTTGTCTAGTGTTAATATTATACATATTATATAATTCCATTGCCGCTGTAATTTAAATTTTAGTTCCTATTTTATTTTATTTATTTATTTTTATTATTTTTTTATTTTCTATATTTCTCTTATATTATTATTGTATTATATAATTTCTGTAACTGTAATTTTAATTTAATTTCCTATTTTATTTTATATTCTCTTATAGGCCTATTAATGTTATATCTGAACTGCGACCGAACACGAGCGCTGCTCATTCGGTCTCAAATTTTGTTAATACTACTGTATCTCATTTTTTATATTGATTGCATTATTTTATTTCTATTCTCTTGTTTTTTGTAATTATATTCTTTATTCTGTATATTTAAATTTAAATAAATAAATAAATTTAAATAAATAAATAAAAATAAATTAAATAAATAAATAAATAAATGAATAAATAAATAAATAAATAAATAAATAAATAAATAGTATATTTTAAAAACATTACGTGATACGAAGAAAAGAGATGCATTTTCGGATTCAGCGCACATCAAACCATAAGGGACGCATCGTTTTAAGTAGGAGCAAAATTCTTGTTGTTTAGTGTAATCAGCTCAAGCTGTGTTTGAACCCACTCTTGCGCCTGAGATCTTGAGTCCAAATTACTACCGTCTGAGCTAAGCTGGAGCAGGCTTATTTTTTATAGGCCTATTTCCTTTTTTCTGTTGGACTTTTCTTCTCTTTTGCAGCTTCTTTCTTCTCTGTTTTTGCTTCCTTTTTAAATGTACCTTCCAATTCTTCTTCTTCTTCTTCTTCTTCTTCTTCTTCTTCTTCTTCATCCCTACTTATTTGTTTATTCCTAATTGCTTCTTTTTTTACTTCCTCTACTTTCTTTAATTCCAGCTCAATTTGTTTCCTCATGCTTCTTTAACATATGCTTCCCTCTTTCCTTCATTTTTCCATTTTCATGTTTTCTTTTTCCTCACGTAACTTTTCATTTCCTCTCTTAGCCACCGGCTTACCACAGTCGGCCTCATCTCGCCAAATTCCATCTCGCTATCACCATTCTATCGACACTAAATAAGCTAGTAGTTGATAAAGCGTCGTTAAATAACCAACTAAAAATTCCTCTCCTACTTCATCAAATTTCTCTCTTACTCCGTTGTTTTTTTCCCTTTGTCCTCATTTTACTTCTTTTTCCTATCATTTATTTCTTTTTGTCTTGCATTATTATTTCGTCCCATGTACAGGCCTGCATTTTTTATTTATGTTTTACTGTTTCAGAATATTTTATACACTTTTATTTACTTTTCCTCCCTTTCACTTATCCCTTTTCTTTAACGTCTTCCACTTAATCTCTTCCTCATTTTTTTCATTTCTTATATCTGTTCTTGTATAGCTTGATTGATTGTTTGATTTGATTTTATTGATAAATTGTTTGTATTTGTAATTTGAAGTAGTTTGCATGATATGTACTATCAATTTCTGTAGGCCTCTATCACAACTGATTGAATTGTTTATGCCTTAAATTTAATTAACATACTTGTTTTGTATTATACAGGGACATCATTTTATTTTTACTTGCATTTTTATTGTACCTGCATTTCTGAATGTACTTCACTCTCACCCCTTCACTAATGTCCTTGCTCCCGTCAGACACACAAACTTACGGCCGCTGTTGCGTTCGAAGTCTTCAGGCAGTGAAGTAAACACTGCAGTGTACAGTGTGTTTCAGAAATATGGTTGCGTTTTCTATAGAAGATAGAACCTATATTAATAATATCCTACTAAAAAATTATATTGAAGAAACGATAAATTCAATTTCAGAGGATATGATTCAGAATGTTTTTAATAATATGCGTAAAGAATTGAAGCCTGCATTGTAATGAACGGCAACCATTTTCAGCAACTTGTTTAAAAATTCATATTAGCTTATTTTGAATTGAGGTGGCTAGAAGGAAAGGAATGCTAGTGACATTTGTAATAACATGAGTTAAGTGCATCCAGTGTAAGCTAAAGTATCTAAAATTTTGGTGGCAAAGGGATATTTTAATCGCATCACACATTAAAATTTAAATAAAAATTTCACCGGTTTTACGAAAGCTTAAATATTTAATCCCCATTTTCTCAAAAGTAACTTAAGTGCACTTACAGTCCTTTACTTATGACCCCTCAATTTAAATGCACTCTCTATATTGTATGTTAACATCAATAATTAATATGCTAAATAAAGTAGACATTACATAACGAACATAGCCGCCTTAAAAGTTGAGTTTTTAGAAAAAAAATGTTACTACTCTACATAAATTCCGTAAAAGTGATAATCAAACTCAAAATCGTAATATCGTATTTCCCTACAACATAAATAGATACACTGCTTTTCTCTCCTCCTATAGCTAGTAAAATGATTTGTATTGCACTAGTAACATCAAACTCGTGTAATGGAAGGGGGCATCAGTGTTTCCGAGTATAGCCAGGTTAATGTTAAAAATGTTGGTAAAAATAAAGTGATGTCCCTGTACATATAGCTCAACTGATGAATGATCGTTTGCGTTTGTAAATTTAATAATCTGATTGGCTATGTATTGTATACTTTTAGTAGAGCCACCGATGTAGCTCAGTCGGCAGACTCGCTGGGCTGCTGATCCGGAGCTGCGTTCGGGCTTGGGTTGGATCCCCCTTTGGTCTCTGGTTTCTTCAGAGGTTTTCCACAGCCATAGGACTGAAGTCGGATGGTCTATGGCGAGTCCTCGGCATCAAACCCTTTGATTTGATTACACCCTTTTGATTTGATTACCTGGTTGGGTTTTTCCGAGGTTTTCCCCAACCAAGAGGCAAATGCCGGGTAATATTTTGGCGAATCCTCGGACCTCACCTCATCTCACTACATCTCGCCAAAATATTGTAAAAAATTGCACAAAATTGTAAAAATTGTAGAAAATTACTAAATTTAAAACTGTAAAAAATTGTAATTGTAATATTGTAAAATTTTGACTTGTTCCACATCTTAAAGGTTCATTGCTCATTTAATATCTATGGAATAAAATGAATTAATGAATGAATGAATGAATGAATGTTCTGGCTTATCGAGGCTCTTCATTTAGACATATTGCATACTACGTAGTTCTTGATTCATTGAGATGTTGCTTCCTATATATTAGAGACTCCCATGTCACAAGTAGCACTGAGTAGCAGTAGGGATGTTAGACCTACGTGCTGGTCTCCTTTGCACCTAGTACAATATCCTTGGAACTCATTTCTGTTGGAGGCAGAGTGTACCTTGGGACATAGTGCGACAGAGGGGATTGGATCAATGGAGAAAATCAATTACCTATCGGGAATCGAATCCGCGACTTTCCGGCTTACCTTAACCGAGACGCCACCGCTCGTCCCGGTGGAGAAATTACTCAAAGTCACAATGGACAGTCAGCGAGCTTTGTGTAGTAGGTGACGAAATAATGACCTCGCAAGTGTAAAGAATCTAACGATTGCGCTTTAAGTTAAAAAATTATGATGTACAGTACAATTCTTGCATTATACGTTATGGATACCTTTAGCCCGATCACTATAATACGTGGACGTAAAATAATAGTGTACATATAAGGGATGTAGGAAAATCGCATGGACATGAAGAAAAGTAGACGAAAATTTATAGAGACTATTTCGTTTATATGACGTCATTTCATTTTCGGTCAATGAAGTGTAATGCAATTTTGAATTCCAACCAATCACAGTCATATCGCGATAATTTCTGCAGCTCGATTTATCACTATCAATTTATCGCATGGTCGTTCTTTTGTTTAGTCAGTGTCGCCAACTGTTTCCACGTAAATCGATAAGCATGAATCAATTGTACTAAATAAAGTGCGAAAACCTACTTCGACATCTAGGGGAGAGTCGGGTAGTATCGGACATCGGGTAATATCGGACAATGCGTTTCTTTCATCTACCACAATATGGTAGTACCTGAATGACATGGTTACGTTTCTCTATGCGACATCACAGAAACGTAGCCATGTCAATCAGGTACTATCATCGTGTGGTAGATGAAAGAAACTCACTGTCCGATATTACCCGATGTCTGATACTACCCGACTCTCCCCTAGATCTTCATCTTCTAATTCCATGTCCATTGTATCTAAAGAAAATGGCACTCCTCGTAACAATTGTTTATTTAATTAATGTATTAATCAGGTTATTTGTAATTATACTATAAATGTTTAAATTAAATTATGATTTCAGCAGATAATGAAAACGTATTTCTGTTATAATAACAAGAGAAAAGCGCAGTACATGTAATTAACATTTTTAAACCTGTATTTCGCTTTTCTCAATTGGTATTATTGAATAACATTCAATAAAATTTCTTTATTGCAGTAATCGTTATTCATCTATTTCGACTTCACAATGTCTGAATAGGTTAAGTATTCATAAATATACAATTATTAACATTTTGTGAGCGAATTTTAGATATATATTACTCACATTTTTATTTTATTCACGAAATAATCCTAATAAAAATGTCACTTGAGGTCTGCGATTTCCCAAATAAACCCACTCGCTTCGCTCGTGGATTTATCGGCACAACTCAAACCTCTTGTGACATTACTATAGACTATTTCCTTTATATGCCACCATTCCATTTTTCGGCCAATGAAGTGTAATGAAACTTTGAATTCCAACCAATCACAGTCATACATCGCGATAATTTCTGCAGGTCAATTTATCACATGGTCATTCACTTGTTTAATCAGAGTCGCCAACTGTTTCCACGTAAATCGATGAGCATGAATCCGTTGTACTAAATAAAGTGCGAAATCCTACTTTCACATCTACATCTTCATCTTCCAATTCCATGTCCATTGTATCTAAACATAATGACACTCCTTCATAACAAGTGTCATCTAATTAATGTATTAATCAGGTTATTTGTAATTATACTATAAA
This sequence comes from Periplaneta americana, assembly GCA_025594305.2. Lineage (NCBI taxonomy): Eukaryota > Metazoa > Arthropoda > Insecta > Blattodea > Blattidae > Periplaneta > Periplaneta americana. Next base: position 35,771,235 of record JAJSOF020000036.1, on the reverse strand, counting down.
ATGTTTAAATTAAATTATGATTTCAGCAGATAATGAAAACGTATTTCTGTTACAATAACAAGAGAAAAGCGCAGTACATATAATTTTCATCTTTAAACCTGTATTTCGCTTTTCTCAATTGTCATTACTGAATAACATTCCACATCTTCATAGCAGTAATCGTTATTCATCTATTTCGACTTCACAATGTCTGAATCGGTTAAATATTCATAAATGTACAATATTCAATTCAATATTCGAAGAGGTGGAAAAATTAAAATAGGCTATCTTGAAGCAACAGTAACAAATATAAATGACACTCGGGAGGAAATTAAACACAGAATAAATATGGGAAATCCCTGTTATTATTCAGTTGAGAAGCTTTTGTCATCTAGTCTGCTGTCAAAAAATGTGAAAGTTAGGATTTATAAAACAGTTACATTATCGGTTATTCTGTATGGTTGTGAAACTTGGACTCTCACTTTGAGAGAGGAACATAGGTTAAGGGTGTTTGAGAATAAGGTTCTTATGAAAATATTTCGGGCTAAGAGGGATGAAGTTACACGAGAATGGAGTACACAACGCAGAACTGCACGCATTGTATTCTTCACCTGACAATTAGGAACATTAAATCCAGACGTTTGAGATAGGCAGGGCATGTAGCACGTATGGGCGAATCCAGAAATGCATATAGAGTGTTAGTTGGGAGACCGAAGGGAAAAGGGCCTTTGGGGAGGCCGAGACGTAGATGGGAGGATAATATTAAAATAAATTTGAAGGAGGTGGGATATGATGATAGAGATTGGATTAATCTTGCACAGGATAGGGACCGATGGCGGGCTTATGTTAGGGCGGCTATGAACCTGCGGGTTCCTTAAAAGCCATTTGTAAATATGTAAGTAAGTAAGTAAGTAAGTAAATATACAATTATTAACATTGAGTGAGCGAATTTTAGAATATAGTTTTTTTGTAAGTTATTTTATGACGCTTTATCAACATCAGCGATATATTATTTACATTTTTATTTTATTCACGAAATATTCCTAATAAATGTCACTCGAGGCCTGAGATTTCCCAAATAAATCCATTCGCTTTGCTCGCTGATTTATCGGAAAATCTCACACCTCTTTGACACTACAATAGACAAAAAATGCAGAAGGATAAGACAGTACTACAAGACAACAAAATCGTTTGAAAACGGCATTACTCGATAGTAAAATTAAGAAATAATATTCGATTTTTATCATTTGTTCTTCGTATATCTTTGTCCTGATTTTTACTTCGAATGAATAGTTATATCCGATTGTTCCTAACAAATACAGACGTGGACAAATTATTAGACTAAATGAATTATATGTGCAACAAAGCTGTATTTATCGGCAGAAATAATGAACAAAAATGTATTTTGCACAGAAATAATGAACAGAAAATTGAGTCTGGAGTTTATTAATATTTTGTGAACATTCCCTTATTCTTTATTAACACGGTGATTTTGTCAGGGATGCTGGAAACCAAAGTTTGACACTTTCTTCGAATATCAGCATCATTTAGCCAGATATCAGACAGTGCTTAAATGAGTCCATGTTTTGTTGTTAGCCTCTTTTTGTTCACTTTCTTCTTCAGTACAGATCACAGATTTTCAATTTTGTTCATGTCCGGTCTTCTTGCAGGCCATGGGAGAACAGACTGTTGAATATCTTCTGCATTATATCATTAAAACACCAGTAGCACCAACATAGCCAGACAAAATATACTTAACCATTGGAAAAATATACCAGAAGATGTAAACAATCATATTTACAACAACAGAGACTCTGTGAATTATAATGATAGTTGATATGATGAATTATATTATGTTTCCAAAAGAAATATTTTAGTCTGATAATTTGTCCACGTCTGTAGAGAAGTTTGATAATTTTCAATAATCGAATTATTTGGACAGTTTTTATTCGATAATATTTGTTCAGTGTAGACTATTTTCAATATGCGATAAGTGTTAACTAAAGTGCAAAAACAACCTTCTCTATATACCGTATATGAATATTTTTACTAATTGATGATGACTGTGAATATGACAATATTTGCTATTAGAACGGCATTAATTTAATTTAAAAGATGTTATTCTAAATTTATGTTGCATCACTAAAATGTGCTCGTGTTAATTTCTAATTATTACGTAATTCATATGGCAGAAACTGTGATTTTAAACGTTTCTGTGATGTAAGGGATAATTTAATGGACTTTATGATGAGTCCGACAGTGAAAATTAACTTAAAACATATACATTTTAAAATTATATTCTAATGTGATCAACTATTAGTCTACCTTTTAATCGCCATATAACGAGTTGTTAGTTACACTTGGTTGGTGGTAACAGTTGTCTGTATCGGTGATAATGGGTGTAGAGTTGATTAATTTTATTACTTGCCATTCGGCGCATAAATAACACCAGCTTATTTTGAACAATGCTTTTGGAATTTATGTCTGCGCACATTGCAAATTCATACACCGTTTTAATACCGCAGGATTCTAATTACACTTCTGATATATTGTATGTTACGCAACAATGATGCTGACAGAAGGAATTTTAAAGAAGTCCTTGTATACGATCAATCGATTTATTGTCTCTCGCTGTATGGCAGAATAAAATCCGATATGCATAAATTTCACAGTTCTTGAAGTATATGGCTTTTCATGCAACTACACGTTTTTATATCGCAAAAACTCGGATGTAATATGTAAAAAAGAGACGGCGGTAAGAAAAGTGTGATTTTGTGTGCGTGTATATGTGTGTGTATTCGGAGATTTAGAATGGAAAGAGTTGCTATACGCTTCGATGGATCGATATGTCAATTCTCGATTCTGTAACAGCGGCGTGCGCGCGATATTAAAAGTCATGGTGGCGACGGTGGTGATGCAAACGTAGATCACACAAAGGCGCTCCCAGTCTTGTCACATATATTCCAATAGATGTCACCTCCTGATCAACCGCACCCTTTTATTGGCAGCCCTGCGAGTTCACAAGACTTATATCATTGTTATGTATACACATTCAGCAATATTGTTTCGTTTCGAACGATTCTACGTATGTTAATAAATAAAACCTTCTCTTTCCTTTTATATTGAAAGAGCTATACATGAAATGTTGCTCGATGCTGCGTTATAAATTTTTTTAGCGCGTTCTATATCTTGTTTGATGCTATTTTGCTTTTAGTTTTCCGTAGACTATACACCTTCTATCTCATATTATCATTCACTCATTCATTCAAACTGTACTGCCCAAGGGCAAGTTTTTCACTGCAAACCAGCATTCTTCACTCTTTCCTATTTTGTGGTTTCCTTTTTGTACTCGCACATCTTAATATTCAGTATATTCAGTGTTATACAGTCAGAGCACACAACATTGTGCAATTGACGAAGTCAGTAATAAAAGGTAAACAACAAAACACTAAAATTAATTAAAAAAACTCTCAACAACGTTGACATTAAAAAACTCATTAATTTCATAAAATGGTTTGTTGATTAACCAACCAGAGACAAGTCTATTAAAAGACTTCCTTTCCAGATTGAAAAGATATCTCGGTAATTTATTTGCCATTTTTAAAGACATAATAAAATAATTATCATAATTTCCAATTCAGAGGATAATTTACAAAGAGGATTGTATACATTAAATAAAATATTAAAAGATTTTGGGATGGAAATTTCAGCACAAAAATCAAAAGTAATGGCATTTTTAGGACAAGACCCAGTCAGAAGTAAGATAATACACAATAACCAATGCCTCGAACAAGTGCAAAATTTCAATTATCTGGGTTGTGAAATATCTTATCAAAATGAAAAAGATGTGAACAAGAAAATTACCAAATTTACACAAATTCTAGGAATAATAAACAATGCATTAAAAGCTAAATTAGTACAAAAATCTACAAGAATAAAATATATATAATACATTAGCATTACCCACCCTTTTATACGGAAGCGAGATTTGGTCATTAAAGAAAAAAGACATGAACAGAATCAAAGAAACGGAAATGAAATTTTTGAGGAGGACAGCAGGATATACTCTTTTAGACCGAAAAAGGAATGAAGAAATTTTAGAACAATTAGAAGTAGAGTCAGTAGAAGAAAAAATCAGCAGATACAAATTCAATTGGCTAGATCATGTAAGAAGAATGGAAAATTCAAGAATCCCAAAAATTATGATGCAATATAAACCTAGAGGACATCGTCGACCAGGAAGACCTTTAAGAAGACTGCTAGATGGGGCCGAAACAGGTCTACAGAGGCCTAATTCGTGAAGGATGATGATGATGATGATGAATAAAATAATTATTCATTGTTTTAGTTAGCCTACACTTAGGTATGTCAAAAAGGTCACGGTTTCTGGTGTTGTGTGTGTGTATATATATATATATATATATATATATATATATATATATATATACATCATCCCTATGTGTCAACATATGTGAATTTTCTTTGACGAAATTTAAGGCTTGATAAATATACAGTGATGTTACAGTCATAATTTTTTCATTTACAAATAACGGTCTGCAGTGTGCCTTCATTGATGAATTAGTTATAATTCTAATAGCTTTTTTTGTAACATAAGTACCTTATTAGTATGAGAACTATTACCCCATAAAAGTAGTCCATAAGAAAGTATACTATGAAAATAAGAAAAATAGACAACTCTAATGTAATTCTTCGGAACATACATTTTCAAATTTCGCAGAAGAAATATTACTCTTGACAATTTTTTTACAAACAGAATCAACATGGTCTGCCCAAGTGAGTGTTCTGTCCACAGTAATACCAAGAAGTTTAAAATTATTATTTTCCATGACTGTACTACTTAACAACAAAGATGCATCTGTCATCTGGTATTTTCTTCTGCCCCGAACTCTTCTCCCGTTCTACGTAAAGATTAATTTCTGGTCCTACAGAATATATCTGTTATGGTGACAATGGTAATTAGAAGAGAAAAATTCGCTCCGACGCCGGGGATCGAACCCGGGTCCTTGGTTCTACGTACCAAGTGCTCTAATAACTGAGCTACGCCGAAGTTCAACCCACAGCACCGGATCGAATCTCTCTCCTCTAGTGTTTTTCCCTTTGTGGCCTGGCTCCAAGTTCGACATACTGTAGGTTGACATACAGGGTGATTCACGAGGAAAGGTAAAGAATTTAGGATACGATATCTTAGGCCATTTTGAGTGAAAAAGTTCGTATGGACATAGGTCCGTTTTCGAACGATGGCGGAGCTACATGCATTTTTTTGGCAAAACGTCTCGCCCCAATGTGAATCAGACTTTACCAAATGCTGCTTACGTGAGAACGTGAAACAAGGTCACCGATCGCAATAAATGACGTAACATGGGAATCTGCATTGTGAGCGATGTAGATAAGAGAAACAAACAGAGTGGTGGGGCATTACAAATGTCCAATCGCCTACCCTGTCTGATGTCATGACACAGAACCAGCACATAACACAAATACCACTATCACTAAGTTCACAGCAGTTCAGTCAGCTACCTACACTACAGTACAGTAGTTATACAGGTACAGTTATCGGAAGTGTTAAGTCGTGTTTTTCAAGATGCCTTATAAATTTTCGACTACAGAATACGCCAATATTGTGTATGCTTATGGTTTGTGCGATGGAAGTTCCTTGCGTGCCGTCGCTGAATATGAATGGCGCTTTCCGAACAGAAGGTTACCATATCGAAGAGTATTTACTGTCAATGGGGTGAATGAAAGACTTAGTATAGCAAAGGAAGGGAGAAATAAGAGAGGCGCTAATCGACCGTATTTTGGATGCGGTATAAAGAACAGCCACGTGCAACTCTCCCGAGCGATTAGCGCGATTCACGCCCGAGCGCAACAGTGCATTAAAGCAGAAGGAGATACCTTTGAAAATGTGCGAAAACATCGACCCCGATGTCTAGAATATTACGTAGGTATGTATGCATACATGAATATGAACTTTAAATTTGTCCGTTAACTGTCTCCAAATGCGAGTTAGTACAATGGAATCTCAGATGTTTTTGTGAAATCAAAGAGCCATATTTCCTTAACCGTTCGAAAACGGACCCATATTCATATGAACTTTTTGACTCAGAATGACTTCAGAATTCACATCCTAAATTTTTTACATTTCCTCGTGAACCACCCTGTATATTAAGTCAACTGCCATTACACAAGGAGCGCACTCAACTGAGTGACTTGGTGGCCGGGATTCCACAGTGATATGCACTGTTGGGCGAAGACTCTACTTAAAGATTGTTACCATATCAATGGTTAAAAATTAAACAATTTCAAAGACAGATTTACTCAGTTTTGGCAGTAAATGGAGGTCATTTTTAGCACCTTTTGTGAACTGAACTCAAAAGTGATACAACACAACAATGCTAATTTTAGTTTTAATGAGTTTTCTTGCTTTAAAATCCATGTATTGCATTATTATTGCAGTTAAATTTCAATGGTATCCTACAATGTGTTTTTTTAAATTATAAGTTAAATAATATTAATATTGTTATTGGATTGTTTTTATTAGTTTTTTTCATTTGTTTCTATTAGATTTTGTCTGCAATTGTTTAATCTAAAGCCTCCTCAAGTTGATGTACTGAAGCATTACATTTTTCCTTATTCAGTACACATACATTGCCATCAAAAGATGTAATTTTTACAAAAGAATAGGTCAGTTTATAAATGGCAAAATATATAATTTTGTACGTACTGAAACCTGAAGAATCCAAAAATGGAGAAATAAGTACACGGTGCTATTAAAAAAAAACAGACTCATTGCCACACTCTTCATATATGAAAAGCATAGTATTTGAAAACTTGTTCAAAATATTCCTTCTTCGTTACCCTACAACTTTTGTGTAAATAGTTTCTTCAAAAAATTAGAAATAAAGTTACAAACATTGTTCCATACTTTTTACTCACCCGATAGCCTATAAAATTGAAGTCCTAAAATTCTCATACCTTACTTACTAACTTACTTACTTACTGGCTTTTAAGGAATCCGGAGGTTCATTACGCCCTCATATAAGCCCGCCATTGGCCCCTATCCTGAGCAAGATTAATCCAGTCTCTATCATCATATCCCACCTTCCTCAAATCCATTTTAATATATTCTTCCCATCTACGTCTCGGGCTCCCCAAAGGTATTTTTTCCTCCGGCCTCCCAACTAACACACTATATGGATTTCTGGATTCACCCATACGTGCTACATGCCCTTCCCATCTCAAACATCTGGATTTAATGTTCCTAATTATGTCAGATGGAGAATACAATGCGTGGAGTTTTGTGTTGTGTAACTTTCTTCATTCTCCTGTAACTTCATCCCTCTTAGTCCAAATATTCTCCTAAGAACCTTATTCTCAAACACCCTTAACCTATGTTCCTCTCTCAAAGTGAGAGTCCAAATTTCACAACCATCCAGAACAACTGGTTATATAACTGTTTTATAAATTTTAACTTCCAGATTTTCTGACAGCAGACTGGATAATAAAAGATTCTCAACCGAAAAATAACAGGCATTTCCCATATTTATTCTGTGTTTAATTTCCTCCCGAGTATCATTTATTATTCAGTTGAGAAGCTCTTATCATCCAGTCTGCTGTCCAAAAATCTAAGAGTTAGAATTTATAAAACAGTTATATTACCGGTTGTTCTGTATGGTTGTGAAACTTGGACTCTCACTCTGAGAGAAGAACATAGGTTAAGGGTGTTTGAGAATAAGGTGCTTAGGAAAATGTTTGGGGCTAAGCGGGATGAAGTTACAGGAGAATGGAGAAAGTTACACAACACAGAACTGCACGCATTGTATTCTTCACCTGACATAATTAGGAACATTAAATCCAGACGTTTGAGATGGGCAGGGCATGTAGCACGTATGGGCGAATCAAGAAATGTATATAGAGTGTTAGTTGGGAGACCGGAGGGAAAAAGACCTTTAGGGAGGCCGAGACGTAGATGGGAAGATAATATTAAAATGGATTTGAGGGAGGTGGGGTATGATGATAGAGACTGGATAGGGACCGCTGGCGGGCTTATGTGAGGGCGGCAATGAACCTTCGGGTTCCTTAAATGCCATTTGTAGGATCATTTATATTTGTTACTGTTGCTCCCAGGTATTTGAATTTTTCCACCTCTTCAAAAGATAAATTCTCATATCAAAGTTTTAAATACAGAATCGTAGTTTTTTTTTTTTTTGCTCGCTTGGCCTCTCCGGAACTCGAATCTGGTGCTCCCACGCGAGCGGTTGTCATGGCGACGGCATGCCTGGAGCAGACAAGCGGGTCTTAACTCTCAGTATAAATCAGACGGGGCGTGAGCCCGTGAGGTGCGGGAAGCACGTGTCCGCGCTGGGTTGTGATTCAGTGTTGATCTGGTATTGACGGCACATACTTCTGCTGGGTCACTGCTAGCTCTAAATCAACCTGAAAGAGATTATGGATTTCATTTTATTATGTTGGTACTACACATTGTGTGAAATCTCATTACGTGTTCAAATGTTTCTGTGCAGTGTTTTTTTTTTTATTGGAAACATCTTCATTGTTCCATTCGTGGAAATATCCTTGTATATTGTTACGTTTGTATGTCCACACATCTGGGCCCTCACAATACCACAGACTAGCCACGGTTTTTGCGTTTGGACTGTTTTTTTTTATTTGTTCCCTTCATCCATTCAACTGCGAAAAATAATAATAAAAAAAAAACAAGACAAGTCCTCTCAACCTAGTTTCCTACGTAGAGTATCCCAGCTCTGAAAACACACACCATTGCAACCAGTTTTTCCGCTGGATGGCACTCGAAAGTGATTGCACGTATGTGATACGCGTTGTTTATGATGCACGTGTTTAAAGAACGTAGGCTACGAGTGTGATCCGAACAAATGTAACATTGTAAAATTCTTTTGTGCGAGATCGTGCGTATTTGCATGGTTTCCGCACAAAACCAATCCGCGGTAAGTCTAAAATTCCACATTCAGTATTCCCAACCTAACACACATAACAATTTCCCTCTTCTTACCGCTTAAGTGACATATTGATTTTACTGCATTAGCTTTTAACATATTGTAAATTTTATTAGTAACAACAATGTAATTTATTCGTCACAACAATAATTCCTTTCTACAATTCACCTTAAACGCTCTCGTCAACAATTGGATCTTCACTCAACACAATATTCGTTATAGCACTCCACTGACGACAATGACAATTTACTTGGACTAGTACGAACAACAATGAACTGTTAATCTTAACTAATATTTACAAAGCACTATTTACAAATCAGAACTATCAGTTCTCAGTTCACAGTTCTTCTAGCTCAGTCACTCGCGTTCACAGTATCTCGAACCACAGACCTTCAGAGACAGTTCACTGTACTCGAACTCAGGTCCCTCCAACTGCGGTCCACTGCACTCGAACTCAGGCCTTCGGATGCTGATACAGTTGCGGACGCACACTCGAGTCGATCTCCGGTACACAAGACTGGCTTGCTTGCTCTGGTTTGCTCACTGACTGGCTGACTAATCAACTGAAAACTGCTGTCGTTCCTTCGCGTCCTTAATTTATAACCACAGCGACGTAGCCTCGAAAGTTCCACGCGTCTCTAGAGATGGCACTCCAGAAAAATCCAGAGCCCTCTCCTCTCTACCAGCACCAGATGCGCGCGCACTCTCTCTCCACTCTCTCGCCGCGTTAGCCCTTTCCCCTCTCCGCCGCGCGCCATCCCAAAGTGCTCCGCGCGATCTTCTCTCTTGCGGGACGCTGGTCGTGAGTTCGAATCTCACGTCGCTGTCACAATATTATTTTTCGAGACGTTCAATATAGTAACAATTATAAATTGGAAACTTACCACTGCAATTTCACCTAAATTGCACTATTAATTATTGTTTTTAAATATTTGCAAAAATTAAGTAAACTCTACAACTCCACTAAAGTTAGTGCATTCGTGATGCAAGTAACATTAAGGAATCCGTGAAAAAATCAACAAGATTCCAGACTCATCATAGACTGTTGGAAAAAAAAACAGACGTATATCACGGCCTGCTGGAGTATAGTAAACACAGAAAACATTTTAAAGCAACAATGTTGAAGATAGATATTTTTGTTTTGCAAATTTGCCGTCATTGAACAGAAACCAAGATGGAGATTTCATTGCAACTAATTAGAAATTCCTCTTTCAGGTATGTAATAAACGATCTTCGCACAAAATAATGTACGATACACGAGCGGTATGTTTTCTTTCAATTCTCGGAAATTAAAAAAGCTCAACTACGTTTCGCTTTTTCAAACTTTTCCTCGAATATGAAAACTTCAACATACCGCTCTTGTAACGCATATTTCTATTGCAGAACGAAACGTTATAATTGTTCAGATTAAATTTCTGTAACTAAAATTCTTTCAATAATGTATTATCATAATACACTGCTCTTAAAATTGGCACAATGTGAGTAAAAGTTTCTTTTTAAACATAAAAATTGAAGAAGATTCCAAATGTACCGTAATAAATCTGCAGTTTGAAATGTTTGCAACCAAAGAAATAAATGGCAGGGAGGTGATTTTTTTACTTGGTTATTTAACGACGGTGTATCAATCACGAGGTTATTTAGCGTCGATGGTATTGGTGATAGCGAGATGATATTTGGCGAGATGGGGCCGAGGATTCGCTATAGATTTCCTGACATTTGCCTTTCGGTTGGGGAAAACCTCGGAAAAAACTCAACTAGGTCATCAGCCCAAGCAGGAATCGAACCTGCACCCCAGCGTAACTCTGGATCGGCAGGCAAGCGTCCTAGCCGACTGAGCTACATCGTGGTTAAGGAAGTGATAAATCAGAAGAAAGTATATAAAGATGAGAAGAAATAAAATATTCTAATACAATAAAATAGATATTAATTGGTTTACTAAAATTCTATTTTACTAATGTTACCTTCACCGGAACGTTTGAACGGAGCCGCCATTTTCAGTCGATTATCTATACGGGAAACAAATGACGATCACAAAGCATGTTTTATAGTACCATAAAGAATTTGCAGTTTGAAATGTTTGGAAACAATGAAATAAATGCTAGGGAAGTGATAAAATTATAGCGACTATTACACTTTTACTACATCATACTATTTTTGAACAATAAAACCGTGCGAAAGGACGTCTTTCAACAAATCATGGGTGCTTATCGCACAATTTTATCGCTTCCCTAGCAATTATTTGTTTTTATCATTTACTTAGCTCTTGTTTGTTTTTATCAATTTCCTATCATTTGTTTCTTTGTTTGACAACATTTCAAACTGTAAATTCTTTACTGTAGGCTACTATAAAACATGCTTTGCGATCATAATTTGTTTTTTTTTCCCGCATAGATAGTCGACTGAAAATGACGGCTCCGTTCAAACATTTTGGTGAAGGTAACATTAGTGAAATAGAATTTTAGTAAGTCAATTAATATATATTTTATTGTAATAGAGTACTTCATTTCTTCTAATTTTTGTATACTTTCTTCTGTTTTTATCACCTCACTACCATTTGTTTCATTGTTTGCCAACATTTCAAACTGTAAATTCTTCACGGTACTATAAAACATGCTTTGCGATTGTCATCTGTTTACATTATGGACAGTCAACTGAAAATGACGGCTACGTTCAAACGTTTTGGTGAAGCTAACATTAGTAAAATAGAATTTCAGTAAGTCAATTAATGTTTTATTGTAATAGGGTACTTCATTTCTTCTAATCTTTATATAATTTATTCTAATCGTGTACATACATACATGATCGAAATGATAGCCGTCCAAATCTTGGATTTAAAATATCGGCATCCTAATCAATTCAAATGAACAAAAAAGAAAATGTAAATTAATGTTAAAAAAATACATAACCAAATTTTAAAAAAAGAATATTCTGCGACAAGATGTGGTAGCTATCAAAACGATAAAAATTTATTAAAAATAAATAATATACATTGAATATTATAAAAATGAATAGAGATGGTGATTGATGATGTTCAATGAAGATTTTAAAATGGTTGATGCAATTGTCTGAAGAGTCTTTTCAGGAACCTTTAATTTTCTGAGGATCTCCAATGTAAATTTTATAAGCTATCGGGTGTCGGGTGAGTAAAAAGTACGGAACAAAGCTTGCCCCTGGTAGAGGGGCAGAGAAGGCCTGACATCTCAAACTAATCTAATCTAATCTAAATTTGTCCAAAACATACGATATTCCAATCTTGAATATTATATTTATGACTGAGATCATCACAGCATGGAAGGTAAATAGCGCGTTTCTCTTCATGTACCTGCTTTGGTTGATCTTCATTAATTTCGAACCTTACAGTGGGGTCAAGAATGAGACCAGTTTTTTTTTTTATCTCGGTCAATTATTATGTCAGCACGCCGTGTAGATCCTTTCGTAGAAATACATTGAACTTCCTCATATACTTCTTATTCACCATGTTCCCTTAATCTGTTAGCAATTATTGAGCGGACTGTGTTATATCTGTCAATTCGCAATAATTCGCCCTGAGGGCAGAAACCTAGCACGTGGGGTAACGTTTCAAGCTCATTGCATCTCCTCCCACTATAGTTTTGATTTTCTATATATAAATCAAAACCTCTAAGTTTCTTAGGAAAATATTTGGGGCTAAGAGGGATGAAGTTACAGGAAAATGGAGAAAGTTATACAACACAGAACTGCACGCATTGTATTCTTCACCTGACATAATTAGGAACATTAAATCCAGACGCCTGAAATGGGCAGGGCATGTAGCACGTATGGGCGAATCCAGAAATGCATATAGAGTGTTAGTTGGGAGGCCGGCGGGAAAAAGACTTTTGGGGAGGCCGAGATGTAGATGGGAAGATAATATTAAAATGGATTTGAGGGAGGTGGGACATGACGGTAGAGACTGGATTAATCTTGCTCAGGATAGGATCAATGGCGGGCTTATGTGAGGGCGGCAATGAACTTCCGGGTTCCTTAAATGCCAATAAGTAAGTAAGTAAATCAAAACCTCTAGTGAGATTACTGTTGATAAACAGCCATCATTGGTTGAAACACGTCCTTTCGTATACCGTTTTATTGGTCAAAAGTAGTGTGACGTAGTAAAAGTGTAATAGTCATTTTAAAAAATTCCATCGCCCTCGGCAGGTTATGAACCGGCAAACTTCGAATTAAATTGCCAGCACTGAGGACGACGACACCACAAGCATGGGAAAACCAGAACGTTACAAGAGATGAGGCTCACACGGGATTCGAATTCACTACCGTTAAAATTGCGCGTGCAATAGTCAGTTTTTCAGTTCCATTAAATTTATGAGGTGCTTTCATCAGACTCTGCATTTTCCGTCACCTACGTATCTATCGGTGTGAACGCTGTGCTTGCAAAGTGGCGCTGCATTAAAACAAGAATAGTATTTCAGGTTTAATCTAGATTTATACGTACACACAATTGCTTCTAGCCCGTTAGTCAAGCACGGCTGATTTATGACCGAAACTGCCAGGAGATAAATACCGCGTGGGAAAGCAGAAATATTGTTGCTGGCGTGTATATATTGTTATATATTGAGATTGTATTTTTGTAACGGTCTTTAATGTCGTTTTGTATTTGTACAGCAGCTAGGCAATGGGCGGGGAAGGAAATGGCTGGAAGTAGAAATGACATAATTGCGTTTTCGGAAGTGATTTGCTATCGTCATCTGTTTTCTTGCACATCGTTTCTATAGTAGCGGCGATCTGTGTGAGATTCACCGCCGCCTTCTTCTCTGTTACTGCCGGCGTGGCTCATAAAAAGGATCCATCATCTCCTAAGTGATGCACTTCCAGCGCTCTGATTTGCCCACGGGTTTTGCGCTTCTCACATAAAACTTTTTATTCTTACTTTCGTTTCCTGATCGAGAAGATGCGACTGCAGAATCTATATTAGCACAACCTCTTTCATTCTTGGTTTTATTTCTTCTTGTTCAGAGTTCGGGAATGGATCCATACACTGTTCACGTAGAACTGAGAGAGCGTAATATCCACACAATGTCCTCTGTTGTCACAGTTCAATTCCCGACAGGAAATTTAAGATTCTTTTTTTTCTCTTTAGTAAAGAAGCACTCACAGCGACCAGTGATAAATGTCTTTCGTATGAGTACAACCCTCCAAGAGCAAAGATGGGATGTAAAATTATGGTTTATTTAACGACGTTCCCAACTGCCGAGGTTATATCATCGTCGCGGTGTGCCTGAATTTTGTTTCGCAAGAGTTCTTTTACATGCCAGTAAATCTACTGACATGAGCCTGTCGCATTTAAGCACATTTATATGCCATCCACCTGGGCCGCGATCGAACCCGCAACCTCGAGGACAGAAGGCCAGCGCTATACCGACTACGCTACCCAGACCGACGATGAGATATATTATCTTGAAACAGGGACTTTTGAAAGGGAGGAGTTACCGTGTTTGAACTTCCTTGAACATTTTTTTATTGACATATTTAGATTTGAATATATTTTTTATCCACAATCATTTTCCCTTCTCTAATTTTTCACAAATATACGTTTGTTCTCTGAGCAGTTAATGAGGATTACTTATCAGAACTAGTCTATCACAGAAATTGGATCCTGTCACGGATTTAGGAGCCATTGTATAACAATGAAGAATCATATATTATATACCAAACTTGTAAAACACTGAATTGAAAAACTGTAGCTAAAGGTCCAAATAACGTCATTTAGGTGTTGTTTGAAAATTTATATTACAATTTTGGCTTAAATATAGAGTTTATTAAATATGTCACGGAATTAGGCAACCTTACCCTCCATGCAATTCCATCGATAAATAATATTTTTACTGTATTTATTTGTGCCATTTACGTTAATTCAAAATTTCCTGTTTACCTGCGCCGCTCTATACTTTTCGAAGTTTAGATATAGTTCTGTACACTTTTTTTTTTTGCTCTCCCAAGTTTTCCTAGAGGATACCGATTTTAAAAACGTATTCAGGTCAGAACTATAACTATTGGACACAATAAAATAATTTCCTTCCATTAATTTGACAAGGATTATAAGCAAGCACGACGCTGCTATTGGTGATAGAGTAAAACAAGTGAATGCTTTATAATAATGTGCGCTGTGCTTATGTGATAAAATTTATACTTAGCCTATGGGTGAAGATAAAGAATCCAGAAATGAGTTGTTCGGTAACGGCCTATAATTATACCAACGGAAATAGTAGCTGCTTTAATTAGCTACAGTAAATACTATAAATGAGGTCAATTATATAGCTGAAAAATAGGTATTGACAACTCCGAAATAGCATGCTGCTTGTAAATATAAACAGGCAAAATAAACAAGTTTTATCAGCGGATTGAATTCAAATACCTTTTCGAATTGATAGGTTTTTAATTCGAATAAATATGAATCCATAATATTTGCTTTGACAAGATTCATTCCGCATGAATAATTATATCCCAAAAATTGATTTGTGTTTCAATTTACGGCACAGAGATGCAATACAGTACGTAGCGTTTTCAACGTCGCTTGTAGAATACCGTTGTAGGTTCGAATTTCTTTTCAGGCAGTCGTCTTCAGTGATGTAAAGGTTACAATACTTGCCACTGTACCCTTGAATCACGGATTCAATCCTGAGTGAGAAAAATATTTTGTTTCTTTTTTTTTTAAGAGATAAATGTCGTCACACAGAAATGCTTCTTTTCTTTTCGGCAAAATTCTTCTTTAAAAGAGTGAAATTTCTGTCTTCGAAAGGGAAGTAAGGCTGGGGGAGGCATAATGTCTGTCCGTGTAGGCTTACAGCGATTTTTTGTTGACTACATTACTCCATATTGCTTGATTGAAGTGGAAAAGACACCCACTCACTACTGGCTGAGGGAATGTCAGTCGACAAGCATTCATATTGGCGATTTAAATAAAATTCACACATTGTATAGGCAGGATTGCAAGTGAGATTTAAATGTGCTGAATAATTTTTATCTCATTATATATAGTGCGATAAGTATTTTCAATGTTATTTACAGTTAGGTAATTATACTTAGTTACTTACTGGCTTTTAAGGAACCCGGAGGTTCATTGCCGCCCTCACATAAGCCCGCCATCGGTCCCTATCCTGAGCAAGATTAATCCAGTCTCTATCATCATATCCCACCTCCCTCAAATCCATTTTAATATTATCCTCCCATCTACGCCTCGGCCTTCCCAAAGGTCCTTTTCCCTCCGGCCTCCCGTTAGGTAATTATACTAAAACTAGAACTAGGCCTACTATACAAAACTTCCAACAATTCCATGCACTGTGAAAAGCTGAAAGAATTGATTTGGTACAGTCTTGAACGTACCATCACTGAAAATCGTGTCACTGGCAGTCAAAAGTCCTAAATTTCTGTCGGTGGCAAACATTAACACTCGTCCTGCATCATTAACACCTGAATCAAAGAACAAAAAATTTTCTCCCCTCAGTGTTTTGTTGTAGGTTCAACAATGTCAAAGTCCACACCTGTGGAGTAACGATACGCGCGTCTGGCTGCGAAACCAGGTGACCCGGGTTCGAATCCCGGTCGGGACAAGTTACCTGGTTGAGGTTTGGACCCCGGACTCATTTCACCGGCATTATCACCTTCATATCATTCAGACGCTAAATAACCTAGATGTTGATACAGCGTCGTAAAATAACCCAATAAAATAAATAAAAAACAATGTCAATTTCTCTTATTGATTGAGGAAGTGGAGGATGATTTAGCTTCAGCTGATAAGAAACCATTCTGATTACTGCATTTCTTTGTGGAAGACTTACGATAATTTCTTCGCTATGAACTCCAGCAAGTTCCTGTCTGACAAAAGAGCCGTGAGGTTAGTTGGTAACTCATCTCTGTTGAACAACATTGTATGGACCTTTCGTATGATAGACTGTATAATACGGTGGACCACATAGATGTTGGGCTTTTTCACTCCATGGACAAATTGTATGTAGGACTTGAAATATTGGACTATTTACTTGTGGACATTTTGTTATGGACCTTATAACCTGGAAGCTAGTTATCTTTTACGGCAAGATAAGCTGACCTCTCTAATCGGGCTGAGGCCGTCTATGTTTGGCAACGCTGCTATAAAGCAATTCAGTTATCGGAAGCGGCCAACTGCATAACATAAACATCGAGAGCATGTTGATGTGACTTTTTTTTTACTTCTTTTCCCTGAGCTGGGGTCGTCTAAGTTTGGCAAGTACAATATATATGTATCTTCTTTTTATATTTGTTATATCCTTCCCTGTTCCTTTCATTCATCTTTTACTTCTTCTTTCTTTCATCCTTTTCTCCTACATTACTCTTTTATTTATTTTGTTATATGAATAGCAGCTTCTTCTTTTTAATTTGTGCATTTGTTCGTTCGTTCGGATGTGTATAAGCTTATTTGCGTCTGTGACCGAGGTAACGGAGATCGAAAGTACAGTACTGTACCTACGAGACGTGTTCTTAAAGTAAGTTCCGTTTTCAATTATAGCCGTCACATCGCTGCAATCGTTATTTTGCTCATGCATATTTTCTTCTTCAATCTTCAGACAAGCTGTGCATGCAGTTTCAGACGTTCAGTCCGTGCGTGGGGTTAGTTATGATCAGTTAAAATGTTTAAAGTGATCGAGCACCCCGCCGACTGTGAGATGCGCTCTGTTATCCATTTCTTGAATGCGAGAAACATCAAACCAGCTGACATTCATCGTCAACTTTGTGAGGTGTATGGTGATGATGCCATTAGTGATGGAATGGTCAGGAGATGGGTTAGGAAGTTCAAAGAGGGCCGCGTCTCTGTGCATGACGAGCAGCATACCGGTCGGCCATCTTTGGTCAATGACAATTTGGTGCGTGCTGTCGATGAAAAAAATCATGAGGACAGGAACAAATTGACCATCCCTCCTACAGCCCGGATTTGGTTCCGAGTGACTTTCATCTCTTCCTGCACCTCAAGAAGTTCCTCGGTGGTCAACGTTTTGATGGTGACGACATCCAAAATCTCATCTCGAAATTTGGCTCGGAACAAATTGACCAACCCCCCTACAGCCCGGATTTGGTTCCGAGTGACTTTCATCTCTTCCTGCACCTCAAGAAGTTCCTCGGTGGTCAACGTTTTGATGGTGACGACACCCAAAATCTCATCTCGAAATTTGGCTCGGAACAAATTGACCACCCCCCCTTCAGCCCGGATTTGGTTCCGAGTGACTTTCATCTCTTCCTGCACCTCAAGAAGTTCCTCGGTGGTCAACGTTTTGATGGCGACGACACCCAAAATCTCATCTCGAAATTTGGCTGGGAACAAATTGACCATCCCCCCTACAGCCCGGATTTGGCTCCGAGTGACTTTCATCTCTTCCTGTACCTCAAGAAGTTTCTCTGTGGTCAACGTTTTGATGGCGACGAAGTGAAAACAGCAGTGCGGGAGTGGTTCGCATTGCAGGCGGGCGAATTCTACAATGAGGGGATAGAAAGACTTGTACCATGACTCCATAAATGCCTCAATAATGGTGGAGATTATGTTGAGAAGTAATTGAAGTGTGGGAATACAATGCAACAAAAATAGTTTGTAAATATCTTCCCGTTTACTTACTATACCCTTTTGGAACTTACTTTAAGAACACACCTCGTATATTGTGAGAACGTGGTTATGTAGCATGACAGGATTGTAACTCGTATCTTGAGAAAATGTTATTTCGAAATGCACAAAACGTAAGTATGATGAGAAAGTATGTGTCATTTTCATGATAATCAGCTTTTTACTCGGTTGAGGAGGAGGAATAATAATGATAATACAATTAACAGTAAATTTTAACAAAGAAAAGTTTTCAATTAGGCTATAAATTGTATTATTTGGAATTGCTCATATCCTTCGCAAAGAGTTGTACAAGAAAATCATACACTACGGATCTACTGGTGAAGGTTGTGTGTAACCTGGGTTGGAGCTTGGATAAAAGACGACAAACTATGCTTATGGTAAATAATAAAGTGTTAATAAGAAAAAAAAATAATATAATAATAAAATTATGACAGAGATAGAAATGAGATGAATAAGAAAACATATAGAGGTTTAAAATTATGATGACTGATACCAAATAAGAAAATAATTAATGATTTTGGTGTGATGATGTCGGAGATAAAGATAATCATGATGATTGAAGGAGAATAAGAAAAAATAAAATTTGAAAAACAAAAAGAAGGACGTATTCTATTGTACTGCATTTATTGCTACATACTATAATGCAAAATGAATACACAGAACAAACAAGGCACACTCGTCTGAGCAAGCTCGAAATGATATTTCATATTATTTTACGATTTTATGTTATTAGTTTGTCTGAATCTGTTGTTATGAGTTTCTTAGAGGACTGCGGGAAGAAAGAGAACAACAAGGATAAGTCACTTAGGACAATAAGGACATACAGACCTTTATTGATAAGCCAAGTAGAAAGAAATCGTCAAGGAAGATATTTAGCTGAGGAAATGCCTCGAAGAACTTCCACATCATTGTTCGGACAGGTGGAAGTCTATCGGAGGCAAGAATCACGACTTTCCACACATCGTCGGCTAAATATTTCAAATGACAAGGATCAAAAGTGCAGAAGAATCTCTGTGCATATGCAAAGAGAATCAGACTGTTGAACATTTGATTTTTCACTGTCCAGTGTTCGAAAGGAAAAGACACTTTTTAAGATATCATATCTCGGACTGCAATTTAAATTACTCCACACCCCTTTACCACTTTCTTAGAAAAAAATGTTGTTACAAACAATTCACAGAGTTTATACACCACATCCACGCAAGACTGTAGCTGTTAATTGTATATAAATTAATGATGTTATAAAATCCTAATGCACTATGTAAAACAAGGTGTCTATCTTTGGGACATAATAATAGTAATAACAACAATAACTATGTTTGTATTATAGATTTTACTATTGTTGAGTATTTGATGACAGGTATATAGTTTGTAACCATAAGTAATTTTGTTTTTATTTTTTTTTACTATCGCAAACCAACTATATAATAGGTGTTTTATTTGTAACTACGCCAATTCTGTGCATTATCTCATTAATATTGCTTAAAATTATGTATAACATCACAAATTAATGTAATAATCTTGCAATTTCTCTACACCTTCGATTATAATTTCTAATTTTATTTCATTTTGTTTTAACTGAAAGTAATTATTGCATAACGTAGTTAGTATTGTTTACTGTCTCTTAATTAGTGTATTTATATTGTAACTATGATTCACACCTACTATTAATTCTTTAAAATTGTGTATTATCACTACATAATGTATTTCACATGTAACAAACTACAACCCTAATATACCAAAGGTAAAATAGGGTTTCAATATTTGGATAACAATAATAATAATAAATAAATGAGTGAATAAATAAATAAATAAATAAATAAATAAATAAATAAATAAATAAAATAAATAAATAAATAGATAAATCAATAAATAGATAAAAAATCAATAAATAGATAAATAAATAAATAAATAGACAAATAGATGAATAAATGAATAAATAGACAAATAGGTAAATAAATAGACAAATAGGTAAATAACTAAATGAGTAAATAAATGAGTAAATGAGCAAATAAATAAATAAATAAATGAGTAAATGAATAAATGACTAAATAAATGAGTAAATAAATAAATGATTAAATAAATGAGTAAATAAAAAATAAATAAATAAATAAAACATAAAAAAAACAAAAAAATAAAATAAAAAAAAAATAAAATAAATAAATAAATGGGTAAATGAATAAGTAAATAAATAAATGAATAAATAAATAAACGAATCAATAAATAATTAAATAAATATATATAAGTAAAATAAATAAATAATTGAGTATGTGATTGAATGAATAAATGAGTAAATAAATTAGGAAGGGAATAAATAAGTAAATAAATAAATGAGTAAATGAATAAGTGAATAAATAGATAAATGAGTAAATAAATAAATGATTATATAAATGAGTAAATAAATAAATAAATAAATGTAAAAATAAAGAATTAAATAAGAAATAAATAAAAATAAAAAGTAAAAAAATAAATAAAAAAATAAAAACAAAATAAAAAATAAAAAATAAATAAAAATAAACAAAAAACTAAGAAAAAAAGAAACAAAGAAAGAAAGAAAAAGAGGCAGACAGACAGAGATCGAGCAAACAAAGCAAGGAAAGAAACGAACGAACGAATTAAGCAAAGAAACAAAGCGTTTGCTTTTAGCGACCGAAATTCGAGACTCAAAAGCTACAGAGTAAGGGATGGTATGGTGTCTCCTTCAACCATTAATTCTTTCTACTGTCATTTTGTGAAAATATTGTAAAATATGTTTTCCTGTCATTTCAGTAACACTGCTAATCGAGGAAATTTTACAGATAATTTAGAGGATACATACAAGTCAAGTGCGAAAGTGGCAATTACACTCTTAAGTACAGAGCATTCCTAGAGCACAGTGACGAGGGCGATGACTTCTTCCATAATCATACAATATTGCAGGCAAATTATGTCTCCATGGGTTCTTTTCAGAAATAATAGATATCATAGCAAATTTCTACAGTTGTTGACGAAGAAGTAAATTGCAAGAATGAAGAAACTGGGAGTATTTTCAAACCGTCTAAATGAGATAGAAGCAATTGGAGCTATGTAAACTGTAACGTCACACTAATTAAATGGTGTTTCCTATTCACACTTTTTATTGTCTTTTGTCCATTACTAAGGGAAAGTTTAATATTATAATATTATATTTCTGAACGTAGTTGCACTCCCAATTGATAGGCCTGCACTATCGTATCGGAGTACGACTTTTCTAACTTGTCAAAGAATATTGCTGCCTAGCAACACAGCCATGATCTGACAGCAATCATCAATAATTCCTATTCGTCTTTTGTTCTAAACGCCTCTGCGCAATTCTCTTGATGTTTCACAGCACCTTCCCACTCTCACTGTGGTTCCTGATTCCATGAATTCAGTCAGAAACACTCCTTTCCTATCACATAAAGCGATTACCACCTGCTTTGTGCACAAAACTTTTGTTTCAACTTGTTGGGCTTGTTTGGCGAATGTGTGTGCAATCAATGCCCGGACTGCTCTTTGGTTTCGACGTTTAAAAATTGAATCCACGTTTCATCACCCGTGACTATATGGTCTAGAAACTTATCCCGAGTGGGAAGTTGATGGATGGTGTCAAATAATCATTCCCAGGCGGCACATGTACACAAAATCTCATACTACGCTACGACAAGTGTGTCAATTCAGATCGCGACTATATTGACAAGTAGATAAGCTTGTATCTATAAACGAGACATTGGACCAAAGTTGACTTTGAAAAATACAAAGTCGCCATTTTTCTTTTCACAGTCCACACTTTGACGAAAGTAAACTTCAATCGCGACTTTACTTCGAAGTCGCCGAAAATCGAGACTTTTACTTTGACTTTCGTTCGTAGAAATACGGAAAATGGCTAATATTTTGAAAATTATTGAATTTGCCGAGAATATTGATAACATCCAGGACATTATTATTATTAGAGATGCGCAAAACTCTACTGAATTTATAGGAATAATGAATTCAAATCAAGATACAGATTTTATAAACAGAACGTATTAGATATTCTGGTGTGTTTAAACATACACTGATGGATAATAAAGTAATCGAAAAGGATTACCTCTTCCAACAATAATAGTTCTTATTTCAGTTCTATATTGCTCTACAGGCAAGGATTAATGGCTTAGTATTCATTTTGTATTTTAGTTCTATTCTTTATACGTCTTCACCAATTCTAGTATCATGTCTCTTTCATAGTCTGTCATCGGTGGCTTCTAATTATCTTCCATGTCTTCAGAATTATTTTACAGTGAAATATTACATAATGCTGCAAGAATGGTTGGCAATCGCTTAGCGTCTACCGATGTTCAATTGTTTCACTGATTTGTGACTCAAAAGATGAATTTAATTATGACAATTGCTTCCAGATCAGGAGGTCCCGGGTTCGATTCCTGGGCTCGGCTCTCGGTGAATTTTTCTTGAAGAAGAAGAATTCCCTGGGTGTCTAGAGTCTGGAAATTTGTATGAATGTGAGTGTGATTGTGAGTGTGCCGGGTTAATATTAACTAACCAATCATCACTAATATAAAAATACATCAGGACTGTCGCTGGGCAGTAACCTGAACACACGTTTCAGCGTCACATTGTTGACAAGTAACTCCATCTGTTAACACAACCATAAAGCATCTAATAGATGCTACAGAGTTACCAACAACGAAAAAAAATGACATTGTCTACTCTAATTCAACTATCCATTAATTTAATTTGTTTAGAAGGCAGTGACTGTGATTGCCAACATTAGAAAAAGATCGTCAAATCTCGACTTACCAAAGTCAGAGTCTCAGAAGAATTGTCTAAGAATAGGACTTTCAACGAAGTGAAACTTTACTACCGAAGTCAACTTTAGAAAGTCTTCATCAACAGTCTCGTTTATGAATACGACCCTTAGTCTTGTAGGTATTTTAGTATTTTAGTGTCATTTCATAAATAATACACAGGTTGCTAGAACTGTGAAGTGGATGACGCAACACCAATGAAAATTATGTCAGTTGCAGTTGAAGATTTGAGGAAGAAGCACGTGTGTTCGTTTCGTCCATAGCATAGTCTGTGTTTAGGTAACGAGAGCTAGAAATGGAGCCTACACGTGTCCCGGGCACTGTGACGATTGAAGATCAAAGATCGAATTTTTATGTGGCAAAACAGCGGAGCGGAGTTTGTGGTGAGCTTATAGTGAACCGTAGTACATTTTCTTGTTGGGCTGCTCGTTTTCATGTCAGCTTAGACGATGGTGGAAGACCAGGAAAGCCGAAAGCATCAACACGTGAACAAAGTGTGAAACTTGTGGCGAATACTCTTCAAGAAGATAGTCGAGCGACGTATGAGGAACTTTCAGAAGCTACGGAGTTTCATCAAATTCAGTGTTACGTACTTTGACAAAGAATTTGAAGAAAAAAAATTTCGCAATGGGTCCCTCGCTGCTTGACTGCTGAACAGGAGAAGAAACGCCTGAACATTGCAAACCTGCTGACAGTACCATCACTTACTTGGGCGGGTCACATTGCATTTGTGTGCAAAAGGTTATCTCGTGTACTTTATCTTTTGTGTAAATTAAAAGCTCTTGTATGTAGTAGATATTTGAAACAAGCCTATTATGTGTTTTTCCATAGCGTATTTCATTATGGTACTCGTTTGTGGGGTAACAGTGCTAATATTAAGAGTATTCTAATCTTGCAGAAAAAAGCATTACGTATTATTATTAATTCATCTTTTAATGCTCATTGTCGACCTTCATTTCGTAATGCTAACATTCTTACTGTAATTAATCAATATATTTATGACTGTTTAGTCTATACCAAGATTAATTTAAATAGTCATGCTCCACAAATATTGTACTAGAAATAATCATTACAGACGTGGACAAATTATTAGCAAAATTGAAGATTTTTATTATATATTTTTACAAAATATGATTCTTCAATTTAGAATACAGTTGACATTTTTGTGTATTTCCAAATTATTAGAAAAATTGATGATTTGTATTGTATATTTTTACAAAATTTGACTCTTCATATTGGACTACAATCGCTGTTTTTGCATATTTACATATTATTAGCAAAACTAAAGTTTTTTGTTATATATTGTTACAAAATTTGACTCGTCAATTTGGACTACAGTTGACATTTTGGATATTTCCAAATTATTAGCAAAACTGAAGATTTTTATTACATATTTTTACAAAATACGACTCTTCAATTTAGACTGGAGTTGACATTTTTGCATATTTACAAATTATTAGTAAAACTGAAGATTTTTATTACACATTCTTACAAAATTTGACTCTTCAATTTAGACTACAGTTGAAATTTTTGCATATTTTTATCTACTGTAATGATAGAAATATGTAAAATTGTTAACTGTACTCTAAATTGAAAAGTCAAATTTTGCAAACAAAATTATCATTTAAAATCAGCAATTTTGTTAATAATTTGTCCACGTCTGTATATTGTAACATCTACGGTCAGGTTGACAAAGACCAAGAAATGGTTCAGTGTTATTTCTTTAGATATGTTTAATAGATTGCCTAAGAATACCCACTCACAAGCAAACGTTCTGTTGGGGGCAGATGAAAAAGTTAATTTTTTT
The DNA here is from genome assembly GCA_025594305.2 of Periplaneta americana. Classification (NCBI taxonomy): domain Eukaryota; kingdom Metazoa; phylum Arthropoda; class Insecta; order Blattodea; family Blattidae; genus Periplaneta; species Periplaneta americana. The sequence continues at coordinate 35,746,035 of JAJSOF020000036.1, read as the reverse complement.
TCTTCCACCATGTTAATAATGTCAAAATATGTGCTTATACAAATTTTGGCCACTCGACCGCAATTACGAGGCCTTTCAGAAAATGATTTTCCCTGGGGCCGTTTACAGAAAAAAGCACAATTTCATGGAAATATTTCTTGAAATAGATACAGCAATTGTTGCGCTATTTGTTAACATATTCCCCACTGAAACTGAGACATTTGTCATACCATGGGATCAATTTTTGTGTCTAGAAGTCAGCCTCTGCACCCGTCTGCACCACCCTCTCTGTCGATCCCATGATATGAGAAATGTCTCAATTCCGGTGAAAAATATGTTGAAAAATAGCTCAACAATTACTGTGTCCGTTCCAATAAATTTGTCCAATGAAATTATGTTTTTTCTTTCTGTTAACGACCTCTGGCGAATTTATTTTTTTGCGGCCTCGTAATTGCGATCGAGTGGCCAAAATTTGTATAAGCACTTCTTTTGACATTATTAACATGGTGGAAGAAAAAAATTTAACTTTTTTATCTGCCCCCATCAGAATGTTTGCTTGTCAGCTTATTTAGATTTAAAGTTGTTTTAAAAAATGGCTTTTAGATAATCCTTTTTATCATATTAATACATTTTTTGACAGCCATATGAACTAGGAATTTTAATCTGTTTGTTTTTATTGACCATTGTCTATAATTACGCTGTTGTAATTCTGACAAATAAACATGATTGATTGATTGATTGATTGAAAACGAGTAGCCCAACGAGAAACTGTATTACGGTCTTTTGTAAGTTCACCACAAACTCCACTCAAAGCACTGTGGAAGTGTGGATTTCTGTGAGGTAAGGGGGTTACCACGTAAAGATTCGGTATTGTGTTTTCCATTGTCACAGTACCCGAGACACATGTAGGCTCCATTTCTAGCCCTCGTTACCTAAACACAGAGTATGCTATGGACGAAACGAACACACGTGCTTCTTCCTCAATCTTTCAACTGCAACTGACTTAATTTTCATTGGTGTTGCGTCTTCCACTTCACAATTCTGCCAACCTGTGCATTATTTATGAAATGATCCTCGTATTTCGAAATATTTTGTCATCACTTGTTTTGTTAACAGTTTCAAATCCGAATCCCTGGTATATTATGAATAGAGGGCGGAAAAATGTGAGTTACCACTCGATACAGGTTAGTTTGATCTGAAATATGGATGACGTCACAGGTACAAGCGCAATAACATAAATGCACTACGAGAGGGCGGCAGTACAAGTAGGAACCAACAAATAACCTTCAGTGTCAACTTCTAGTCGTATGGGAAAGAAAGCCGTGCGTTTACAATATTGTGCAGGTGGTAGCGTTGTGTAAAAGTGTTTTAAAATACCTAAGTCGAAGGATTTAGAATTAAAGGGCCATATTCATAGACATTCTTAGCGCGGGCTTCCGGTGGATGATCAGCGAACTAACGTTTTTCGTATTCATATACCAGTGTTAGCGATATGATATGATATAATACGAATCCTGTACAAGTAATCAGTCGATAGCCGGGGCTAGTTTAGCACGCTCGTAGCGCGGGCTAGCGAAATGTCTGTGCATAGCACCCAAACAGTCTAAAAAATACAGTAAATACGAAAGAGAGATTTTGATTCTGCAAGGGGAAAATATTTTCTGTGTCCCGCACAAATGTGAAATTAAAAAAAGTAGGAAATATTACATAGAACGGCATTATAACAGCAAGAAACATTCCGAAAGCATACAAAAGTCTTCGACATCAAATAATGTAAAACATACACAATCTGAATTTAATGTGGATTTATGTAATATTATGATTTCTGCAAATATTCAGTTAAAGAAACTTAATAATCCACATTTTAGAGGTGAAAAGGCGAAAGAAAATTTCACAAATTCTGCAAAAAATACCGGTTATAAAGTTATGTATAACATTTTGAGTGAAGGGAAAAACGACATACTAAGACGCTTTTTCATTTGCGCCTCTCACATCTTGTGACACTGAAAGAAGCTTTTCAATGTTGAAAAACTGTTGGAGTGAGAGACGTCAACTTTCTCTTTTGATAATTTACGGATGTATATTATGGTTCAGTGTAATGCATCCTTTAATCATCCAGGCGGTGGCAGTTAACATTTTAGGTAAGTTTAAAAAAAAATCATAACTATATTACAACTTCATTCCATACACGTCTTGGGATTCTGTGAATAGGGATTGCTCTTGAGGAACTCTAGACATCATCTTGTAAGATCCATAATTCAGTTGTTACCCTTAACAACACGCTAATCCCTTATTCATCTGTCGTAAAAAATCTTGGCTTCTTTTTTGATAATAATCTAAGTTGGAATTTTCAAGTTAAAGAAACGATAAAAAAATCTGTTCCTCCATTCACTGTTTGAGTCGCTTGAGAAACTTCTTGCCCCAGCAACTAAAACTTACCTAGTTGATTATTGTGACGTTTTGTTAAGTGACCTAAGTTCTGAATTGTCAGTCAAGTTACATCATCTGTGCAGATCCGACATGATAATATTTTCGCAAGTCTAAAAGAACGTCTTTAACTCTTTGTCTTTACTCTTTTTCTGCAACTTCAACACGAAATGTCTCGTTTCTCTTATCTATACTCTAACCACGACGTAAATACCAGATCACTTATCTGTGGCACGCTAAGTATACCTCTTCATAGAACATCTTGTTATTCATCATCTTTTACAATATCCACCTCGCGTCAATGGAATTCCTTGTCACAAAGTATTAGGGGCTGCAAGACAATAAACACCTTTAAGAACAGCTTAAAAGATAACCTTATTAGCATTTCACTCCAATCATACTGATTTAAACTATCACTGACTACATTGTTACTTTTTTCTTTAGACATCATCCTGATTGTGCTGTATTTTAATTGTCTCGTAATAATCTCTTTCTATTACCTAATATTATTTGAAATATATTAACATTCTCAATTCTGCTAACAGTTTATTTCAGTGTTTAATTAATAGTTCATAGTATTTTGTTGTTTAATTTGTAAATAACTTTTGTATACATGTAACTCTCATCTAAATCAAATTGTTGGATTCTTTGTAAGTTCATGCATATGTATATACACTTTTTGCTGGTTGAGTGGAAGAGAAGGCCTTAATTCGGCCTTAACTCTGCCAGCTAAAATAAATCTTATTATATATAATTCGCAGGCTCGTGTAAATGGGGTTAAGTATGTTTTCGCTAAACTGGGATAAGTACAGATTTCAACTCCCCACAATTACTTTTTTCTTGTGTTAAAGGGGTCAAATCATTCTTCCATCCATGATGCAGTTACAGCGCTCCGTATTTTGCGACAAAGGGGTTTTGTTCAGTACCAAAGGAGAGAAGTTTATATACCTTACAATTTGACTTAACCCCCTTTACATGAGCACCCGCGAATTGCTGCCGCATTAAGAAATAAGGGCTGGATAGTAGAAGAAGAAATCTCCTGTCTAGCTGAAAATGGGTCAACGAGACGAGTAGATATTTTAGCGTACAATCCTGACACTAAACAGGGCATCATTGTGGACCCCACGGTACGTTTCGAAGTAGAATGTCATCAGTCAGCCGAGGTCCACCTTGGGAAGAAGTCGATCTATGAGCCTACAGTCAACTATTTCAAGCTGAAATATGCCTTAATTCACGTTGAGGTATTCGGCTTGCTCATAGGTGCTCGAGGGACTATACCAGCTTTTTTCGAAGAATTTCGACGGCAGTTTGCTCTGCCAACATCTCTGAGGGATGACATTGTGATAATTGTGTTAAAAAATCCTGCCAAATCCTAATTAATCACATGGTGCCACATTAATAGCAATTGTAATGTTTCACGCCCTTTTCTTTGTTTCCCTTCTTTAAAATTTAATATCTATGTTTACATATGTATAATAATTTTTTTGAGGATATACTGAGTCCGTAAGGGCTACCCTCAATGGGGGCAGTTTACTATTATTATTATTATTAGATCGATTGAATGGAATGATGAGGTTCTCATTACCAGACTGTACTCTCTTGCCGCTGTTTACGTGAGTGAATGACAATAGTATAGTCTGTTGACACTAAACTTAAGGGATAACGCACATTTTTTCTCCCTTTAATTATGAAGTTTCTCATACTTCCCACGCAAATTGTTCGTTCTGGATGGAAAGCGATATCTGCTGAACACTTGGAGCGTGTGCAGTGGAGGAATTTTTAGAGTACAAATTATCACCACTGTGGAATATGCTTGTGTTGCGCGGTGTCGCTGAAATGTAGAGAGATACTTCGGGGAGTTCTTTCCGGCCGCTGGAAGCTGAGTACGTAGGATTGCTTGAGTAATAGTTGCTTAATTATTACGGAGAATAAAGAGAAGGCGGCGCCGTGTTATTTATGTTGATGTGTAGGACACTGGGTCAATAGGACTTGGCAGACGCGCGGATCCTCCTCCAGCACGTTGCATTGATTTATTAACTTGGGTGTAGTTCAGTTAGCAGTTAGTTGCAATCAAACCGGGCGACGCTTTGCGCAGTGCTGGCCTGGCTCCCGAGGGAATTCTTGCAGGGAAATTTGAGAAAACAAACCTCTTTTGTTTCGACTATTTCTATAGCTTTCTGAGATTAGTCTACAAAAACACACACACAATAATTATTTCGTCGTCAGTATTCGAGTGCAGTTAATAATTTTTGTGCGAGATCGTGCGTATTTGCTTGGTGTCCGCACAAAACCAATCCGCGGTAAGTCTAAAATTCCACATTCAGTATTCCCAACCTAACACACATAACAATTTCCCTCTTCTTACCGCTTAAGTGACATATTGATTTTACTGCTTTAGGCTTTTAACATATTATTTTTAGAGACGTTCAATATAGTAATAATTATAAATTGGAAACTTACCACTGCAATTTCACCTAAATTGCACTGTTAATTATTGTTTTAAATATTTGCAAAAATTAAATAAACTCTATAACTCCACTAAAGTTACTGCAATCGTGATGCATGTAACATTAAGGAAGCCGTTTGTTTTAAGTTCGCATTTATAGACTGGGGGAAAAAAAAGACATGTATATCACGGCCTGCTGGAGTATAGTAAACACAGAAAACATTTTAAAGCAACACTGTTGAAGATAGATATTTTTGTTTTGCAACTTTGCCGTCATTGAACAGAAACCAAGATGGAGATTTCATTGCAACTAATTAGAAATTCCTCTTTCAGGTATGTAATAAACGATCTTCGCACAAAATATTGTACAATACACGAGCGGTATGTTTTCTTTCAATTCTCGGAAATTAAAAAAGCTCAACTACGTTTCGCTTTTTCAAACTTTTCCTCGAACATGAAAACTTCAACATACCGCTCTTGTAACGCATATTACTATTACCCTATCGCAGGAAAGTTGTTTGGTTTTGATTGAACATTTTTACTCCCTAAAATAATAGAGGAAGTGTTGCAAATATAGAATACCATTTTGTTTTTCGTTTTTGAACCAACATGTTTTGAATACTGAACGTAAAGTATCGTCCTGTTTATCGCTGTATGTCCCTGTGAATGGTACACCGGACTTAGAAGTTCGTAAGTTGTTATAACAAGTTTGAAAAAAAATTATTTCCTCAAAATCTAACATTTTTTTTCTTCATAAAAATGGAGGTACAAATATTGAATACTATTAACAAGTTACACACAGAATAAATATGGGAAATGCCTGTTATTATTCGGTTGAGAAGCTTTCATCATCCAATCTGCTGTCAAAAAATCTGAACAGTTATACATAGGTCGGATAAAAAGTAATGGCAACACTGCTGTCACGTGACGATGGTGCGTTCGAGAGCTGCCAGCTGTGTGGACATGAACAAGGACTGTTAGATGAGTTAGTGCAGCCAGCGGCGACAGTACTCCATCAATCTACTGCAGTGTGTAGAACGTTCACTTTCATAGGGATAGTGCGAGCGCCCTAAGACCATCCTTACAAAACTAGAGCAACGTTCCTGGATCAAAATTGAAATGGCACGAGGTCATAGTGCACAAGAATGTTTTCAGGGACTGCGTGAAGCATGTGGCGATGCAGCGTTGCCATATCGCACAGTTGCACGATGGATTAAAGCGTTCCGGGAAGGCCTTGTTGCACCGGTACCAAAGGGAAGGTGACGACTTTCTTGGACGAATCGTCGCTATGGACGAAACCTGGACTCGCTAGTATGAACCAAACTTGAAACGCCAATCAAATGAATGGAAGCATCCCGGTTCTCCTCGTCCAAAGAAAGTGCGCCCTACACAAAGTGCTGTGAAGGAGGTGTTCATTGTGGCGTATGACATTGATGGGGTAATACTGCACCACGCTGTACCTCCAAGGCAGACGGCAAACGCGGACTACTGGAACATCCACCGTACTCACCTGATATGATCCATGCGATTACGGTCATTTCACCAAAGTGAAAGAACCACTGTGAGGGACCCGGTACAATACCAGAGATGAACCTATCCGTGCTTTAGAGCGGTCAATACCGAACATCAACAAAGATGGACGCGCTGATGGTGTACGACGCCTTCCAAACATTTGGCAAAAGGTAATAAATAAGGGGGCGACTATATAGAAGGTACGTAAATGTTGTACCCCTGTGAATAAAGCCATGTCGGAAATATCGAACTGTTGCCACTTTTTTTTTTACCGGTTGTGCTTTATGGTTGTGAAACTTGGACTCTCACTTTGAGAGAGGAACATAGGTTAATGATGTTTGAGAATAAGGTGCTTAGGAAAATATTTGAGGCTAAAAGGGATGAAGTTAAAGAACTGAATGCATTGTATTCTTCACCTGACATAATTAGGAACATTAAATCCAGACGTTTGAGATGGGCAGGGCATGTAGCACGTATGGGACCTTTAGGGAGTCCGAGACGTAGATGGGAAGATAATATTAAAATGGATTTGAGGGAGGTGGGATATGATGATAGAGACTGGATTAATCTTGCTCAGGATAGGGACCAATGGGGGGCTTATGTGAGGGCAACAATGAACCTCGGGGTTCCTTAAAAGCCAATAAGTAAGTTAGTAAGTAGGTAAGTATTAACAAGTTACAAGATTAACAAAATTGCAAAGTCAAAAAATGGCCTCTACTAAGAAAAGCACAAAGCATTCAGTATCTTCATTAGAAGTGTTTTCCCAACCGTAATACTGAATTCAGATTAATCGTCTCTCACGTCTTCTTGCGAACTTGTTTTATGGCTTCATGCATTGCCTTTTCATTCCACTGTTTTCTAAGTTTGTTGGAAGGTGATGTTTTCCCTCCTCCTACAGGTGTCAACACTAGTAACGAAACAGAAAACCAGGGTATAAAAATGGAATATTAATAATATCAGTATTTCATATTTGTAACACACTGATGTAAGTCATAATTCATAACTTCAAAAATATCAAAATTTAAAAATGAAATAATTAAACGTACATTGCTATAAACGTAGATTATTTCTCTTTAAGAATTTATAGATATGTAATTAATATTTATAACATTCAGAATAACAATATATATTCAAGAAAATAACTTACCGCCAAAATTTTCACTTTCCTCGAAAACGCAATAATAAACGTTTCAATGGTTCATGTTCTAACTGCAAACTAACACATTCCCGCGAAAGAGAGTATCAGTGAGTAGTAATTTGGAAGGCTTCCGGTAGAATGTAACACGTCTCAGGTCATATATCACACTATTTCATATTTGTGCCCCTATTTCATATTTGTAACACTTCCTCTACCCTTTTAACTGCATGGTTATACGCGTGATCCAAAATCTTTCTTACCCACCTCAAATACAGTATAAAACTTTTTGATAGAAACTAGCCATTCCCCGTTTACATCACGGAGTGTCTGTTTCCCTTCCTTGCAAGTATTTTTGGAAGCAAATAGTCTTATAATGCCAAATCTGGTGAATGCGGTGGCAGACACAACCCATTGGCACGAGCTGTAAACGCTCTGTTGAAGGATGATTAAGTCAGTCTTCCTTGCATCTTGAGCTTCATTTCTTCTCGCAGTCACCTTGAAGGTTAGAATAATATTCAGCATTCATAATGGCGTCATTTTGTAGGAAATTAATCATGATAATTCCTTGTATGTTCCAAAATTGAAGCCATAACTTTTCCAGGTTATTTCTGCTCTGGAAACTTGTTTGGCTGAGGAAAATAGAAAGGTTCCCACTGTTTTAATTGATCTTTGTTTCAGAGTCGTAGCTGTGAATTCACGTTTCGTCTGTCATGACATCCCCAAAAACTTTGTTTCATTAATCTCTTAAGAACAATGTATAATTTCAAAGCGACACTTCAACATTTCCCTCTTCTGATCAGATTTGAATGCGTTAGAGAACCTCTAGCACAGAATAATGTAGCTACAGACTGAAAATTTGTTGACAATAAAAAGATTGTCCACCGCTGTGGAGTAACGGTTAGCATTCCTGACAGCGAAACGAATGGGCCCGGGTTCAAATCTTGGTTGGGACAAGTTACCTGGTTGAGGTTTTCCCTCAACCCATTAAGAGCAAATGCTGGATAACTTCCAGCGCTGAATTCTGGATTCATTTTGCTGGCATTATCACCTTCATCTCATTCAGACGCTGTATAACCATAGCATTTTAAAGTAGTGTTGTGGGATTTAATCGATTAATCGATCAATTTCTGTTGTAAGATTAATCGATCAGAAATATTTAATCGAATAATCGAGTCCATTAAAATTAATCGGTTGTAGTTGATATTAATTATTATTTTGTTAATACAAACTCATACTAAAAATTCCGACAATATTTCTCTCTCGGAATTTTCTTACTTAAAAGCACAATAGTAGGCCTACTTTTATTTTCTAACTGTAAGCCAGGTAGCGTAGAGAAATTCTTTGCACAAACACTTCGGAAAGAGATGGAGATATGACAGTGACCTAGTCTACCTCTATTGAAAGTTGAAACACAATGCGAAACCCTTATTAAGTTCTATGGTTTTCCAAGAAAACTTCCACCTTGTTATCAGCTCATCTTCCTAGCATATGAAGTACATGCTTTTCTGGGATTCGTTCCCCTCATCTCTTATAAAATAGCCATGTCTACACTGTGTGCAAGTGAGAGCGTAACTACCTTCTTCTCTTTATAAAATCTGGTAAATCGATTACAATAGGGTCGCTGTACTTTTGCAGTTGCAGTTTCTGTATATGAAGGTTGTGTCTTTAGATTGATAAAGAAAAAAAAATCAGTTTTCTGTGGTTTGTGAAAAATGTAAACTCCATTAGGCTATGTCATATGAGAATTTGAGAGGTAAACTCGGTGAAATGTTTGGATTTAAATTGAACGATCGTGGAGAAGTGCTTGACAGAAAAAAAGTTTTTTTTTTCGTGTTTAGTGATGCAGGAAACATTATTATTAGAGGTAGAGCGGCACTTAATTCGGAGCATGTGAATGTACTCACATGTTTAAAATCATGGATGAAGTAGTATTAACTAGGTAAGTCTTCATACTTTTTGTTATTTATGTTTGTCTGAAAAATTCCCGGAGAAATTGACACAATAAATTATAAGCCTCATAATATATATGTTATTAAGTAATTAAAATAGTTGTTTGGTAATATAACGATACAGTATATACAGGTATAAAACATTTAATACTTACGCTTGTCACCGAATACAAGTTAAATTTAACAATAGCCTGTATGTAATTATTACAGTATATTAAAACATTTTTTCAATTAAAATAGTTAATCGATTAAATATTTTGATCGATCAACAGCACTAGTTGAAAGAGCGTCGCAAAATAACCAATAAAAATAAAAAATAATGAAATTAACATAAAAAGACTGACTACTATTGCTCATGAAACCTATTGATTAACATTTGTAGTGGGATATAAAAAAATCCCCAATTCCTTTATCATATGTTACACAAAGTACATAAGTAGGATAGTATCGGTGCACGTTACCTTCAGACATAATAGTAATATGCGTTACAAGAGCGGTATGTTGACGTTTTCATTGTCGAGGATAAGATTGAAAAAGCGAAACGTAGTTGAGATTTTTTAATTTCCGAGAACATGAAAACAAACATACCGCTCGTGTATCGTACATTATTTTGTGCGAAGATCGTTTATTACATACCTGAAAGACGAATTTCTAATTAGTTGCAATGAAATCTCCATGTTGGTTTCTGTTTAATGATGGCAACTTTCGGAAAATAAAATTTCTTTCTTCAACATTGTTGCTATAAAATGTTTTCTGTGTTTACTATACTCAAGCAGACCTTGATATACGTCTGTCTTTTTCCCCCAGTCTATAAATGCGAACTTAAAACAAACGGTAAGGTTATGTAATGTTTTATTTTTCATTTTAATATTTTAACAATATTATTTATATAGCATATTGCAGTAATAACATCCGCAATGGAATCTTGTTGATTTTTTCACGGCTTCCTTAATGTTACTTGTATCAGGAATGCAATAAGTTTCGTGGAGTAGTAGACTTTACTTAATTTTGCAAATATTTAAAAACAATAATTAACATTGCAATTTAGGTGAAATTGCAGTGGTAAGTTTCCAATTTATAATTATTATTATGTTAAACGTCTCTAAAAATAATATGTTAAAAGCCTAAAGCAGTAAAATGAATGTCGCGCTTAAGCGGTAAGAAGAAGGAAATTGTTATGTGTGTTACGTTGGGAATACTGAATGTGGTATTTCACACTTATCGCGTATTGGTTCTGTGCGGAAAACAAGCAAATACGCACGATCTCGCACAAAATATTTTCTAAGATGATAATCTCTGTTGTCACTCTCGTTCACTACATGAAATCAAAGAGTAAGTTAGTAATACTTCACCTCTCCACAGGTACCATATATATATTTTTTTTTTCTGAAAATTATTCACTGCAAGTGCAAACACCGTCGACTTCCATTTGTCTGTTCGATTATATTAACCAGTAGAATGTCGTATTCAGTGTTTTAGTGCTTTTCACTGAATCCGATGTACGAGAGTCCAAATCCGGCCTATGACGGTGAACTTGCAAGGGCAATGAAAGAATTAGGACGGCTTTCTTCAGAGAGGAATTAAAGGCGATAGACTCTTTCCGTAGTTTCACCACAGTCTACTATATACAGTCACGAAGCTTGAGTTTTGAGGGTGCTAGAAACAATAGACTGTGATGGTACTATTTTGCATTGCCTGTAATGAGGCGATATTAGCGATCCTAGTGGCGAGCAACTATCTAATGTTTGCATATTTACTACGTATTGAGCTTCGCGACTGTATATACTAGACTGTGGTTTCACGATGCTTAAAAATCCTATCTCTGTGTGTTGTGGTATCGTACGGTGTGTTTCATTGTCAAACCATACAGGTAATAGATTGACTCATTGTGATTTCCAAAGAGAAAATATAACATTAAAATAAGAATTCAGTAATTGAAAATTCTTTCAAACTATGTGTAAAAACTATTGTTTACGTAAATATATATTTTATACATCTTGATTACACAACTTTTAACACTATATCACTTCGGAAATAGTAATATGCGTTACAAGAACGGTATGTTGAAGTTTTAATGTTCGAGGAAAAGTTTGAAAAAGCGAAACGTAGTTGAGCTTTTTTAATTTCCGAGAATTGAAAGAAAACATACCGCTCGTGTATCGTACATTATTTTGTGCGAAGATTGTTTATTACATACCTGAAAGAGGAATTTCTAATTAGTTGCAATGAAATCTCCATCTTGGTTTCTGTTCAATGACGGCAAATTTGCAAAACAAAAATATCTATCTTCAACATTGTTGCTTTAAAATGTTTTCTGTGTTTACTATACTCCAGCAGGCCGTGATATACGTCTGTCTTTTTTTTCCCCAGTCTTTGATGGGTCTGGAATCTTGTTGATTTTTTCACGGCTTCCTTAATGTTACTTGCATCACGAATGCAGTAACTTTAGTGGAGTTATAGAGTTTACTTAAGTTTTGCAAATATTTAAAAACAATAATTAACACTGCAATTTAGGTGAAATTCCAGTGGTAAGTTTCCAATTTATAATTATTACTATATTGAACGTCTCTAAAAATAATATGTTAAAAGCCTAAAGCAGTAAAATCAATACGTCACTTAAGCGGTAAGAAGAGGGAAATTGTTATGTGTGTTAGGTTGGGAATACTGAATGTGGAATTTTAGACTTTCCGCGGATTGGTTTTCTGCGGAAACCAAGCAAATACGCACGATCTCGCACAAACGTATTATTTGCCTTTCTTGTGTTAAATTTCATATTACCTTGTTAACATGTTTCAGCCTGCTATTACCCATCATCAGAACTGGTTGTTGCTGGTCTTGGCGCCTTTTGTTTTGTTTCCTGTGGGGGTATGTTCGTGTAGTGTAATGTGGAGTCAAAGAGTGTGTGTGTTCTGAATTTTAGGGGTAGAAACGTCGTTTTCATTATTACATCAGCCCCGATAGACGGCAGTTTCCAAGCTAAATGTTATGAAAGGAAATTATGACGTCAAATGCTGATAAGAACGTAGTCGGCCGTGCAGGTGCAACTAGACGAGTCCACTTACACAAAGGAGATTAGGTACTTAACCTTAAAAAAACATTCAAGATTTGATTATACAGGGTGTATCAAAAAGTGAGGTCAATCATTAAGGAGATGATAGAGAACATTACTTGCTGCAAAATGTGTTAATACAAATTTTTCGATTTCGTCCCCGTCTTAGAATTTTACTGATAAACTTTCCTATGAATGTCATATACTTTGGACCCATTTGGTATATTCTACCCTGATATTTCACTAAAATATATCGGAGAGGATGTTCAGAGTATCTCCTTCTCACACGTACAACAATTTAATCTGATCTTTGGTTGCATGTTTCATACTTCTTCCTATCGCAGTGATGTCAAAGCAAGCGCATTTTTCTGACCATGACGTCGTGCGCGGGCAGCAAGCGCTAAGTATGGAAAGAAGAAGGGTTGTGTATATGAATAAACAGCCTGTTGGATTAAGAAAACAGTGGTGCACAAACTTCAAACGGAACGTGAAATTTTATGTCGTTATTTTTATATGGCTTCTTTCTGTTTGATATTGTCTATATTATCTGTAAAACAAAAGTACTAATATCAGTTTCTTAATATTGCATTTGTGTTTTAAATGTTAATAACGTAATAAAGAGTTAAGAAGGAATATTCACATAAATTCCATAGTAGTACAACTATACTGTACTAAATGGATGAAACACATCATTCAAGAAAGTGATATCCCCAAAAAAGAGACTGAGTATGACATGATAAGTTGGAATTGATATTGATGGTATTTTTAGCCTTATAAAAGTAATCAATAAACTAATAAAAACAGTATCGCAGTACAAAGCAAAGTTACCTAGGAGCTGTATATGTTTTAAATGTAACTAATATTCCATAACAAAACTCTTATCGCATTATGCTTTTAAGGTGATATTGGTGAGCAACTTCCTATCATCAGAATATTAAATTATTTTCTTGAAATATGCTGAAGCTATAGAGCTGACATTTTTACAACACATAGGCATGTATCTTTTGCTTATGATGTAACAGTAGTTGCTTTGTTAATTAATTGCCTTATACACAATTTCTATGCGAATATTTTCAAAATTTTCAATACATTATCTTCAGTAATACGTATTTACGGTTTATTACATTTACGAAAACATTCTGTAACGCTACTAAATAAATAGGGCTATATCTGAAAATTTCACTTTTCTATTAAAAAAGTTGAGAAAATATTTCTTTTGAATAAAAGAATTCAAACTTGTGAAAAATGAGCATTAAAATTAAAACTTTCATTCTTATAATGCATTTGAACTTCTCAGGCAGATCTAAAAATTACCATGGATACAGTTTTAATAAGTTCTCTTCCCTTTACCTATTGAATCAGTGCTTGCCATCCCTGTATATAGCTCGGCCAAGCGGCATATACTACCTCTTTCTTCTGTCTCTTTCATTTCCGCTGTAAAGCGCTCAGGCTCTCCTGAGCTCTAAAGAGCGCTCTTGCTCCTATGGGCATCAATTGACATGACTGCCCTATCGTATCTCCAATGCTGCGTGAATCTCTGCTATCTCAGAACTGTAAACATGTGAAACTTATTTTTAGAGACAATAAAAGTGGCTAATATTCTCAGAAGAAGGGACTCTGTTAACTGTACTACAGTTTATGTAGCATTGTGTAAATAATATACATCTTTACTGTTATTTCTTTTCTACGTAATTATGTAAAGCTGTGAGTGTATGACAGAATGAAAATTGTGAACGAGTTTATTATTTAATTAATTATTTTAATTGTTTAAGTAGCTAGTGAGTACAAATTAAAATTATAAAACAAAAATGTTTCTAGTCACTACCGTAAGAGCCGGGGTCGAAACGGTGTGGTCTTAGCCAATAATATAACATAAAATTTTCAAGGACAGTTTATTAAATACAGTAAGTAACTAAATTAAAACCAATGAATAATACACAAGAGCAAAAAAAGAATAAAGAAAAAAAGAGAGAAAAACACATTTAATATAAATTGACAATCAATCAGACAGAAGCGAGTGGTATTCAATAAAAATATGAATATAGTCGACAGAAATGAAAGGTAAAAAATACAGACATTTGTTAATATTATATATCATGAAAAATTTTATAAACTTCTTTTTTAAAAGCTTCAATTTTAAAATATTTCAAATTTGGAAAATGATTTGTAATTTTATTATAAATTCTTAGGCCGAAACCAGCACTATGTTTAAGAGCTGCACTTGTATGACATTTGGGCTCAATTAATGGGAAAGTAGACTTTTGTCTTCGAGTACGATATTCATGTCGATTAGATTTATGTTTTGTTTGATTTCTGTGGTAGTAAGTTAGTAAACTATATTTATACATTTCTTCAATAGTTAATACTTCAAAATCTGTATAAATTAAATTTGTTGGATATTCCATATTTCTGGTTAAACAAATTTTTATTAATCTTCTGTGTAATAAAATTAATGAATTAAGTACAGATGATGCTACTCCACCCCGATTTATTATACCATATTGTATTAATGATTGTACTAAAGCTAAAAATACTACTCTCAATGCCTCCTTAGTGATAAAATTTCGAAATATTATGAATTTATAAATTGATTTTCTTATACTTGTACACATAAAATCAATTTGTTTATCCCAACGTAAATGCTGATCTATAATAATTCCTAAATATTTAACTTGTGTGGAAGGTGTTAGATGTGGGCAATTGCAATAATTACTTGTTAATTCATTACATGAAATATTATGTATTACTAAGTGATAATTATTCATAGGTGGAGGTAAACCTTTCGTTGTTAAAGAAAATGGAATATAGGTAGTTTTATTAATATTTAAGGACAGGAGATTAGAGTCAAGCCAATTTTTGACTACATTAATTCCATTGCTAGCATTTAAATAAGTGTTTATCCAAATTTTCAAGAATATATAACCAGAAAGTGGTGTAATAAACCTAGATTGTAGATATTGGTGTATGAAGAACGGGGTTCGATGACACTACAGTTGTTATCGCTGTTCCCGCACCGCCTCTGGCCACATGTATAAAACGGTTTGCATGTATCTGTTACTAATCGAACTCCACACAAATACCACATTTGTGGAAATTTATTTCAATCAGTTGACACGTGCGGAAATTCAAATGTTCAATATAGCTATCCTTTACTGATGTGATTGTGTGAATCGATCCCAATCATTACAATTGCATCGTGAATAAATGTGTATTAGGCCTAAATTGAGCTCGTGAAAATCTAATTCAGATAGCTTGGGCACAATCAACTGGCAGCTTTTTAACCCTTAAATTGACAATGTATCCTATAGGACACAACAGGTTAATAAGCTATATGCTATAATTTTAATGGAACAATAGAAAAAATGGGTAGGAAAATTAAAATTTCACAATACTATAATATTGTACAACATATAAAAATATGGACATTGCGATAGTTGTTTTCTTTACGGTCCGACAAGGTTTAATAAACTAGTGTGAGAAATGAAGCTTTGCCAAGTTAAGGGTTAACGCATTTCCGATTCAGACGAATACAAACTCAAAACCAGTCTCAGGCCAAGACAAATTCAGAGTACAGTAGAGCGTCTCGTTTAGGCACAGTGAAAATGTAAAGAAAGTGCAGTTAACGTGTGGGGGGAAGAAGAGCGGTACGATAAACACGAGGGATGCACAAGGTTTTAGTTACAACATTTATGGCGGAGCATTAATTGAAATTATATTTTCCAAAAACACACAAAACAAAAGAACACAAATTGCATAACTTTATCATTAGGGCTAGGATTTTGATGACCTATGAATCATGAAAAAATGTCTTAAAAACAATGAATTTATGACCTAAAAATCTTTCAAAAATGCCCTAAAAATTCATCTCACGTAATTGACTTAGTAGGAAAAGAGGTTTCGTACTGCTTAATATTTAGACTAGTAATTAAATTAAATTCTAGTACCAACATTTTATATTATTTTACATAATTTTTCTAAGTAGTGCATTATATGAATTATTTTACCTGATGTACTTTCCATGTAGTCCACCACAAGGCCACTCTTATCCGGAACTAGCAGGCATAGAGAAGTCTATATTGAAGGGATGGTTGGACTGGTCCATTACATGGGGTGTACTACTTTAAAATGGCAATAGTTGTGTAGAAAAACGATTAAAATATTATACAAAATAATGGGTATTAATGGACAAAATATGTAGAGAAAATATCAAAGGAAATAAACAATATTTTACATTAATAATGGGGATTTATGGCCAAAATTAAATGAAAATCCTAAAAAATGACCGAATAAAACAAAAAATGCTCTTATGAGTTGAAACAGGCAAAAAAATGCCAAAAAATGCCCTAACAAATATGTCTTAAAACACTTATGGCCGGTTTGTCCAAGTATTGTTAGAACACTTAACGTCTGTTAAACCTTCAACAGTTTGTTAAATACAGTTTTTCCATTTGTTCAACACCAGTTTGGCGTAACAGATTCTTAACCGTTTGTTAACTTTAAATGTAGGATTTCAGGCCGTTAACTCATTTAACAAATAGTTAAACATGGCGGATAACACCACAGCTGTTCAGACAAAAGTTGTGAAAATAACATGTAATGTTTCTCTTTGAGAAATGTTTAGAGTAAGGGCCGGTTTCACCAAGCTTCAGTAAATCAGTCCAAATGAAACATTAACTAGTACTGAACATTAAAATATTTACACGAGTACGTTTGTATGTGAGCTGACGCCGTAGATTTCAAGCCGAGCAGCTATATACGCCTCGTCGCGCTGGTTACGTCATGGTACCCAGATGGAGTAGTCAGTAGCGAGTTGACTTGCCATTCTAGTGGCCCATGTTCGATTCCGGGTGATAACTTTTTTTTTTATTAACGTAACTAGTTTTTATACATGTTACCTTTCTTCATTTTTTTAATTTTGTGTAGTGGAACGAATTATTTCGCAACTCTGGCTCCACTAGGAGAATTTAAAAAACTCTTGGGAGATCAATTTTCTTCCCGAAATAAAACAAAGATAAACAAACAAATTAAAGAAAAATAAAAGAAATACACATGTGGATCTAATACATTGTCCACATGCCACCGGCGTCTATCACTGCCTGCATTTTCGGAGCATGGAGTCCACCTGATCGCGGAAATAGTTCTGGTCCTTAGCGAAATCTTCCCAGGTAACCAGAACTTGATCCCAGAACTGATCTGGATTTTGAGGTGGGAGGTCTCGATATTTGTCAATCCTCTTTTTCATGCTTTTCCGTGAACCGTCTTTGAACGTTTATGGCGGTGTGCGCGGGGTGATTATCCTGCTGGAAAATTAAATTTCCATCGGAAAGAAAACGATTATAAATTCCAAGAATCCAGCTCTTTCGCTTCTGTTTTAAAGCCTGTGCAAACATATCTTATCGCTAGCTATAATATAATTCTAATAAATGAAAGTTAATATACCAATTAAGTTTTGTTATGTTTGAATGCACATTATGTATTAATTTACTAATATTTCTTAGGTACCGGTATGTAGTTATAATAATCACTTTCATGTCTTAAAATAAAACTCAGTTGTATGTTACCTAGTTGAAATAGGCCACTTGTTCCACTTCACCAGCTACTACTAACTCTAGATTCTATGTTACTGGCTCTTCAACTATAGCCGATGTCAGTAGTGCTTCAAAATACGCAGTGAGTAAATAATAGATTGTTTCATCAGCAATTGCTTCTTTAGGACGAAATTACATACAATTTATACATGGACCTGAATTAGAGAATTTTATATGATACGGAATTCTCCTCGGGGTTTTGTGTACAGTTGACTACACACACATTCGTGTAATTATTGTCACCTGGTGGTCATAATGCTGAGATTTTTCTAAACAGAAATTCATATTCAGCATTATAAAATATAACCATGCTTATAATAATTATTATTATTCAATAGTAGTCAATGCAACTTTCATTTATCAACTCTCTGTACTGTATGAATCATGGCTACTGTAATAGGTTACGATTTTACACATGTTTCATGACTTACTCTATAGTACAGAATTTAAATAATAATATCAGCCAATAAGAAGTTGTCTTATATATGCAAAATCATTACCAACTGCTGTTGAGTAGTTAGAATAGTATTAACGACAGTTAAAGTTAAGTGTTGGTTATTTTAAACAAAATTATGTTGGAGAAATGGAAAACATCTTAACAAAACGTTAAAAATAAACCAGCTGTTAATTTAACATTTGTTAAGCCAAATTAAACATTACTTGGGAAAACTGGCCATTAGTTTATCACATAATATATAAATACTAAAGCAGCTATGTTTCTGGCTTACTAGAAAAAAAGATGCAATTTCATCAGAATCCTAGCCCTATTTATCATACACACATTTTAACAAACAAGCAATTGTAATGTTGAAATAATTCAATATAACAAATCAAATTTTGCTACTTCTATGATGTTGCTTTCAAGCAGAATTTTTACGGTCATAAATTTCATTCTCTGTAGGACTAACATAATATCACCGTCTTGTGTGGCCGAATTAACAAAACTACAATATATTAATCTGAAATGACAACACTAGTTCCTAAACATAATAATTATCCCTTCTCAAAGTTCAATTTATTCAGGTACAGTACATTTGGTAGATTGTCTGATAAAAAATAAATTCATTTTAAAAATGGTCAAGTATCAGTACTTTCTTCTAAAGCAAAATAAAAAAATATGATTTATTAAGGAATGCAGTTGAAAGAGCATGATATTGTAAACATGAGTTTCAGCAATAAAATAAAAGCGAGAGAATATGAAGAAGTTAACAAGTGTATGAATTATGAGGGAAACTCTTCATCACTGCACAGTGAACTGCCACCATTTTGAATTGTTAAAAAATATATAAATAATTTTTTTTAAATCAAAAAATATTTTTTTTAATATAGGAGAAGGATAGTGTTTTACACATACCAATTTTCATTATTGTATAAGATACAGTCATGGAGGAAAAAAATGTTGAATATTTGCAAAAATTTTGCTGCTGTAAGCTGTACCTAACCCATTAAATACTTCGCAAAGTTATAAATAATTTTACGCGCGTCACTTTTCAAAAGCCTGCCGCACACATTTGGTTTCCCTTCCATTATTATAAATTACAATCTGTTTTAACTATACACAATACGTCGAAATGGAATATTAATAATTGATTGAAAAGTGAAAGATTTGACGCGGACACGAGTGCTGTTTCGAATATTTTAGAACGTACTCGCTGCGAGACGTCGCTCAGGAAGCGCATCTACAACACAACAGATCCCCCACTATGACAACCTGCGCACGAACGAACACTGGTTTGTGGCGCAGGTTTTAATGTCAGTGGTCGGGCTATAGTAAGATCTTAAAGTAGATTATCACAACAAAATGAAGAGGAAAAAAGGGGGTGGGGGTTACACGGAATATCATTCAAATGACGGAAAGTAAATTTCCGGTTAATGTTCGCCAAAGCATTAAGTACGTAATTATGACCGCCGTTTTATTTGTGGCCTAGAGGAAAATACCTAGCCTTTTATGAAAAAGAAATTTTAGGGGCTATGAAGTTATTCACTGCTTTCATTATATTATTATTTATCAATATTACGAAACAAAAACTGTCATAAAGGCCATGACCGACCAGAAACATTGATATCAAAGAGATAAACAAATTCGGCCGTGATGGAACAAAAGAAAATGCGACAGATATTTTAGTTCGAGATAAAATGGACACTTTACAATACATAGTGGAACGTTTCCAGAAGAAAATAATGGAAAGGTATAATTCTTGCCTGTCTGCGCATGCGCGGACTTGGTTAATAAAATCTTAAACTAACAAACCTAACCTTCGTATATGCAAGGTGTGTAACCGGAACAAGAAGGGATCTTCTTCATTTGATCTGCAATGTACACGCGAAAATAAATTCAAGTAAGGATCACGCTCCCACTGTATGAGAGGTCCGCGCATGCGCTACAGCAAAACTGTTTGTCCCGAGCCTCTCATCTAATCTACTCGCAATATTTATACAAATACACCTTGTCGCTAACAGTGGTGCTATCTCTCAGTAATGTTCAGAACGAAGGTGGTAGAGAGAAAAAAGAAAACAAATTTCTTCTTTTAACGACGCCACACACCAACGTCATGTTATGTTGGCAACATTGTGTATGTAGTTAAATTTGGTGGTAAACGTAACGGCACGGTTCGAAGCTACCGTGCTAATTCTCCAGTTTAGCGTCATAATTCTATTTAAAAATTTCCTTTTGCATACAGAAATGTTTTTACAAATATTCACATTTCAAATATTCCAATTCTTAACTCATGCATTTATTTTAAACAGTGTTTCGTGTTTCCCCAAAATTTTGTACTTCATGGCTTAAGGGGTTTCTCAAAAACACAATTTAAATGTAGTCGGCCTATATGTGCTGTCTTCGCGCTACGAGTTGGCGCGGGGAGGCGGGTCGGGGGAACTTCACGCTACACTCTGACCTGGAAACTTCGTCCACTTACTTGGCTACACGGGAACGGAGTCAGACATAAAAGATTCCGCATCTTTGGTGCTGTCGCTATGACTATCATTATCACATTTTTCAAAATTGCTGGAGTATATGATCTGTCCATGATAATCGTCTGTTTATGTTCCAGCCGTATATATTAATTCGAATCTCTCAACAAAGCCATTAGCCCCACCGCCCCCATCCTGATGAACAACAATGAGTGTTCTGGACACATTTACGGTAGTCAAAACTCCCGTAACATTTTTATCGTGCCAGAACTTGGGAAACGTTAAATTTGTAGGCCTGTCTATCCGCATTTCGTCCAGATACAAAATCGGTTTTTCCACTTTCCTAAGCTTTCTTATTTGCTGTAGATATCTTCACGTATTCTAATTTACAGTGTTTTCCTCAATTTTTTTTGCTGCACACTTCTTCCACCTGAAATCCTTTTTCTTCAGTATTCGTCTTAATGTTGTCTTTCATTTCAAATCAATTTTCTCTTGTAAAAGGATAGACGTTTGTTGCAGCTTGATACTATTTTTTTTACTTGTTATTTAACAACACTGTAATAACTACTAGCTTCTTCAGTGTCGATTGAATTGATGATGGCGAGATGGTATTTGGCGAAATGAAACCAAGGATTCGCCATAGATTACCTGGCATTCGCCTTTCGCTTGGGAAAACCTCGGAAAAACCCCAACCAGAGTCAGCGCAAACGGGAATCGAACGCACTCCCGAGCACAACTGCAGATCAGCAGGCAAACGCGCTACCTCCTCAGATACGACGGTGGCCCTCTTTCTTTTTCAAATAAAAATTCCCAATTATATCTTTTTTGTCAATCTCCCGTCAAAGTCATCTACATTTGCGTTTCGGTAGTCTGGACGTTTACATTTTTTTTCTTCCTCAGGTGTCGACAACGCACTTTCTTCTGTGCAGTCTTTCATTTCATTCCTTATACGCTGTATTGTTCTTGTGGCTAGATTAGAGTACTTTTCTACCTTTGCTGTAGGTTTCGTAAGAGGAATGCAAAGGCACTGTTGTTCTTTTTCTTCATCATAGAATTATTTTACACTTCTAATAATATTCCTTTCTTCGCTATAGATTGTCAATCCTTGTTTCCTCTTTGTCGACATATTTACAATAAACAAAAAACTGCTATAAACCTAAATAACAGTATACAATAACATAAATTCTATTAACTATATTATTATCAACACTATTAACACGAAAAGCAAAGGATAACTAAAGCAATACAAGATTTGTGGTATACTGAAAACAATTGTCTTGTTGAAACTAATAAAACACTACAGTAAAAACCCCACTATTATTTTCACAAAGTCGCAAAGATTCATAGACACGTGCAGTAGATGTTTGTGAAACAGGAATATTGCAGCGAACAGCGCGGTGCGCATGCGCGACTGTTTCCCCTCCGCCCCGTCTAAGTACTTCAGCCGCCTTCTCCTGGCGTGACAACAGTAGTTTGTAATGACTTTCACAGAATAACGTTATCCCCAAACTCGAATAAATAAATCGATAGCTCTATTTGACAACTGGTCACCAACAACAGGTTCATTGTACTACGCTGATCACATGACCATGAAATCCCTTTACTTGTGATTGTGACACGAAGAAGATGATAGCATAACAGAATTGTCTAACGAGCATGTCGCAGTATCTCCCCCAGCTCTAGTTACGGGTTCTACGGAAGTGCAGAATTTGTCTCAGATGCGCAACGCCTCCAGCATCGTGCTACAGTTAATCATAGCACTGCGCGAGGAAGGTATTCACACTGGTTCCATGCAGCCCCAAAGCTTTGCCATAAACGTTGTATAATACACCCTTTATGCGTGTATGTGGGTACAATGAGGGGCATAATAGTTGAGCGACTCGAGTTATTCTAAGTCAAAGAATGCCACACTGCGCACAGGCTATTCCATCTAAAATCGACCGAAATATAGAGAAAATTGACCTTGCAATTTTTAAATACAATGAAACTTTTTTGTCCGTTGACAACTGTAATACAATGCTTTGTGCAAAGTTTGAGGGATCAGAACTTCATAGTGTTTAAATTAAAAATATTTAAATTTGTCGTATTTTCATGAAATTAGCAACTTTAAACTCTTGTGGCTCCGAAACCCTTTCACCCAATGATCAAAATCATGGTTTATTTTGATGCTGACATGTAAACAGTTTTTCTTACATTTTATGTAAATGGAGAAATTTAGATTTTTCTTCATTAAACGCTTTGACCACGAAAAAAATATTTTTAAAATATATGGTTAGATTCCGCATTGAAAGTACAAATAAACACATATTTTTTACTGAGTGTACCGTTGATAAGAAAGTATTGAAAATATTAAATAAAGAAAATAAATAGTACGCGCGTGAAGTAACCAGCTGACTGTGAGACGGGAGCTTAGCCGAGACAAGCAAGGCCAGGAGACAAACACGTGATGTTTCGTCTAGTAGCGCATAGCTGGGCTAGCTTTATCACAAGTTTTCATAAACCCAGGAGTAAAATGACGCCCAACGCTCGCTTATCTTCATCTCTCGGCCAGTGCGTGCGGTACTGCGCCGTTCAAGTCTAGGCGTGTGAAAATAATTTACTTAATACCCTCGAAACTTATTGCCGAACCACTAAGCAAACAATGCCGAAGTCTCTCTTAATAATGCAAGTTTTTTTCTCAATATTTTTTAAAATTTTTACAAATGGGCAAAAAGCCTAAAAGTAAGTAAAATCAGATTGTCTGTCTCTCTGTATACAATAAAAATAATAATTACGTCTTATCATAACCTAACAAATGTCGGCTTCAAAATGTGCTCTCGTTCAATGTTCTGCAGTAAATGGTTCCAGAGTTCTGAGCGCTGAAAGATTGTTTTTATAAAATATGCAAATAGTACGAAAACCGTTTGACTTTCGATAGTATATTTTTGAAAATTCACTCTCCTCAGCACCTTGTATAAATAGGGAAAAAATTAGAGTATAAAAAAATGCGAGATTTTTTACTGATCGATTTCATATGGAATAACCCGCATGCTCCGAGCCGAAAGTTTTCTGTTATATATTGGCGAGATGTCCGTTTCGTTTTTCTGTTTAAGTATTACATATCTACGCTGAGAAGGAATTAAAACTGTAGCCTCTTATGAGAGGAACATAAAAGTTGAAAACGATTATAGTTTTTTCCAAGTCAAAGAATGCCATACTGCGCATGCTCCGAGCCGAAAGTTTTCTGGACAGTCAGTATACTGTCCTCATTCCCCCTCCCAGCTGTTGAAGAAAAGAAGCGCGTAGGGCAGGACGCACTGTCATGAATTGGAATTCCGAATGATAGATGGAAAAACGACAGTCGAGGTACGGCACGCAACAGCGGCTTACTGCCTTACGTATTCACTTATTAACTAATTTATTGGCTTATGCTTTCTTTCTTTCTTTCTTTCTTTCTTTCTTTCTTTCTTTCTTTCCTTTCTCTCTTTCTTTCTTTTCTCTCTTTCTTTCTTTCTTTTCTCTTTCTTTCTTTCTTTCTTTCTTTCTTTCTTTCTTTATTTTCTCTCTTTCTTTCCTCTCTTTCTTTCTTTCTTTTCTTTCTTTCTTTCTTTCCTTCTATCCTTCTTTCCTTCTTTCTTTCTTTCCTTTCTTTCTTTCTTTTCTTTCTTTCTTTTCCTTCCTTCTTGCTTTCTTTCTTTTCCTTCCTTCTTGCTTTCTTTCTTTTCTTTCCTTCCTCCTTTCTTTCTTTCTTTCTTTCTTTTCTTTCTTTATTTTCTTTCTTTTCTTTCTTTCCTTCTTTCTTTCTTTCTTTCTTTCTTTCATTTTCTCGCCGTTCTTTTTTTATTTGTTTAATGTATTTTTTAACTTTCTCTCTGTGACGTTTAATTAATAATTACTTAGTGCATTCATTTATTTTGTCACCCCTTGATTCAAGTATTATTAATAATAATAGTCTCTTTTTTTCATTCATTAACCTCCTCCTCCATTAATCTGTACTAATAATAAATCTGTAGCCGAAATTTTTCTGGTAATTTTCGATTTTCCAAAAATAATTGCTCCTAACATATATAATTAACTACCCTGAAACCGAAAATCGCTTTTTTGAAATTTTTGTTTGTATGTCTGTCTGTCTGTATGTTTGTTACCTTTTCACGTGATAATGGCTGAACGGATTTCGATGAAAATTGGAATATACATTAATTTCGTTGTAACTTAGATTTTAGGCTATATGGCATTCAAAATACATTATTTAAAAGGGGGGTTATAAGGGGACCGAATTAAATAAATCGAAATATCTCGCTTATTATTGATTTTTGTGAAAAATGTTACATAACAAATGTTTCTTTAAAAATAATTTTCGATAAGTTTTATTCCTTGAAACATTTTGATAGGACTGATATTTAATGAAATAAATGAGTTTTAAAATTAAAATAACTGCCATCTAAGGCCGTGTAATGAATTAAAAAAACAAATGACTTCGTCTATAAGGGGCCTTGGACAGCAACAATCGAAAGCTATGAAAGATAGCCTACAGAGAATGTTTCTGTGTTTGTATGAAGTAATATCGGAAGCTAAATTAACCGATTTGTATAATTAATTATTATTTCACCATTGGATAGTGTAGTTTCTCTGGGTAGATGGATATGATGCTGTAATGTTATTACAGTAACTTCTGATATATGATATAATATAATATAATATAATATAATATAATATAATATAATATAATATAATATAATATAATATGTAATATTATATAATATAATTTAAGTTATTTGAAGGATTCAGAACCATAGTGGCCCAAGCGCCATTTACTGAATACATTAAAATTAAGTTATTACCATAATTCAATGGAAACTATAACAAATAAAATAAAATATGCACATTAAATCTAAATGATGTCAATCTTCATTAAACTATGGTTGCATGTAATAAAAATTAAGAAACAGGTTAAAGGAATTGTCATTGAGTGTCTCTGGACCAAAGTGATCGCATTTTAATTATTTGGATGCAATTTAAATTAAGTACCATATTAAACGATTTATCCTTCTATCAAACACGTGGATCAAACGTCATTTTAATTATGTAATTACTTTATATTTATTTCTAACGGGTGTTATAAATAAAATAAATGAGTCATAGTTCATGTTTTCTTTTATCAACTACTACAAACTTTCATTCCTCCTTTAATTAATTCACTCACATTGGGTAATTCATTGTTTCTTTAATTGATTCTCTCTTATATTGATTTACCTACTTATTTATAGACTACTTCATATTTTCTCTCATTCATTACTTAAACTTGAATTCATTCATTAGTTCGTTCATTAATTAATTCATTCACCCATCCATCCATCCATCCATCCATCCATCCATCCATCCATCCATTTTATAATATTGGCTCAGTTATTCTTAGATCATATTTCTTTATTCATTACATTATCCCTGAATTAATTCGCTCATTCTATCATACGTTTATTAATTATTTGATTTATTACGTTGTTTCAATTTTTTATGGTTCATATTTTCTTTATACATTACTTCATCTCTGTATTCCTCATGCACTTATTAATTAATTAACTTCTCTTAGATTAAATTATTCATATTTCACATTTCCTTTAATGCATTACTTTATCATGCATTCATCATTTTTTTATTCATTTTATTTTCAAATATTCTTTACTTATATTCATTCATTCATTCATTCACTCACTCACTCACTTCACTCACTCACTCACTCACTCACTCACTCACTCATTCCTTCATTTATTCATTCAATCATTCATTTGATCAATTATTCGAAGTTCATATTTTTTCTTTGTTATTTCGTATTTATATTCATTCATTCTCCGTACAATGATTCAATTATTCATAGTTCACATTTTTTATTTGTTATTTAATACTTATATTCATTCATTCTCCTTACATTGATTCAATTTTCAGAGTACATTTTTTATTTGTTATTTCATATTATTCTTCATATTTTTTATTTTGTTATTTCATTATATTCATTCATTCTCCTTACATTTATTCAATTATTCATAGTTCACATTTTTATTTGTTATTTCATACTTATATTCATTCATTCTCCTTACATTTATTCACATTATTCATAGTTCATTCTCCTTACATTTATTCAATTATTCACAGTTCACATTTTTATTTTTTCTCCTTATTTTCAATTATTCACAGTTATTTCATTTCACTTATATTCATTCATTCTCCTTACATTTATTCAATTATTCATAGTTCACATTTTTTATTTGTTATTTCATACTTATATTCATTCATTCTCCTTACATTTATTCAATTATTCATAGTTCACATTTTTTATTTGTTATTTCATACTTATATTCATTCATTCTCTTTATATTGATTCAATTATTCTCCTTATTCATTCATTGTTTCACATTTTTTATTTTATTATTTCATACTTATATTCATTCATTCTCCTTTTTTTATTTTTATTCAATTATTCATAGTTCACATTTTTTTTTTTTTATTTGTTATTTCATACTTATATTCATTCATTCTCCTTACATTTATTCAATTATTCATAGTTCACATTTTTATTTATTCAATTATTTCAGTTCACTTTTTATTTCTTATTTCATTATTTCATTCATTCTTCTTACATTTATTATTATTCGTTCATTTTTTCTTTGTTATTTCATTTATATTCATTCATTCATTCTTCTTACATTTATTAAATTATTCAGTTCACATTTTTTTTTGTTATTTCATACTTATATTCATTCATTCATTCTTCTTACATTTATTAAATTATTCGTAGTTCACATTTTTTCTTTGTTATTTCATACTTATATTCATTCATTCTCCTTACATTTATTCAATTATTCACAGTTCACATTTTTTCTTTGTTATTTTATACTTATATTCATTCATTCTTCTTACACTGATTCAATTATTCATAGTTCACATTTTTTCTTTGTTATTTCATACTTATATTCATTCATTCTTCTTACATTGATTCAATTATTCATAGTTCACATTTTTTATTTGTTATTTAATGCTTATATTCATTCATTCTCCTTACATTTATTCAATTATTCACAGTTCACATTTTTTATTTCTTATTTCATACTTATATCCATTCATTCTCCTTACATTTATTCAATTATTCACAGTTCACATTTTTTATTTGTTATTTCATTTCATACTTATATTTATTCATTCTCCATAAATTGATTCAATTATTCATAGTTCACATTTTTTATTTCTTATTTCATACTTATATTCATTCATTCTCCTTACATTTATTCAATTTTTCACAGTTCACATTTTTCTTTGTTATTTTATACTTATATTCATTCATTCTTCTTGCATTGATTCAATTATTCATAGTTCACATTTTTTATTTGTTATTTCATACTTATATATATATTCATATATATTCTATATATACATTTATTCATTCTTCTTACATTGATTCTATTATTCATAGTTCATTTTTTTATTTCTTATTTTATTCTTATATTCATTCATTCTTCTTACATTGATTCAATTATTCGTAGTTCACATTTTTTCTTTGTTATTTCATACTGATATTCATTCAATCATCTTACATTGGTTCAATTATTCATAGTTCACAGTTTTTCGTTGTTATTTAATACTTATATTCATTCATTCTTCTTACATTCATTCAATTATTCATAGTTCACATTTTTTCTTTGTTATTTAATTCATTTCATTAATTCTTCTTACATTGATTCAGTTATTCATTCTTTTTTCTTTGTTATTTAATACTCATATTCATTATTCACATTATTCAGTTATTTCACATTTTTTCTTTGTTATTTAATACTTATATTCATTCATTCTTCTTACATTGATTCAGTTATTCATAGTGCACATTTTTTCTTTGTTATTTAATACTCATATTCATTAATTCTTCTTACATTGATTCAGTTATTCATAGTGCACATTTTTTCTTTGTTATTTATTCATTCATTCTTCTTACATTGATTCATTTATTTAATACTTATTCATTAGTTCAGTTATTCATTTTTTTTTCTTTGTTATTTATTTATATTCATTCATTCTTCTTACATTGATTCAGTTATTCATAGTTATTTTTTCTTTGTTATTTAATACTCATATTCATTAATTCTTCTTACATTTATTCAATTATTCATAGTTCATTTTTTTTTGTTATTTAATACTCATATTCATTAATTCTTCTTACATTTATTCAGTTATTCATAGTTCACATTTTTCTTTGTTATTTAATTCATATTCATTCATTCTTCTTACATTGATTCAATTATTCATAGTGCACATTTTTTCTTTGTTATTTAATACTTATATTCATTCATTCTTCTTACATTGATTCAGTTATTCATAGTGCACATTTTTTCTTTGTTATTTAATACTCATATTCATTCATTCTTCTTACATTGATTCAGTTATTCATAGTGCACATTTTTTCTTTGTTATTTAATACTCATATTCATTAATTCTTCTTACATTGATTCAATTATTCATAGTTCACATTTTTTTTGTTATTTAATTATTTCATTAATTCTTATATTCATTATTCATAGTTCTTTTTCTCTGTTATTTTGTACTTATATTCATTCAATTATTCAATTATTCGCACATTTTTTATTTGTTATTTCATTTTTCATTCATTCTTCTTCCATTGATTCAATTATTCATAGCTCATATTTTTTATTCGTTATTTCGTACTTACATTCATTCATTCTTCTTCCATTGATTCAATTATTCATAGTTCATATTTTTTATTCGTTATTTCATACTTACATTCATTCATTCTTCTTACATTAATTCAATTATTCATAGTACCCATTTTCTTTAATTCATTACTTTATACTTCATTTATCATTAATTAATTTATTTATTAACTCTTCTTACATTGATTCTTTTACTGATAGCTCATAATATTTTTAATCCATTGCTTTGTACTTACACTCAACATTAATTAATTTTAATTTTCTTACATTTATTCAATTATTTTCAGCCTTTTTTTCTTACTTTCTGTCTTTAAACGTTCCTGCATGTCTCCATTCAGTAATTCAATCTTACCAGCTTCTTTATTGCACTTCTTCATTGATTCTCGTGTCGGTGTCTCCGCAGTAGTCTCTGCCGTCGTCGTCTCCATTTGCTGCGGCTGCTGTGTTGAGGTTTGATTAATAAAGCTCTTCATTAGGCAGTCGACGGGGAGATTAATGGAGCGCCTTGCAAGCCTTGTTGTCGTATAATGGGTATTTCATTCCGAGTGATGTGCCACTGTTTACTTTCTCCTTGTACCAGGTATTGCGATCCTGCAAAAAAATAGGTTTTCACTATTTGACGAAATTGCACGTTTCACTCTAGACCAGCGTTTCTCAAACTTTTTTGAAGTGGGGACCACTTTTTGAAGTCGGAACAGTTCCGCGGACCACCTTAGGGGAGACTGTTGTATCTTCAGCATAGTGTACCTTTGAACATTTTTGTTTTTTAATTTTTGCTGCTACCTAGAGGACTCAAACTGAAGTAGATTGTAGAGAAAGCCGCTAAGTAGCTCTGGTCGTATTTCAGTTTGATTTATTGCAAAGTGTGAGTTCCGTAGAAAAAGAAGTTTTTTTAGTACCAAAAGTAAACATTTCGTTCATTGATGTATGCTTTCTAACACAAAACCAGATTGCATTCGTTAATATCTTTCAAGTACAGTGTGTTCCCTATCATCTGGTGAGTAATAACATATTTTAATTTCCATGATTTATTTGACTCTCTTAGTTTTCGGAGCCATATTTGTTTAAACGTGCACCTTCTTGTACCTTTGAACACAAAACATCTTGTGCCATGGAACATGTTCCAAATTACACGATACTATCGGTTTTTGTTTTTCTTTAATTTTAAGGTCATGTCACGAAGTAAGTCTGGAGGCCCCCATTTGATCCGGATGCCTTGAAGAAAGCTGTTGAAGCAGTTATTGCTTCTCCAGGAAATAAAATCTGAATCAGGGAAGCCTGCTCTGGTTTATGATTGCAAATATACATTTTAAATATGATTGTCAGTTTTTACTTATTTCCCTCCTATATTCCATGTGTTCCAACGTACAAGAGGGTATGTTCCAAATCCTGTTGTACAGAACACATTACATATCCCTTCATTTTATTTTTTCCATCCTTGATAGATCTGTAAAACAGGAAAATACATACAGGAAGTTGTAAAGGAATCTTCAATAATTATTTCAAGCATTTTTTCATTTAAAAAATTTCATTTCCCAAAATTAAATAAAATGTGAAAAGTGTTTAAAGGTACAACATTCTCCCCTATTCTTGTTCCCTTCGAAAGCAAATTTGTCATTTTTGTAGCATATTTTATTACCAGTATATTTATATATATTTTTAAACAGAGTTAATTATTTAAAATTAATTTAATTAATTTAATTTTAGGCCTATATTAATATTAACTAATAAGTTAATGTTAATAGAAGAAAATTCATTTTTATTTTTTTTTTTAATAAATCAAGACTATTAGAGTTTGGATAATCTTTACCTTATTAACTAAAGAAAATAAATAAATGCTGGCACTCACATTAATTAAATGGTTAACCCTGCCGGCTCTGCTTAGTTCTATATTTGGATGTATGCTGGTAAGCTTAAGTCGGAGATCGTCGCATACATAGGTCGATTTCCGTACTTTGTGTTAGTGATGAAAACCCTTTCTCACATAGATACGTAAAAGCAAACTGAATTATAATCTGTAAAGCACCATTGTACACAGCCACCGGCGTGGCTCAGTCGGTTAAGGCGCTTGCCTGCCGGTCTGAAGTTGCGTTCGGACGCGGGTTCGATCCCCCTTTGGGCTGATTACCTGGTTGGGTTTTTTCCGAGGTTTTCCCCAACTGTAATGTGAATACAAGGTAATCTCTGGCGAATCCTCGGCCTCATCTCGCCAAATATCATCTCGCTATCACCAATCTCATCGACGCTAAATAACCTAGTAGTTGATACAGCGTCGTTAAATAACCAACTAAAATAAAAAAAAACATTGTACAGTTCACTATATTTTTCTTTTCACTTGTGATGAGGTCCAGAAATTAACCACACTTTCCGCTTGGAATTTCATTTTAAGTTCGGTGTCATTTGAGAATTCAATTAACTGTTCCCTTTCACTCAAATGAAAGTTTGTTATTTTCAATATCGCAATGAAAGGGATGACGAACCCATGAAAATTCGTCATATTTAATTGGAAAATAAGTTTCAAATTGTGACCTCAGAGTTTCGAGATGCGAACATATGTCATTGCATAATTATTTTCCAAAAACGAAATCATTTTCAACCAAAAACGACTCTAGGGTTGGAAATGGTGAAAAAAATCCTCTGTTTTACGGAACTGACCCACAAACCAAGCTTTCTCTCGAACACTTTTTTTCTCATGCGCATTGAGAACAGTCAAAGAATTACCTTGTAGAGGGAGATTTATTTCGTTTAGTTTTGAGAATACATCTGAAATATATGCCAATGTACTTTGCCACATGTCATTAGCTGAAGTGCAAGGAAAAGATGTCGAGAAACACCACGTTCATAGTGCTTTAAATCCCTCTTTTGTTGTTGAGAGTAGAGTGGAAAGTCGGTAGACGGGTAGGATAATAAATTTCATAAAATGTCAGTATTGGGAGAAAAAGTTAAAGGCCATGTGTCATTTCCAAACTCTGAGATTTTCAGCTATAGTGTGATATGCAAATCGTTTGAATTTTTTTTTTCTTCTGTGCTTTATGAAGGACCACAAGGGCAAGACCTCGAGGACCACAGGCGGTCCGCGGACCATAGTTTGAGAAACTCTGCTCTAGACTAATAGTCACTTTGTAATAGTATTCTTTATATACAGAGTGAAAGTGAAATAATCCTTCACATTGAAAGGGACGATAGGGTACACATAAAGAATAGAAAACCTTTATAACGTTTTGTGATTAAATGCACGTTTAATTACAAAAATCTAGTTGGAAGTTTCAGCTGTCTGGCAACATCGCCGCTAACACATTCTTCTCTTTTCTCGTAATACAGACGTAAGATGTCAACGAACTCGGGCCTGTCTACCTAGATGAGCTACTGCCCGTGTCTCACGTCCTGAACCGAGAGCTCCCTAGTGCTTATAACCACGCCTCTTAGGTCTGCTCGGGCCGGCACGGCAGTTGCAGCGTGCGGCACGGCAGCATATTACATCTGCTGAAAACATTATCCTATGCCATTGCAGGGGTCTTTACTGGTTATAATACTGGAGACACTAATCGGGTTACCACTATCGCTATTATCTCTCATGGCAATTTCCTAAAATGTATGTACACACTAGGCCACTCTTCGTTCAGTCTGGACAACTGCTGAATTACCATAGGGCAACATTTCTCAAAGTATGTTCCGGGGTTCCGTGAGTCCTATGTGATTTTAAATTTTATTTTATACTTTTTTACTTGGTTATTTAACGACATTGTATCAACTACTAGGTTATTTTGCATCGATGGGATTGATGATAGCGAAATGGTATTTGGCGAGATAAGGTCGGGGATTCGCCAAAGATTACCTGACATTCGCCTTACGGTTGGGGAAAACCTCGGGAAAAAATCCAACCAGATAATCAGCCCAAGCGGGAATCGAACCCGCGCCCGAGCGCAACTCAGGATCGATAGGCAACCGCCTTAGCCGACTGGGCTGCTCCGGTGGCTATTTTATAATTAGCGGATACTATAAAAATATATAAATGTTACGAAAATATGAATCAATAATAACATGAAACCACCGATAATAATAATAATAATAATAATAATAATAATAATAAATAATATAATAATAATAATAATAATAATAATAATAATAATCCAAGAATATGCGTAATAATAATATGTTTAATGAACATCTAAAACGGAAATACCCATAATATTTATCACTTTCATCACTGGATTCTCTGCGTATGTGTTCACTAAAACAAAATATCGAAAAGACAAAATGCAGAAGTACAGTAGAAATGAGACTACAACTTTCCGCCATAAAACCAGATTGCAGGCTTAAAAAGCAAATACATTCGTCCCACTGAACAGAATTATTGAGATACTAGCTTTCACTTCCTGTTAATTATTAAATACTAATAAAATATTTCAAGGATTCCGCAATTACAATTTAGATTAAAAGGGTTTCGCGGTGGAAAAAGTTTGAGAAACACTGCCATTGAAGAAAGAGTTTACGGATGTGTACACATGACAACCATAATCGCGATTTGGTCGATAATCTCGAGTAGAGACTGTAGTGTACCACTGGTATTAGTGTTTAGTTACAGGAATTGATGAGGACATAATCTGTTTTGTGAGGGGATAGCCTATACATTCGCTTGTCCATGGCTGATCTTGCTCCATAGCTGACGAAAGGAATCCTGAAAAGGCCGATGTGTTGAACGTAGGGTAGTAGACACATGCGGTACCCAGCACCTCCTACTCCCCCCTCTGCGTCTCGCCCCGCAAAGAAACAGCTCAGGAAATGAGGTACGGGCAGTACATTCCACCTCCCTCTCTGGCTACGACGTTGTAATCTGCTAGCATCGTTCAGTGGTTCGAATTTATTTATTTATTTATTTATTTATTTATTTATTTATTTATTTAACGTGGTAGAGATAAGGCCATCAGGCCTTCTCTTTCCCTCTAGCAGGGGATTACAACTACAATATTAAGAATACAATTACAATTATAATTACAATTAATATTAAATTTACAAATACAATAAAAATAAAAAATTAGTGGTTTTTAAATTAAATTTACACGAAAACCGTCCACGTTATTGAAATAGAGCAAAGGGATAAATTTGTTCAGTTG
Source organism: Periplaneta americana (assembly GCA_025594305.2). Lineage (NCBI taxonomy): Eukaryota > Metazoa > Arthropoda > Insecta > Blattodea > Blattidae > Periplaneta > Periplaneta americana. The sequence continues at coordinate 35,711,227 of JAJSOF020000036.1, read as the reverse complement.
TTTTTAATCACCCTGTAAATGCATTAGCAATGAAACCAAAGAGAACCTTTTCTAATAACACCTTTGTCTATTGTTTCTATACGTGCCTCTGTCTGTGAAACCGATTGTAGTCAGTCGCTGAACGTGATTCGAGGAGATAATTCTGCCTTTCACTTTCCCTTATCCGCGGAAGCAACCCCGCCGTGCGGGAGGTTAGAGGAGTGGGGCAAATGTCTGAGGTTTGCCCGAGATCTCCCAAAGTATTCGAGGGGGTTCCCGCTTGGGAATCCCCTCGTTAGTTTCCAGAGTCCGGCCAGTCGGTCTCTGTCGGGAGAGAAACTGCACGGAGCATTGCAAGAGATGCTGCTAGTTTTTCCTCTCTCTCGCGCCCGGAAACGAGACTCCGGGGGATTCGCCCGGAAATTAGGTGGCGTTATCTACCGACGTACGGGCGACTGAACGAATGGGGCTCACACGAGGCATTGTCACCGGCAATCTGGAAATTAATGATGGAACAACACGTCGTGTTATAAGACGTGTGGTGTGGGCTTATGCAGACAGCTGCCCTCCTGCTTTCTCCTCGTCAGATTTTCCTTTCTCTGTTATATTGCACTAATTGCTAATTCCCTGCCTTCTGTATTCTCTCTTCTCCATTTCATTACCAGCAATAAGTAAAATATAGAAACTTCCCACACTTAGGGCCGATTGTATAAACCATTTAATCTTAGATCAGAGGTTAAATTGATCCTTGTTTCAGCTGAACTTGGAATTTTGTGTTGTATAAAGTCTAATCTGGGATTAATTTGTCTCAAACTAAAGTCAACTTTGACTGAAGAAATTTCTCCGATTAAGTTAGATGATCCAAGTTCAGTTATTTCTTTTCTGTTTGAAATATACGAGTGACAGATTGTGCAAATAAAATATCCATTATTATTAATATTAATAGATATGATAGGTACATTTATATATATTTCTTTCAATTTCTTGCCTTAATACACAATCTTATATTTTATAAGGCTCTATCGTGTTCAGCAGTATCAAATAACATAACCTATAATTATATTATGTTTATAACAACCATTAATTATTAATGGATATGATAGGTACATTCATAAATGTTCAATTAACTGTATTAATAAACGAAAATTGTCGTTTTATAAAGCTTTATTATGTTTAGCAGTATCAAACACCATAACATAACAACTCGGAGAACAGTCAACCTTCTTCTTATTGTCCGCCATTATTTACATTGCACAAAAAAACAGTATCTCCAACAGAGTGTACGGAAAGTCGCCAAAAAGTAGTTGTAAAGTCGCTAGATTTCTCATTATCAACAAAGAAAGATTAAATTTTGTCACTATGGGGTGCTAAAAAGGTCATTAAATCCATATTTAAGCAATATAAAAGTTAAAAGAAATTGTTGTTGAAAACGAGTTAAAGTCGCTAGATTGGCAACACTGAACAAACCTGTCCGCGCATCACGTATTTCACCTGTTTATGCGATGTTGCCAAATCCTTTTGACGTGAACTTAGATTGCATTTGAACCAAGGTAATTTGATGGCAGAAAAGTTTTATACAATAGAAGAAGTGTCTGAACTCGGTTCACTTTTCGATCTTCGATCAAAGTTGATCTTTAGTCAGGGAGTTTTATACAATTGGGTCTGAACGTTGTTATCGATGATTTTATTTCGATACGAATATGTGAAGTATTAACAGTACTGAATGTTAAAAAAATCAATATTTTGAGAAGGAGTAGTATTGATCAAGACAAGAAAAAAGTCCTATAAACATGTTCTAAAATTGAAGGGTTCAGAGCCATAGTGGGCTAAGCGCCATTTATTAAAAATGGAGAAAGCAAGGGTTAAAGTTAAGTGGATATCATAGTTTAATGAAGATTTGCATATCATTTAGTTTTAATGTGTATACTTTATATTACTTTCTATGTGTTTCCATTGAACTATGGTAATAACTTCATTTTAACCCTTGTTTTCTACGGTTTTAGTAAATGGCACTTGGCCCACTATGGTTCTGAACCTTTCAATTGATATCTTCCGAGATATGAGTATTTATGAATTAAATACTATTATAGTCACAATCATGCCATGGTATGAAAAAAATTTCACAACCTCGAGCGGGAATCGAATCTGCGACTTCCTGTTCTCCGGTCAGGTGCTCTACCACTGAGCTATCGAGTTCGTCTCACGCCAAAGGCTCGGAATTATCCTTCCATACTGGCGACTCTGTTATAGAGTACTGTCCATAGCGTCTGATCTTAGTCAGCACTGCTTATGGCTGGAAAGAAACTTTACAACTTACTATACGTCACCCAAACATCGTAAGATGAAGATTATATGAGTATTTGTTCATGAACATTAAAGATGTTCAATGTAATTTTCGTTAAAAAAAAGCATTCTATGTTCTGAGAGGCAGTAAGATTCATCAAAACACAGCAGAAAAGACTAATAAACAAGGGTTCTAGAATTGATATCTTCTGAGATATGAGTATTTATTCAATAACATTAGAGATGTTCAATGTGATTTTAATAAACAAAAAGAGCATTCTATATTCTGAAAGATAGTAGGATTCATCAAAACATGGCAGAAAAGTCTAATAAACATGAGTCCCGAAATTAATATTTTCCGAGATAAGAGTTGTTCATTAACAACACAAGAGATTCTCAATGTTATTTCCATTCATCGTAATGCATTCTTCAAATTTCTTTGGACTAATGAGGTTGTTGATCTACATATGCAGTTAAACTACACAAATCTACACTACCTGAGCTATTACAAGACATCTAAAACAGAAAATCCATCGTTTTTGGACTTATCACGTTTCCCCCTGTGTTCTTCATGTTAATAATGTAGACTATTTCGTTTATATGACGTCATTCAATTTTCGGCCAATAAAAAGTGTAATGAAATTTTTAATTCCAACCAATCACAGTCATACATCGCGATAATTTCTGCAGCTCGATTTATCACTATCAATTTATCGCATGGTCGTTCTTTTGTTTAGCCAGTGTCGCCAACTGTTTCCACGTAAATCGATGAGAATGAATCAATTGTACTAAATAAAGTGCGAAATCCTACTTCCACATCTACATCTTCATCTTCTAATTCCATGTCCATTGTATCTAAAGAAAATTACACTCCTTCATAACAATTGTTCATTAATGTATTAATCAGGTTATTTGTAATTATTATACTATAAGATATTTAAATTAAATTATGATTTCAGCAGATAATGAAAACGTATTTCTGTTATAATAACAAGAGAAAAGGGCAGTACATGTAATTAATATTTTAAAACCTGTATTTCCCGTTTCTCAATTGGCATTACTGAATAACATTCAATTTCTTTATTGCAGTAATCGTTATTCATCTATTTCGATTTCACAGCGTCTAAATAGGTTAAGTATTTATAATATGCAATTATTAACAGTTTCTGAGCCAATTTTAGGGATATATTATTTACATTTTTATTTTATTCACGAAATAGTCATAATAAATGTCACTTGAGGTCTGAGATTACTATAGACTATTTCGTTTATATGACGTCATTCCATTTTCGACCAATGAAGTGTAATGAAATTTTGAATTCCTACCAATCACAGTCATACTTTGCGATAATTTTTGCAGTAGATTTATCGCTACCAATTTATCGCATGGTCGTTCTTTTGTTTAGTCGTTGTTGCCAACTGTTTCCCCGTAAATTGATGATCACGAATACATTAAGATGCAACTACACGGTTAAACTTTTCTTTCAACTTTAAAGCAATGAATGCAAGCTTGATATTTAATATTAATTAATATATTGACGCAGTGAAGACGACGTTCTAAACGGCGCACCATGTAGACACAAAATCTTCATGCATCTTAATTGAACTTACCTTTTAAATTTCATTCTTTCAATATTCTTGCCAGATTACACGCATACGCAATTGAAATATTGAACTGTGTAGATGCAGCTTTAGTTCCTTTACACACTTTCGCGAGAATGCGTTTGTCGAGCTATAAAAAATGCTTTCGTGTAGCACTGATTGTGTGTAACGGTCGAAATAAGGCACAGCTGACATTGGTCCTGCTACCACATGTAACTTAACCTATAATAAGTAGCCTATAAAATTTGTATTTCGTGAATGAAATTAAACAATTAATAGAAAGTCAGATGTTCAAATTTATGTAACATCATCGCATATCAAACCCAATGACCTTGCATAGTAATAATAAGGTTTTTTCATCAAACTGCCTTCCGTATGGCGTAATAAAATTCGTGTTTTAATTAGGCCTATCTATACAGAGATGGCTTCACGTGTAGCAACATGTCTCGCTGTGAATACATAAGAATTGGTATATAGCTGTCCCCACTTACTTACTTACTGGCTTTTAAGGAACCCGGAGGTTCATTGCCGCCCTCACATAAGCCCGCCATTGGTCCCTATCCTGAGCAAGATTAATCCATTCTCTATCATCATATCCCACCTCCCTCAAATCCATTTTAATATTACCTTCCCATCTACGTCTCGGTCTCCCTAAAGGTCTTTTTCCCTCCGGCCTCCCAACTAACGAAATCTCAAAACCTTATTCCTTTGCTGTGGTCCCCACTGTTACTGTTAAATTAAATTATGATTTCAGCAGATAATGAAAATGTATTTATGTTATAATAATAAGAAAAAAGTGCAGTACATGTAATTAACATTGTTAAACCTGTATTTCGCTTTTCGCAATTCACATTACTGAATAATAACATCGAATTTCTTTATTGTAGTAATCGATATTCATCTACGAGTATTTCAACTTCACAATGTCTGAATAGGTTAAGTATTCATTAATAAACAATTATTAACATTTTGTGATCGAATTTTAGGGATATATTATTCAAATTTTTATTTTATTCACGAAATAGTCCTAATAAATGCCACTTGAGGTCTGAGATTTCCCAGATAAATCTCAGATTATTCGATAACTAAATAACCATTGGTAACAGCTGAACGAAGAAAAATTATTATTGCCACACTTGGTTTGTATCAGCTGCCTGTCCATCCTGACTCTTTAAACCAGTGGATGCCAAACACCACGAAATTGTGACGTAATAGAAATGCAACCCGCACACCACTATCGCAGGGAGAGGGATGGAGTGGGTATCTCCTAAGGTAATGAAGCGAGTGCAGAGACGGACTGTGACCAAAAAACAAAAACAATATAATATTCTTATACTTATTAACGACACACTTTTTTTCCGTGTTAACTTTTATCCTCCTATTCATTATTTTTGTATTATTAATAAAATAAAATGTAAGCATTTTCTTATTTACCATAACAAGAAGTATACTTTACATCAGCAGATATTTGAAATTAGAAAAACGTACCAGACTGGTCACGAAGTTATAAATTACACTACATACTTTAAAAAAATGTCTTTTTTATTGTGTTTTTAATGAAATATTCAAATTACGATTAAGACATAGAAGCCGATACTTTTTATTGTTTGTTTATTAATGAAATATTCAAATTACGCTACATACGTCGAAGTATTTTACCCTGATGAAGACATAGAAGCCGATACTTTTTATTGTTTGTTTATTAATGAAATATTCAAATTACGCTACTTACGTCGAAGTATTTTACCCTGATGAAGACATAGAAGCCGATACTTTTTATTGTTTGTTTATTAATGAAATATTCAAATTACGCTACATACGTCGAAGTTTTTTACCCTGATGAAGACATAGAAGCCGATACTTTTTATTGTTTGTTTATTAATGAAATATTCAAATTACGCTACATACGTCGAAGTATTTTACCCTGATGAAGACATAGAATCCGATACTTTTTATTGTTTGTTTATTAATGAAATATTCAAATTACGCTACATACGTCGAAGTATTTTACCCTGATGAAGACATAGAAGCCGATACTTTTATTGTTTGTTTATTAATGAAATATTCAAATTACGCTACATACGTCGACGTATTTTACCCTGATGAAGACATAGAAGCCGATACTTTTTATTGTTTGTTTATTAATGAAATATTCAAATTACGCTACATACGTCGAAGTTTTTTACCCTGATGAAGACATAGAAGCCGATACTTTTTATTGTTTGTTTATTAATGAAATATTCAAATTACGCTACATACGTCGAAGTATTTTACTCTGATGAAGACATAGAAGCCGATACTTTTTATTGTTTGTTTATTAATGAAATATTCAAATTACGCTACATACGTCGAAGTATTTTACCCTGATGAAGACATAGAAGCCGATACTTTTTATTATTCGTTTAGTAATGAAATATTGAATTTACAGGTAAGGCCGTGGTAGTCTCTTTATCAAGAAGAATAATAAGAACGTGCATTGTTCTTTTATACTTCATTTAAAATTTTACAACAAATTAAGTAGGCCTATCTCATATGTTTGCCATCTGCACAAAAGAAATACTTTTGCTCTCATACTCCTTAAAATTAAGTTTTTACTTATTCTCTGTTTTGGAAATGACATCGAAACATATTATCCTACACACTTGTAACATTACATGTGTACGTCCGCTGCTGATAAATGTCTTGTCTTATATCGAAGTGAAGGCTGTAAACAGAGGGTGAGGGTATGATGCCATGGTTACACTTGAGTGGAGGCAGGGGCATGTGTCGCGACACAGCTTTTGGCGATCACTGCTTTAAACGTAAACTGAAGTGTTGCGGGCTGCATTCAGCTGTGAATCGGCGCTACCTTTTGCTTTGGATACGCCTGATTTAATTAAGTTGTATACAATTTTAACTTGCTATGAGTAGGCTAGGCTACTGTATAAATTATCGACACATTAATCTGGGTTTATTTCTTTATATCGACAATTTTATTTCAATTTAAGTGTCGACAGTTCCTTTTCGATTGCGATATTGCGTGAAACACATTCATATGTCGCCGTCATATCAGAGCATTGTTAATCTGTTTGCATTCCAGAATTAGTGGCAACATTTTCAGGAGTCCTATGAATTTGCAGGCAAGCAGAAGTCTTGCCTTTGCTTTGACATCTTTTGTGAGGTTTACTGTCGCACGATTAGCCTTCCTAATTCGGAGTTAGCTCTGATTACACAGATTAAAAGACAGAACAGCGGGACACAATACAGCTGTGCGTAAGCTCTTAATGCTCTGTCTTATAAATTGCAGTTATAAACACTGCTCCAAGTGGCTGCGGGAAACTCGTTTAAATGGTAGGCAATTAGATTCCGCGCCTTGACTGACAAACTAGCGTTTTCCTTCCCTCTTTGAATGGAACGACGCCTCTCCTTTGAGACTATCAGTTATCGCGCTAATTTTTAATTTGCTAATGAGGTGACGAACTAATCCGCCGATGATTTAATTAGCCTCCTGTATTTCATTACCATATTCCTTTCTATATAAATATAAAACTCCCTTCATTCAGCAGGCCTAGAGTCTCTGCTTTAATTCATTTACTCTGTTTTCCGCCCCCTTTATAGTTGTACTTTTCCAATTATAACAATTATCTATTATTTATCTTTTAGGAACCTAGCCCTACACGTTCTACCCCATTATTTGTTATTTATCTAATTACTCTTCAATCTCAGATTATTTGTCTCTCGAGGCGCTGTACTACAGGGTGAACCGTAAGTAATGTCATTAATTTCAGGGGGTTATTCTTTGAGGTATTCAAACAAAGAAAACTTAATACAAATTTCCTCGGTTTTTCTTCCTTTTCGAGATAATTTTTTATACGAAACATTTCATTGCGTGTTTTGGAAAAGCCATTGATTTAATTCCCAACATGCACAGTCAATTTAGGACAACAGTGTGTTATGATAATAGATAATAATAATCAATAATATAATAAATTGTTTTGTTTTCATTAATCAGGTAATCTTTTCGTATTTTGATTTTAATGTAATTGCAATTGTAAATTTAATATGACTATTACACTTTTACTATGTCATACTACTTTTGACCAATAAAACGGTACGAAAGGACGTCTTTCAACCAACGAGCTAGATACTATAGAGAGGCTGAAGACCTCTGAAAGTTGAAGACAATTGAACATTGGTCCGCCATATTTTGGTTAGTCAAAACAAAGGGGCGTGGCTCGGATGTTGTAGGAAATGACTGTGATGAAGTTAGTATTATTGTGAATTGAATTACATATTAAGACTATGTTAATAAGTAAAAAGTAAAATACACACAAAACTTTACGTTTTATAACAGCTTTAGGCCTATGTTTTATTAGTTTCACTAAATATAGCCCAGATATTAAATGACAAGCTATACTCAATGCAACCAAAGCAAAGAACCTAAAGACGGATGAATATATTCGGCAGAAGAAAAATAAATAATTTTTTGACTTCGTCACAAATTTAATTACCTTACAGCTAATCTAACCTAATATGAAATCATGTAATTCAGTGCTCATCAGGTGATTTCAAGAGAGACGACGTATGTAACTAATAGTAGTAAAATATAGGAATGTAGTGGCGACAAAAAAATCCAATTATTTAGAAAAATTCATTTCAAATTGGATTTAACACAGAGAACTTTTGAAAACTGCAATTATTAAAACTACAAATAACCTCTTAGCATGCAACATAATAATTAAAGAATGACACTAATAGAAAGTTACTCGTGATCATAACTCACCACATTTATTGAAACGATAAGATACTTACGATTAACATTGTTATCAGAAACAACAGGAGCCACAGCTAGCTACACTTCTTTTCGCGTGATGGAGACATCGTGTAGTCTAATATAATTTGAAACAAACATTGATCTCACACGTGTCTCGCAACTAGGCAGAGGCTTTTGCTGAATAAAACTGTTCTTACATTATTTTGAATAATAATGACAAGTTGTGTGTGATGCAAGTGCTAACTTTCCTCTTTTTAAACAAAAAGAGCCCTACGCATTAATAAAATGAAAACTGGAGTAGGCCCCATAAACACAATAAATACTAAACTCTTGATGGTACAAACTTATTAATATAGATATTTCGCTTATGCTCAGTCCGTCTTATCTTATAATTCTCTGCGGCAATGGTACCTGTATTGAGAGGGTTTAATTATCCAGCAACGAATATTATGATTTACGGTACATTTCATTTAAATCCGAGGAAATGAGACATTTTTTTGAAATTTTAAAGTCTTAATTATTACTTTTTCATTTATAAATCAGCTTTTTACAAAACCTATAGCGACATGTTTAAATTAAATATTGATGTATCCGAAAAATATAATAATTTATTTTATTTTACCTGGCAGAGTTAAGGCCTGCTCTTCCACTGACCCAAGTCTACAATTAATACAAATAATAATAATAATAATAATAATAATAATAATAATAATAATAATAATAATAATAATAATAGATATGTTGTGAAATATTATTATTGAAAGTGTATCATACAAGAATATGAAATAAAGTATTCATTGGAAACTACGGGACACCTTATTATTCAAAGAGGCAGTGTACCTTTGATAAGCACTCCTTGCGGAGGCTGGCGGTACTATAGACCGCCAAGTTTTGTAGGGAACGATACATAGTACTGTTGGCCTCCGCAGGGAGCGCTTATCAGAGGTCTTCAGCCTCTCTATAGTATCTAACTCGTTGCTTTCAACCAATCATGGCTGCTTATCGCACAATTTTATCGCGTCCCTAGCGTTTGTTTATTTTTATCACTACCCTAGCATTTGTTTCTTTGTTTGCCAACATTTCAAACTGCATTGGTCTGGACTTCAAAAAAACAGAAAATTACAAACCACTCCAGTCGATGCACAGCAGTTTCAAATATGACTCGCATTGGCATTCAAGAACAAGAATTAATAAAGATCACTGGTCATAGCTATGCATCTTCCTTGAAATCCTATTCACAAATAAATGAAGATCACCATTCGGAAATCCTGAATAAGTTGAATACATCATGTACATCAACGAGTTCCACTTCTTTTACGCACACGTCTAATATAACATCAACTGAACCACCAACCACTAAAACATTCAAATTTGAAAATTGTACTTTCAATCATTGTTCCTTTTAAAATTATTAACGTTTATTTTTTATTTCATCATCGTTAATTACAATTTTTCTTATTTATTTCACCATCCCTAATTAAAACTTTTCTAACTCTTGTTTATAATAGGTTATGTTATAGCTTCTGCTATATGATATTATGGATAGTCACGTATCAGAGATTGTTTAATACTAAGATTTATTGAAAATCATCTGTTAAGTGACGTTGATTAGTGGGATCCGGATAATTGAAGTGGAATGCAACTTTTTAATAAAAATGAAACTGAATCAACAAAGCCTTCTTGACTAGTAACCGTCCACAGAGTTCAATGAAGATTCCATAGTTGGCACAACTGATAACAGGAAAACAGCTATACATAACACACTACTGCCATCTAGCGTAATGTTTGTAATTTCGATATAATACAATAAAACATTTGAAGATAGTTGTATTTTCGTAAGTCAATTAATATTTTATTGTATTGGAGTACTTCGTTACTTCTAATCTTCATATACTTTCTTCTAATCGTGTAATAGTCAATTAAATCCCACTCGAGTTTTGATTTTCTCTAGATAAATCAAAACCTATAGTGAGATTACTGTTGATAATAAGATATTTGATATCCGTCCCAACTAGGGTTTAATAATGAACCTCCTAATCAATTCTAAATGAATATTTATATTTAATTCAATTTTTTCTTTTAATAGAAACCCTAGTTAGATAGGCTATCATTGAACAATTTAATGGAAATACAACAGACAATTTACGCTACAAGACAAATTACATTTCAGAAAGAATATAAATGATGATTAATTATGCAAATCAATGTCTTCAGTGCAGTTGTGGATATCATCTCCAGGGTGCTGTCAGGAAGTTTTAATTTCCGGAAGACTTCTAAGGACTCCCGTGGGATTGTGGGTGTAGCCCCAATCATAATTCCTATAACGTCCCATGTCTTGATCTTATATTTGGTCCCCAAATCGCTGCAGCATGGCATATAAATTGCACGTTTTTCTTTGCAAACTTCTCTAGGTTGTTCCTCGCTGTTCTCAAAATGATCTAGAATGAGTCTACAATTTTTTCGGTCTATAATAATGATATCTGCTCTTCGAGTTGATCCGTCAGCAGAAAGGCACCCAATTTCCTAGTACACCTCTTGCTTATCAGCCCGGCGAAGTTTATTGGCCATCATTTGTTCTTCATATTGTAGTTGTCATCCCCTGACGGCCTCATCTCTACCAGGTCAAAATAAATAAATAAATAAATAAAAATGAATAAATGAATAAAAATAAATGAATGAATAAATGAATGAATAAATAAAAATAAATGAATAAATAAATGAATAAATAAATGAATAATAAATAAATAAAAATAATAAATGAATAAATGAATAAATAAAAATAAAAATAAATAAATAAAAATGAATAAATGAATAAATAAATAAATAAATGAATAAATAATGAATAAATAAATAAATAAATGAATGAATGAATTTCAGTTTTGTCTCTTAAATTTGCAGAAATTTGATCCCAACAAATGTAACATTTTAAAATTCTTTTTCACAACGAAGAGTTGCATTTGTTCGAATCTAATTTCTGCATATTTAACGGACAAAACTAAAATTCTTTCAATCATTTATTATCATAATCCACTGTTCTCTTAAATTGACTGAGGAAATTGGGAATTAAATCAATGGATTTCCCAAAACACGCTACGAAATGTTTCATACTGAGTGTGTCTAAATTCCCATTACAAACTTTGAGGGGTTATAGTGGGGACCGAGAAGGTTACATTTTGCATAGGAACTCACCGCTACAAGCAAAACACCACCACAACACACGGTCAACTCTCCCGCGTTTTTGGCGCCAATGACCAGGGTGTACGTACGTCATTCGATGATTACCTGGTGGCATGTGTTCGCTACAGATCTGTTTGTATGCCATTTACTTCGTGAGCTACTCGGAGAAGCGCCGATCATTTGACGTTGGTACGTACTGTAGTGTTTGTGGCGTCGAGCTGTAATTCATTGGTAGTGTCGTGTCATACCACAAAAAAATTACAGTAAGCAGCATAAGTGGGAGTGTTCAACGCGTGTTGTGGTGGTGTTTCTCTTGAAGCGGGGAAACGGTATGTTTCCGGACATGAGTTCCTATGCAAAACGTATCCTTCTCTGTCCCCACTACAAGTCCTGAAAATCTGTAATAGGAATTTAGATACACCCTGTATAAAACAATTTTTATCTCGAAAAGGAAGCAAAAACGAGCAAAATTGTTTTAACCTTTCTTAATTTGAAATATATCAAAGAATAACGCCCTGAACTTAATTACAGTACTTGCGGTTAACCCTTTATATTAATATTACATTTTTTTATGTAATAATGCCAGATTCCTTCAGAATTGTGTGGCATTAGGAAATTTTAACATAAACATCACATTTATGTACCTTAAATTTTAGTTAAAATAATGTAAACATGAAGTACTTTATGAACTATAACCTAACTTTTAAACACTGGTCTATGTTTTTACTTTCATATTATGCGAATCATACTGAGCATAAGGATTTTTACCTCACTCGATGGTAAGAGACGGTATTTAGGACAAACAGTGCTGATAAACCCGGGGCCTATTTCACCATTGAACTTTGAAACTTCCCAACATTTCACTTTTCAAGTTTTGAAAAGTGAAAAGTCTTTCTATCCTCTATAAATTGGGGACTACTTTGCACTTTTCATTTCATTCTGCAGAGTCTTTGCATATCAGTAGCCATTGTAACTCCAGGTTGTTGAGCTCCATTTTCTAGCCAATAAAGACATATGAGTAATAAATTGTTCTTGATAAATTTCTTCTTATTTTTGGTTCTAAAATACGCCCAATTCTTTCAAGAACATAACCTGCTTGAGTTGGTGTAATTAAAAAACTTGAAAAAATTGAAACAAATTGAGATTATGGAAATTTATCCTGTTCTTAAATACTCTTTCCTTCGGTTCTTCGTCACTTGAATCACTTAATATTAAATTTTCCCTTCTTATTATACTTCTTCTCTGAATCATTTTGAATCCAAAAAAAATATATATATACTGAATATAATAAATTTAATCCTAATGGCAAAAAGACTAGGTTTGTAATGGAGTAACTGAAGTAATAATATATTTGAAAAGTTTCCTCTTCTTTTACTTTTCACTTTGCGAACCAGTTTTGATAAGTGATAGTGGAACAGAAACTGCAATGAAAAGTGTAAACTGCAAAGTGAAAAGTTGAAAAGTTGATTTGTGGAATAGGCTTCAGGTGTCTATTTTTAAATTTAGTTTCAGAAACCAATATATTAATCTCATCATATTTTCTTTACTACAGCCTATATCAAACAATTCGTTTAATAGTATTTTATTTAACGAAAAATTCAACTGAGAATGTTATCCAGCGTCGAAATACAAAGTGAGTGAGAAATGACCGACAATTTTCTTCGAGAGCATTCTATCAGGGACAGGGTTCTTTTAAGATATTGTATGATCTACGACACGAATCCCACAGCTTTACTTCTTTCCAGAAACAAGACATTTAAGGATCTATCGTCCTTTAAAATCCTTCGCCCTCGGCCTGGCTTAAAACGGCGAAACTCGGATAAAACGGGTATCGTGTTAACTATTAGACTACCGAGGACGACTTCAGTCTTAAAGTATTATATTTCGCTTGCACATGCTTTAAACCAGCGGTCGTCAGCACAGAGCACTCTGGGGCTAGCGTCTCTTACTCGCGGAGAACACAGTGCACCATGGTGCACTCGTAGCTGCTAGCGAGTATGCTCTCTACCTTTTCCTGCTGCACGACGGGGCACACGGGACGGCTCCGCTTACCCTTTGCACATTTCAGCGAAGGCTGAGACCACTGCTTTAAACCAACGCAAATATAATATAACGTGATAGAACCTAACTCTGAGCGAGATATGATTCATGTAGTCTGCGAGGGCGTTGAACACATTTACACTGTTTCAAAATTATGTTAATACTTTCTGATATTATTATTATTATTATTATTATTATTATTATTATTATTATTATTATTATTATTATTATTATTATTAATAAATATATTAGAAGAAAATTCACAAACGATTAGGAAAACACGGAAATTTTACTTGAAGCAAGTAAGGAAATAGATTTTGGAAGTAAATCCCGAAAAAAAAAAACAAACAAACAAATTATATGATTATATCTTGTGAACAGAATATAGCACGAAATTGAAATATGAAAATTGGAAATTTGTCCTTTGAAAAGGTCGAAAAATTAAAATACTTTGGAGCAAGAGTAACAAGTATAAATGGCACTCGAGAGGAAATTAAACGCAGAATAAATATGGAAAATGCTTGCTATTATTCGGTTGAGAAGCTTTTGTCATTCAGTCTGCTTTCAAAAACTGAAAGTTAGAATTTATAAAACAGTTATATTACCGGTTGTTCTGTAAGGTAAAACGTGGACTCTCACTCAGAGAGGAATAGATGTTAAAAGTGTTCGAGAATAAGGTGCTTAGGAAAATATTTGGGGATAAGGGAAATGAAGTTACAAGAGACTGGAGAAAGTTACACAAGACAGAACTATACTCATTATCAGGGAACGGATTTATATGGACTAAAAATATATGAATATGTAAATATATAGTTTGTTATTTTTACATGGAATTAAATATGGATTTTTACCAAAATATGGAATTAAATATGGACTTAAAATTATAAAAATGACTATGTACGTTAAATATTGGTACATTTTAATCAAACTAAACAAAAATATAATGGACGTACCTTATCTTCCAATGTTTTCAACAAAACACAATTTTTATTGTCTGTTACCATAACAATAGGTTACAAACATTTCTTTCAAGTGCTGAAAAGTGAATCTTCTTCTATTGTCTCTGAGGATAGATTTATACTGACTAAAGAGCGTTCGACGTCACAAGAAGTAACTGGTACATAATTCAATTTCACAATGTCTGCTGGGATAAGTCCAAGTTAATCTTCACTGTTGATTCACCACTCATCACAGCAACAACCTTTGTAGTTCTTCATATCCAGGGTTTTTGAAAGTACAGTGTCCACCTTAGCTCTTACTGCATCTGCAACTTTACCTCTACCACGATTCAGTTGTTCCACAGTACTATTTATAATTTCAAAACTTTCAGATAGTGAAAGGTGCCTATTTTGGAGACTTTTGAGCGTTTTTATGATGCATGAAAATGTATGCTGAATGGGCTAAGTCATTCTTCACACTTATGGCACAGGTAACTGTTTTCGCAGTATCAATTGAGACTGCATCTTCAGAGTCCAATGCAAGGAGAACATTGTTAATAGAGTCTATATGTTCGGCATAATATTCAACTGCTTCTAGCCATGTACCCCATCTAGTTAAAATTGGCTTTGGTGGCAATGGAATTTCAGGGTTTCTTTCAACACGTTAACTCTTGGGAGCTTTGAAAATACTTTTTCACTGATGAAATCAACAAATTTTTAGGAAATTGTCTCTGACCACTTCTGCCACACGATGAAATGCATGCGCCACACAAGTAAAATGAGTCAATTTAGGATATACAACAGATAATGCTTGTCCAGCTTTGACCATATAAGGGGCAGCATCGCTAATAAAGAATAACACATTATCGTACATAATACCCTTTGGCCACAGGATACCCATAGCTTCGTTGAACAGTTTAACTATAGTTTTGTTATTGCACTTTTCTAGAACATCACAATGTAAAAGAATTCGTTCAGAATATTGTTCACTTAACAAACCGATAACTACATTAACAACAAGTCTACCTTCTTTGTCGGGAGTCTCATCAATGGAAACCCAAATTGAACTATCTTTAATTTCATCTCTTATCTTCTGTATTGTCTCATCGTAGATGGATGGAGCATACGTCTTCCTAAGTGTTGACTCATCCGGGATTGTATGTTGAGTATATTTTTCAAGGAATTCCTGAAGACCTTATTCTTTAGTTTGTAGAGAGGAATATCAGCAGAGATGAGAGAACCACAGGTCGATGTTAAACTCAGATCTTACATTCGATGTTGTTGGTTGTGTTAAAACAATTGTCTCTGCTTGGAATTTAGTTGTTTGTTGGCCTGATGTTTACTAGTTGTAATGTGTTGTTGCACCAGGAACTTTTGTGTAGATGATACTGCACACTGACACAAATTACAAAATAATATTTTATTGTCAGTTGATAAACCATCTTCTTTAAATTCTGAAATGTAACTTGTTAGTTTTGATTTTAAATTGACTGAATGACGTACTTTTGGCATATTTACCGTCTTTATAGTATGATTTACAAAACTGAACCTATGTGTACTCTGACTGGCATTTAACTGTTGAGCTGCACAACTGAAGTCTGTTAAAAATTTTAAATTAAATTAATACAGTTTTGTAACTTACTTTCCCATTGTTGATAGGACTGCTAATTTTCAAATAACTCTGATGTTAAAGGGATTACTGAACATGTGTTTAAATCTCTATTGTTGAAATGTATTTTTAAAAGTTAATGGAATTTTGTTTTGTTTTATTGTTAAACCTAATATAATATGGACTGTTTTATATGAAATATGGAAAATATATGGAAATTAACGAAAATATGTACTAAACTCTAAAATATGGAAAAATATCGAAAATAAAAGTAGGATTTTTCAACCCTACACATTGTGAAACATAAAGATAATGCAAAATATAAATTATATTAGCTTTATAAGTAAATATGTATTTACATATAAATCCTTTCCCTGCTCATTATATTATTCATTTAACATAATTAGGAATATTAAATCCCCAAGTTTGACATGGACAAGGCATGTAACACGTTTAGGTGAATCCAGAATTGCATACAAAGCGTTAGTTGTAAGACCTGAGGGAAAAAGACCTTTGGGGAGGCCAGGAGGTATATGGGAGGATAATACTAAAATGGATTTGAGGGAGATGGGATATGGTGCTTGGGACTGGGTTAATATTGTTTAGGATAGGGACCAATGGCCGGCTTCTGTCAAGGCGGCAATGAACCTCCGGGTTCCTTAAAGTCATTTGTAAACAAGTATTTTGTTTTGAATAATTTCGAGGTAAAAATTGTTCCGGGGCAGGCCATCGAACCCGGGACCTTTGGTTAAACGTACCAACGCTCTACCAGCTGAGCTACCCGGGAGCTCTACCAGACACCGATCCAATTTTTCCCTCTATATCCACTGACCTCAAAGTGGGCTGACAACCGTCTAGCAACCAACATTGAGTGCACACTAACTCTGTGTGACTTAAATTGTGGTTTTCTGTAACGTACAGTGACGTGTATTATGCAAATCAAGCTTTCAGGTATAACTGCCTGTAAAGTTGATTTGAATAATTTCGAGGGAGAAATTGTTCCGGGGCCGGGCATCGTACCCGGGACCTTTGGTTAAACGTACCAACGCTCTACCAGCTGAGCTACCTGGGAACTTTACCAGACACCGATACAATTTTTCCCTCTATATCCACAGCCCTCAAAGTGGGCTGACAACCGTCAACTTTACAGGGAGTTATAGCTGAAAGCTTGATTTGCAGATGGGTCATTAGTGATAAGGGAATTCTTACAAAAGAGCTGTATTTTCCAACGTCTATGTAAAGTAATAACGCCAAATTTCGTGCTGACACAGGTTTTGACTGGGCATGGAAAATTCGGGAATACTTAAATAGATTCCATATTAAAGACGATGCAACTTGCATTTGTGGGGAGGAATCTCAAGATGTCAAACATGTATTATATGATTGTCCAGTCTTTTGTCGTGAAAGATACGAGCTTGAATACTTTAAACTATACATTTACCAAACCGTTAACCAATATACTTACCAAATCTAAATCATATAAGTATTTCATGTCCTTCTTGAATAGAATATTAGTGAAACTGTAAAACGTTAAATTATTCCGGGAAAAAAATCGTATTAGTTCTAATCAACTATAATGAAACTGTAACTCTTCAATTTCGCATACTATAATATTGTACTATTGGTTTTAATTTTTATTTTAATTAGGCATTTGATTTCTAATTTTGAGCCATTTCTTGTAATACCTGATTATTGCCAATTGTTGTTACTAAATAATGTATTTAATTCGTAAATTTTAAGCCATCTCTTAGTATAGCTATTTATTGCTTCTAAAATAACATGTTTAATAGCTATTTTATATGTATATATATATATATATATATATATATATATATATATATATTTCTTCCTATAACCATTAGATATAAATATAGAGACATGCCTTGAGGCTTTATGAAACGACCCATTCTTTCATTAAGGTGCATTCTTGTACATAATTCATGTGAATAGTAACCTTGACCACAATTTTGTATTATAATTTTATTATTGTTTATTGCTTATAAAATATGTATTTTGATACCAACTATAACCCTAATATACCTCAGGGTGAAATAGGGTTTATTAAATTGGATAAAAAAAGCTTGATTTGCTAACTATTTTATTATTATTATTATTATTATTATTATTATTATTATTATTATTATTATTATCAGACGAGAATGTTATCAATTATCATCATGACGCCTTAGACCACGCAGCTACAGCGAGGTTGAGTCACTTCAAATATCGCCTTTATATTTGTGAAAATCGGTATTTAAAATTGATGCGATTACTAAAATATATTAGCCTTCATAGTTAGATTCAATAGGGAAAATCTTAGATTCACGATTAAACACACGAATGCTGAGATTTCCGACGAAAAGGGGACAAGTTTGAGTAAGGATATGGCGAAACTAGGGCAGCGCGGGCACCTGCTGTATATCGTAAGAAGGGCACAGCTACCTGAAAGCACGTCCGAGTCTTAAAGATGCTGGGAATAAGCCTCTGGAGACGGAAGGCCGAGCGTTCTCTTCTGAAAAGTCGACGCTGCCCAAGGGACTGCAGTATTCTTTAAAAGCAGCAAGGGAATCTGGACTAATCCCGGAGCAAACTCTGTCACCTTGTCCAGAGTGGCATGATACACAATGCTGGACTCTGAGTGGCGTGTCAGAGCGAGGGCAGAATCGCAAGACAAAGATGAGAGATGTATGAACTTACAAGGAGATGGAAGTGTGAAATGAATATAAATTACAAGAATGGAGAAGGAAGAAGGAAATATAAAAGAACCAGAAAAGAGAAATGGGAACTAATGAGAAATAATGAGAACGAAGAAAGATGTGTAGAATTCAGAGTTTAAGCTAGAAAATAAATAATTGTCGCAGAAATGTACAAATGAAAAATTATATTTATGCAAATTGGGAAATACTTCTGTGATGTTATAAATAATTATTTTTGTACAGAAAGATAAGATTAATAAAGTTTGCACAAATAAAAAGGCCTATGTAAGAAGAATTTCTATTCTATTGTATTTAATAATAATAATAATAATAATAATAATAATAATAATAATAATAATAATAATAAATTTATTTAATAATATATTTATTTATTTAATCTGGCAGAGCTAAGGCCAGTAGGACTTCTCTTCCGCCCAGCCAGACTCTAATTCTAATTGAATACAATTGGTTACATAGTTATTACATTAATATCTAGACCAAAAAACAACATTTAAATTTAAATTCAAATATACAGAATAAAGAAATATAATTACAAAACAAACAAAGAGAAATACAAATGGTCTCCCTGCATTTGTGGACTCGCCCATACGTGATACATGTCCTGCCCATCTCAAACATCGGGATTTAATGTTTCTAATTATGTCAGGTGAAGAATACAATGCTTGCAGTTCTGCGTTGTGTAACTTTCTCCATTCTCAGTTGAAATATATACAGAAGAGATTTACAATATAGTCTACTAGTACAACACAAAGTTTTAGTATCAATTTCATGAAGCGTTGTTGAATGTCATGAATTCACCTACAGAATAGAAGGCGTGAGAAATTAGGTACTTCTTTAATTTGGCTCTAAATACTCTTATGTTTTTAGTTTAATTTTTTATATCGATAGGGAGACTATTAACATTTTTACTGCCATGTAACATATTCCTTTTTTATAGCACGTTAGATTTGCCGATGGAGTAAGAAAGTCATTTTTTGACGCGTATTTATGCTATGAACTGTTGAATTAGTTACAATGTTTTCACGATTACATACAAGGAAATATGAAAAAATGTACCGGCAAGCCATGGGCATTATTTGTAGATTTTTGAAAATGGTCCTACACGATTCCTATATTTTGCACCTACTATTATTCTAATTACTCTTTTTTTGTAGTAGGAATATACTGTTACTATGAGTGGCATTTCCTCAGAATGTTATTCCAAAACTCATTACCGAGTGGAAGTATGCAAAGTATATTGTTTTTAAGGTATTGATATTTACTATATTTTGTATAGATCTAATAGCGAAACATGCTGAATTTAGTTTGGTGGTAATTTCTTTAATATGACTTTTCCAATTTAACACATTATCGATTTTTAAGCCAAGAAACTTAGTTGTTGTTGTTTCTAATAGGAATCTGTTGTTAATTATTATTAGAAACAAATTGCATTGTGAAGAGGAACAGAAATAGTACCAAAAATAGTACAACTCAAATCAAATTGTTCTGAATTCATAGAAGTAGAAGCCACCAATGTTATGGAGTAACGTCATGCCTCCATTATAAACTCAAGAAATAAACAAACTGTCGAATGTAACCGTGTGTACGAACTCTCACCAAGATCTATTCTCCAGGACTGGATGATCAATAGTAATTAACGTGTTTCTGCGCCATCACTATGTGGCTATGTATCAGCTTCATTTTCAGGAAACACCAGGAAAGAGAAAATCTGAAATTCTAAAGCAATAACGGGGAATGGGAGGGAAAACAATTGAAAGGTACGCAATCGTGCTTCCTTGCAAGGAAATTTGTGGCTGTGGGCTCCAAGGCTGTTGGTCACTCGTCTCACTCTATTTTTCACCGTTTCGTTATGGAACGTAAGAGAATTTTGAAGGAAGAAATACGAAAATGGACACAAGCGAACAGCTGCCACACCAGGATGAGGAATATTGTAGGTACGAACAGCAGCACGACTTAACAACGATCTTGCACTGCTCGGTTAATAATCGACTGAGCTCTCCAAGAAGTGCAACTTATCTGCTGCATCTCTGGTCGTGGAGAAACAAAAGGAAATTTAGAAGTTTTTGCAGTATGTCCCAGATGTGGAAACATTCAAGTTTCCGAAGTGCAATGAAGCTTATATACAGAGTGCCAAAGAAATTCGTTTACAACGTTTTAGGGATCATAGAGGATGTTAAAACAAACACCTTTTTATGTGACAAAAATCTCGCAGATGCACCATTTTACCAGTAAGTATCCTAAAGCGGTAGGTCGCTTGGTTTCCTTCAGATCATTTACCAGTCAGTTCTGTTTTGACTGTAATACGTTGTAAGGCGAATCGGGTTACAAACGCAGTGAGTGGTTTACTAAGAAAGATAAGTTTGTATTCTGTTAGCAGTATCATGGCCATTTAGATCGCCAGACCTAACCCTTGTGGATTTCTTTGCGTAGGGGATATGAAATGTCTGATTTATGAGACCCCCGATAAACACGACAGAAGAGCTGGTTGCTCGCATTGTTAAAGCTGCAGCGATTATTCGACGAACTCCCGACACAGCGTTGCCAACCTGAACACTAGCGATTCGGCTACAAACATCCCGAAATTCAGCTACAAAGACTGAAATTAAGCTACGCTCAAAACTTGAAGAATTTGCGTATGTGTTGTTCAATGTGCTGCGTTTAACGATTGTTTCATTGCCCGTTATATTAATTTAATAAAAATAATTCGAAAGAGCTACGGATACAATTATTATTATTATTATTATTATTATTATTATTATTATTATTATTATTAATGGGTTATTAATGTTAATATATATAATAATCATTATTATTTCTTACAAACCGAAAAATCAATACATAGGCCTAAGCATCAACACACTTCTATAGGTTTGGTAAAGCGTTGCTCAACCCAATCTACAAACCATGCACGAATATAAAACAGGAAAGTATCTCACCTAATGAAATCTAGTCGATCCTTCTGATAACACTAGCTAAAATTTTAACTGTAAATATGTACCTATAAATACATAGACAAATATGTATAAACACATGGACACTGTGTTTTGGACAAAGTGTCGCAGCAATTGGACAATGAGATAGATATGCGTGGGAAGGGCCAGTTTTTTAAATCTAGTTTCTTTTTATTTGAAGTCGGAGTACGGTTAATTTTGCGGAGTAGGCGACCCCTAATAAAAACTCTGCTGTGTGCCGGGAAGTTCACAAACAGAGGAACTGTTAGGTTACTGGTTTACTTTTGTTGGGTAGGCGACCCCTAATAAACCGCCTGACGGTGTCTGCAAATTCACGAGTAAAGAAATTGTGAGTTAGGAAATAGGCGCTATTCACATAATAGGAGAATAAAACTGAAAGTAGCATGCTATCCTTGCCATAAATGCGGGTCGCATTGTTCAGAATTCAGTCTGTGACACAAAGTTTCTACCGGTATGTTTTCATAATTTTAATGACGAAGTGAGGAAATTCTGGTCGGTATTAGTATGACAAAATAAATTTGTTAAAATAAAGTGTTTACACATAAAATTTAAGTATTCACAGATGGTCGCTCCATCGAATCTCAATTCGGCTACATTTTGACATTCGGCTACGACCATTCTGCTACAAGCTACATGACTAAAAATTAAGCTACGTTTAGCCGAATTCGGCCACGGTTGGCAACGCTGTCCCGACATGTTTTAGCGTATCCTTTTAGACAGTCCGTAGTACGTAGAACTCGTCGGTTAAACTGAAGACAGTTTGAACCACATCTTTGAACAACATTTTTTCACTTCACTACATTCAGGTAACAAAATCTGAACAAGTCTCTTCACTCCACTTATTAACTCTTAGCGCCGAAAAAACAAGTCTGAGAGATTTTTGTCAACAGTAATCTCACTAGAGGTTTTGATTTCTCTAGAGAAAATCAAAACTCGAGTGGGATTTAATTGACTATTACACGATTATAAGAAAGTATATAAAGATTAGAAGTAACGAAGTACTCAATACAATAAAATATTAATTGACTTACGAAAATACAACTGTCTTCAAATGTATTATTGTACCATCTCAACATTACGCTAGATGGCAGTAGTGTGTTATGATTAGTTGTTTTCTTGTTATCAGTTGTGCCAACTATGGAATCTTCATTGAACTCTGTGGACGGTTAGTAGTCAAGAAGGCTTTGTTGATTCAGTTTCATTTTTATTAAAACATTTGCATTCCGCTTCAATTATCCGGATCCCAGTAATCAACATCACTTGACAGATGATTTTCAATAAATCTTAGTTGAAACAATCTCTGATACGTGACTATCCATATCATATAGCAGAAGCTATAACAAACATAACTTAAATAATATAAACAAGTGTTAGAAAAGTTTTAATTGGGGATGATGAAATAAACAAGAAACGTTTTAATTAACGATGGTGAAATAAAAAATAAACATGAATAATTTTAAAAGAAACAATTATTGAAAGTACAATTTTCAGATTTTTAGTGGTTGGTAGTTAAGTTGATGTTATATTGGACGTGTGCGTAAAAGAAGTGAACTCGTTGATGCACATGGTGTATTCCTTAACTTATTCAGGATTTCCGAATGGTGCTCTTCATTTATTTGTAAATAGGGTTTCAGGAAAGATGCATAGCTATGACCAGTGATCTTTATTAATTCTTGTTCTTGAATGCAAATGCGAGTCATATTTGAAAGTGCTATGCATCGACTGGAGTGGTTTGTAATTTTCTGTTTTTTGACGTCCAGACCAGTGCAGTCTGAAATGTTGGCAAAGAAAGAAACAAATGCTAGGGTAGTGATAAAAATAAACAATTGCTAGGGACGCGATAAAATTAAACAAATGCTAGGGACGCAATTAAATTGCGCGATAAGCAGCCATGATTGGTTGAAAGACGTCCTTTCGTACCGTTTTATTGGTCAAAAGCAGTGTGACGTAGTAAAAGTGTAATAGTCACATAAAAAAAGATCTTAGTTTTTACCTCCTCTATCACCCATGAAACTTTGTAAAGGAAATTCTTGACACCTTGCGTAGCTCCGAAACATTGGATGTTTCTATATTTAAGGCACGGTGAAAACACCCAAAAAATTTACACCAATCTGAACTCTCGTAAAGTATTAAACTTTGCGTTAGCAGAGCATGAAAATGAGAGGAAAATAACTAGTAAATGGAAATATATTATAAGGAAAAGGAGAAAAGAATAAAAGGAGACTGAGAAAGAAAGAGAAATGAGAAATAAAAGAAAAAGGATTTAGAGCAAAGATTTACGTTAATGAAGTGAGGATAAAAAAGTGGAAGAGAAAAACAACAATGTGAATAAAATAAACGTGTGAATGGACAAGAAGGCGAGGGGGAAGGTGTCTGTATCCAGCAGAGCTGTGCTCTACAACCACTTCATCACGGTTGTCATCTAGCTCGTAATTTTTATCGCAGCAAATTGCTAAGTGAGTCGCCGGAGATGTTAATCTGTCGTAACACGCGTCGAATACATTTATTAAGCCGGTCTGCGCCTCTTTTTGCGCCGCCCGATGTTTTTAGCCCGCGCTGTAGACGGAGGCTCCAGCCCTTGACATAATTTCCCAGTATATTACATCTAATGGCCAGTTTTACACGGCTAGGCGCTTGATATCGGCAAGACGACGTTTGGCGAGTTATGGCTGTAAAAACGAGGGAAGGTAAGGCAAGAACAGAGATGTGGCGTCCCCCCCCCCGCCAGCCTGCGGCGGCCCTTTTTATTCATGAGCCATTAATCATTTCGCTTCGGGGTACAAGACGTCGAATCGGCAATGCAGATCTCTGCTGAGTTTCCAAGAATATAAAACTTATATTCGGTCACAAGAAACGTATCTAAATCATAAAAAGCGCCCTCTCAGTACCTTAATTTTATGGTTCTGGGCATGAGTTATTTTGACACTCTTCCATTCCTTTGCTGAACGTCTGCGATTTCTGCCATACAAGTTGATGGAGCTTCTGAGAAGGGAGTAATTACCTCATATAAAGAGTAAGACATATATAACTTGGACGCTAATACCCTACCGTTACTTGCAATAAATATCTCCCGTCATACATCTCTTCCAACATTGCAGCCATTTTCCGTTGCCTTGGCAACGAGTGAAATGAATATGAAGATCTGAGCAGGCATGTCTTCATTCTCGTCAAAAAGGCAGTGATTATTGTTATGAAAATATTTATACGTGTATTTCTTTATTTTTTTCTCTCCCACTGCCGTAAGTATGCTGTTATTAACTTGTTTTTAGGAAAGTAAATGGATTTTATCCACTTTGATTATGTAATGTGGACTTTACATCACTAATAAAAATGGAGTAAACACATTAATTACGCAACTAGTTAGGTAATTATACTTCTATTACGCAACTAGTTAGGTAATGACACTGCTATTACCTTACTAGTTGCGTAATGTGAACCACACATTAAATTATGCTGTTGTTAACTTGTATCTAAATCATAAAAAGCGCCCTCTCAGTACCTTAATTTTATGGTTCTGGGCATGAGTTATTTTGACACTCTTCCATTCCTTTGCTGAACGTCTGCGATTTCTGCCATACAAGTTGATGGAGCTTCTGAGAAGGGAGTAATTACCTCATATAAAGAGTAAGACATATATAACTTGGACGCTAATACCCTACCGTTACTTGCAATAAATATCTCCCGCCATACATCTCTTCCAACATTACAGCCATTTTCCGTTGCCTTGGCAACGAGTGAAATGAATATGAAGATATGAGCAGGCATGTCTTAATTCTCGTCAAAAAGACAGTGATTATTGTTATGAAAATATTTATACATATCTTTCTTTATTTTTTTCCTCTCCCACTGCCGTAAGTATGCTGTTATTAACTTGTTTCAGTGGTAGTAAATGGATTTTATCCACTTTGATTATCTAATGTAGACTTTACATCACTAATAAAAATCTAGTAAACACATTAATTACGCAACTAGTTAGGTAATTATACTGCTATTACCTTACTAGTTGCGTAATGTGAACCACACATTAAATTTAATTAAATGGAATTAATGTGAACTACACATTAGATTAAATTAAATGGAATTTGTTTTATTTATTATAAACATTCATATCTTATGCCGTATTTCGATGGTAGTCTAATACTATATTGCCCAGTGTGACCTGAGATTCACATTCAATAATGTATTTTTTAACTAGAAAGGGAATATTCCTTCACTGTTGGCCAATGTCACTTCGAAGTTACAATATGTTGCTGTTTTCTACATTTTTTAAAGGACATTAGGACTGAGTTTTGAAATTTTTACAATTTTAATCTGCATTATCACACCCAAGTATGTTATATTTATTTATACTTACCTGACTATAGTCTTGAATAATAACCATAACGCAACACATAAAATAATTATGTATTAATATTAATACTGATATTAATTAATTATTTAATTATTAGTATGTTCAAATTTCACTAGCTTCCAGTAACCGGCTCACAAATCTAGTACAATTTAGTTTCGTGGAACTCCAGTACCGACAACATGTCTCAGCTGCCAACACAACAGTTACAAAATCACTACCATTTGTATTGTATGAACCGTTCAGAGCAAAAGTGGTGTAAGTCAAAATTGGATAATGAGGTTTAAAGTAAAAATTCTGTAAAATACAGCGCAAAGTAGCAATTAATATGGCCTTCTTGCTGCACACTGACTACTAATAGTTTAAATAAATTGACTATTAATTGCTACTTTGCGCTGTATTTTATAGAATTTTTACTTTAACACTCATTACCCATTTTTGACTTGCAGCACTTCTGCTCTGAAGGGCTCATTTGTTAGTATCGAAATTCGAAACGAAGTTGGCGAAAGAAAATTCAACCTGCAAACTAGAAAATTACTACAACCCACTAGCATATGTAGTAATGGGGGAAATATGGTTATGTTTCACCCTTAAGGTATGAAGTATACCTACCTACCTTGCCTCCGTTTCAGTTACCTGTCATCATATCATAATCTCTTCACACGCACGCAAAATAGCCGCATACTAGCCATACCAACACATAAGACATCATCGTATTCATCATCATACACAATCTCGCTCTCGCGCTTGTGGAATACCCTACCCAGTGACATCAGAGACTGTCGGAATTTAGTAGCGTTCAAAAGCAAACTTATTAAGCATTTTCTTACTGCGTAAAGTAGGTTTAATTTGTACTTAATAAAAAAAAATATTTCTCTCTTCTTAACTTTTACAATAAACTGTCTACTTTTTAGTAATTAGTTAATCTTTCAGTACTTTGATTTTTATTGTATTTGTAAATTTAATATTAATTGAAGAGTCCACTGCAAGAATGATGGATATCATTTGGAATACATTTTACAGGAGAAGCAATTGAAAGTTTGAAATGCTTAGCGCTCAAAGCTTAACTGTGATTTTCCGATCATTACTGGACAATGACTATCTGTGTTAATGCCATATAACTCTATGTACATTCTATATGTCTTAAGCTATGCATTGACAGTCTTGGTTCATTTTCGACAAGAAAGTGACATCCATCATTCTTGCAGTGGACTCTTCAATATTAATTAAAAAATTGTAATTGTATTCTTAATATTGTAGTTGTAATCCCCTGGTAGAGGGGAAGAGAAGGCCTGATGGCCTTATCTCTACCAGGTTAGATAGATAGATAGATAGATAGATAGATAGATAGATAGATAGATAGATAGATAGATAGATAGATAGATAGATAGATAGATAGATAGATAGATAGATGGATGGATGGATGGATGGATGGATGGATGGATGGATGGATGGATGGATGGATGGATGGATGGATGGATGGATGGATGGATGGATGGATGGATGGATGGATGGATGGACGGACGGACGGACGGACGGACGGACGGACGGACGGACAGACGGACAGATGGACAGATAAAAATAACCTGACCCGGACTGTACTCAAGGACACCCTCAGAAACGCAAAGTGCGAGTGTCTTGCCTTTGACGAAATAAGACTGACAACTGTGATTGGCAGATTGCTGACGTGACGTGTTGGGTGGTACCGTTCTCACCTTCAAAGACAAGTGCTCATTGACTGGCTTTTTACTCAAAA
The DNA here is from genome assembly GCA_025594305.2 of Periplaneta americana. Classification (NCBI taxonomy): domain Eukaryota; kingdom Metazoa; phylum Arthropoda; class Insecta; order Blattodea; family Blattidae; genus Periplaneta; species Periplaneta americana. Next base: position 35,683,053 of record JAJSOF020000036.1, on the reverse strand, counting down.
ACACGCGCCAAAAACGCTGGCACTGTCTGTACTTCTAACCTGAGAGAACTATTTTACTTGGATGTAGGAAATAGAAGTTGGAGTTTGTCTTAAGTGAAATAAAAGATTATAGGAACGATATCTCGCCCTGTAGTGTCGCAGAGGTCGAAAGGTTCACGCAGTAAAGCGACTCAGGTAGGCTCTCGACCTCGTAAACTACACTGCATTCAGGGCATAACAATATAAAATTTAATAAAACTCTGGTTACAGAGCGCTCTTCTCCGTCACCCGGGGTCGCAGGCCGCGCCGCATCCAACTACCACTAAAATTCACATTCGTTTCAAAGTACTCTGATACTTCACTTCAGACCATCAGCCATCTTACCGTCACGAGAAACGCGGCGTGACGATGACGGCTTGTCTGTCATCATTCGCAATACTTTAGTTTACGTCAAATTTTCTTCGCCTTAGAAAAAAGAGAACAGTTCAGTTCGTTTATCATGTTGCGAATTACATTACTCTTTATAGCAGATATGTCAATTGATGCCCACAGGAGCAAGCGCGCGCTTTAGAGCTCAGGAGAGCTTGAACTCTTTAAAGCGGAAAGGAAAGAGACATACGAAAGAGGTGGTATATGCCGCTTGGTCGAGCTATATTCAGGGATGGCCAGCACTGATTCAATAGATAAACGGAAGAGAACTTATTAAAACTGTATCCATGTTAATTTTTAGATTTTCTTGAGAAGTATAAGTGCATTATAAGAATGTAAGTTTTAATTTGAATGCTCATTTTTCACAAGTTTGATTTTTTTATTCCAAAGAAATATTTTCTCAACTTTTCGTATAGAAAAGTGAAATTTTCAAGTATAGGCCTATTTATTTAGTAGCCTTACAGAATGTTTTCGTAAATCTAATGTACCGTATATACGTATTACTGAAGATAGTGTATTGAAAATTTTGAAAATATTCGCATGGAAATTGTTTGTAAGGAAATGAATTAACAAAGCAACTACTGTTACATCATAAGCAAAAGATACGTGCCTATATGTTGCTCTATAGCTTCAGCAGATTTCGAGAAAATAATTTAATATTCTGATGATAGGAAGTTGCTCACAAATATCACCTTAAAAGCATAATGCGATAAGAGTTTTGTTATGTAATATTAGTTACACTTAAAACAGATACAGTACCTAGGTAACTTTGCTTTGTACTGTAATATTGTTTTGATTAGTTTATTGATTACTTTTGTAACGCTAAAGATACCATCAATATAAATTCCAACTTATCATGTCATACTCAATCTCTTTCTTTGGAATATCACTTTCTTTATGAATGATGTGTTTCATCCACTTAATACAATATAATATTATACTACTATGGTTGCCTGCCGGTCTGAAGTTGCGTTCGGGCGCGGGTTCGATCCCCGCTTGGGCTGATTACCTGGTTGGGTTTTTTCGAGGTTTTCCCCAACCGTAATGTGAATACAAGGTAATCTCTGGCGAATCCTCGGCCTCATCTCGCCAAATATCATCTCGCTATCACCAATCTCATCGACGCTAAATAACGTAGTAGTTGATACAGCGTCGTTAAATAACCAACTATACTACTATTGAAGTTAAGTGAATATTCCTCTCTATTATGTTATTAAGATTTAAAACACAAGTGGAATATTAAGAAATCAGTGTTAGTACTTTTGTTTTACAGACAATATAGATAATATTAAACAGAAAGAAGCCATATAAAAATAACGACATAAAATTTCACGTTCCGTTTGAAGTTTGTGCACCACTGTTTTTTTAATCCAACAGGTTGCTTATTCATATACACAACCCTTCCTCTTTCCATACTTAGCGCTTGCTGCCCGCGCACGACGTCAAGGTCAGAAAAATGCGCTTCCTTTGACATCACTGCTTTATACAGTAGTTTATATTCTTGAACGAATAGTAAACAGCATAACTAACGGGAGAAATAATTTAATATACAGTAGTGGCAAAAAAAAACCGAACCGATCCTTGTAGCTAATTTCAGAGCCTTGTTCACTCCAGAGCACGATAGACTGGTAACTAAGACTTTAGTGGTTCGAATCCTGCCTGGGAAGGAAACTTTTCTTTGTTCCTTATTCAAATTTATTCCCAATACTTTTCGATTGCAGCGGTATTTTACTACTTAACTTATTATTCCCAGAACATGAATTTTATCAGCAATCGAAAAGTATTGGGAATAAATTTGAATAAGGAACAAAATAAAGTTTCCTTCCCAGGCAGGATTCGAAGCACGAAGGTGTTAGTTACCAGTCTATCGTGCTCTGGAGTGAACAAGGCTCTGAAATCAGCTACAAGAGTTGGTCCGGTTTTTTTGTCACTACTGTACACTCAAACAAGAGGATGATCTTTCTTATTTTGGGTTCGAACACAAGCTTTTCTCTATGACCCCAAAATTAAGATTTTTCACTCATTTATGTATTTCTCGGTTTAAGTAGATATAATATGCAATTTTATCGCTAATTTATATGAAATACCTATACAATAACCCCGTTGTATTCGCAAGGAATACGTTCCGAAGCCTATAGCGGTTAAGAGACACTAGAACTGAATTTTTGGCCAAAATGGCAAAAAAGTTCAATTTTTAGTTTTTTTTTTTTTACATATATGATATATTCAAGAGTATCATTTCTTTAATTAGCTAGAATTCTGAAGCTAAAAATGTGTTGTGAATTCCATATTGCTTCGTACAGATTTTTTTTAAAGATTTTTAACTACAAAATTACATTTTTCTTACGCACTTATCACAATAATTGTTACAAATCACGCCACTCTTGTAAATTCTTTAAGATTGTACATTAGAATGCATAATTAAACTGTAAAGAATCAAGTTCCTAAAGTCGTGTGATTTGTAACAATTTTTTTGGTAAGTGCGTAAGAATGATGTAATTTTTAGTTAAAAATTGAAAAATAAAATATGTGCAAAACAATTAACAACACATTTTTAACTTCAGAATACTAGCCAATTAAAGAAATGACACTTCTGAATAGTTCATTCTCTATTTGTAATATTTTTTTACTCTTAAAACTAAAGAAAAAAGATATTTTACTACAACTTCAAATTAATGTAATTTTTAAAATATTGAGATAAGAACAGATGTTTATATGACACTTTTTGCTCAGAGTGTCTTCGGAAATAAGCTGCGTAAGGGACGGTAAATCTTCATGAATCACCCTGTATTTTAATTGTGTCAGGGTCATTTTTATGTTTCGGTTTTGTTCTCCGTAACAGTCCAAATACATAATGATTATTTTATCTTTCTCAAGGATGTTTCGAGTTTTCAGAAATTATTTTCTGTAGTGTAATAAGAACAATAAAACACTAATATTTATTTATTTATTTATTATTGCTACTAAATTTGAAATGAATACAAATTAATAAATACAATGAAAGATAAACTAGCCCACTTCTGAATGAGTAAGACTCGTGCTCAGGACAAAAATAAAATAAAAATTGAGAGTGAATACAGATTAAATGCAGTTTAATATGTTTAAACCCAAACTATAATATATATATATATATATATATATATATATATATATATGTATTTATATATTTTAATGGAGGATGGACCCGAAGGCTTACACTGCAGCCTGAGGTTTATTGTGCTTATCACTCCTGTTTGTCGCCGAACGGTCGCGTTCTTGTACGAATACAGCAAGTTGCACCGTGGAATTAAGTCGGACTATGTTAATGATGATAATGACATATAGACCTATTATGAATAAGTGTAGACGGAATGAGTTCGAAATCCAACGCAGAAAGTTACCTACCAATTATTTCTCTACTGACTGAGGGAAAGTCTCCGAAAAAAAAAACACAGAATTTGAACCAGGGCCCGCTCGTTGCATAGTAAGACATGCTAACAGTTCCAATACAGCGGTGGACAAATACTAATGTTAATGGCCATGCTATAATTCACAAAAATTGTTGTATTACTGATTTTTCGCGAATTTTGTTGAGAAAGGTTGTTTTGTAACTACAGTATTATACAACTTAAACGAAAAGATGTAATAATTTCTAGCTGAATTTAATTCATGTCCTGATAATGTAGTAGTGGTGGTGGTGGTGGTGGTGGTGGTGGTGGTGGTGGTGGTGGTGGTGGGAGGTGGTGGTGGTGGTGGTGGTGGTAATTTATTTATTTAACCTGGTAGAGATAAGGCCGTCAGGCCTTCTCTGCCCCTCTACCAGGAGATTCCAACTACAATATCAACAATAAAATTACAATTAGTATTAAATTTACAATTACAATTACAAATAAAATTACAATTATTATTAAATGTACAATTACAATTACAATAAAAATCAAAGTGCGAAAAGATTACCTCACTAATTAAAGCTAGATAATTTATCATAGAAAAACAAAGAATATTTTATATTTACTGAATTACAAATTAAACCTATAATAACAAAATTGTATAGTGATGAAATTACTGGATATTGAAATAATTTGTGATAGATTAAGGAAACTATTTACAAGAAATCAATTACTGACCAAGTGCCTAGTAAGTTTGCTTTTGAATTCAATTTTATTTCGACAGTCCCTGATGCTAGCAGGTAACGAATTCCAGAGTCTTGGCAGGGCTATTGTGAAAGAGGATGAGTATGAGGAGGTGCGATGGGATGGTATTGTTAGTATTGTTTCATGACGAGATTATGATGGGAAGAAAGGTAAGTGAAGCGAGACGACAGGTACGAAGGAATAGAAGAGTTCAAGATTTCGAAGAGAAAGAGGAGGGAATGTAAATTTCTTTTCTTATCTATTTTAAGCCAACCTATTGCTTCCAGGGATGGGGTAATATGATCATATTTACGAACATTGCTTACAAAACGTACACACAAATTACGATCACGTTGAAGTTTCGTTTTGTTGTCGCTGGAGAGGTCAGTCAGTAAAATGTGAGCATAGTCAAAATATGGAAATACAAGTGTTTGCACAGGGGACTTGTAGGTCTAGCTTGACTAATGGTTCATAATCTGAATCTTTTGAACACTTAACTATATCACTGTCTGAATACTTATTCAACAAGCAAAGAAACTACACTCACAGACATGCATGACATGTATGAACTTTTGTGGACTTGCTTTCCTTCTGCTCTGAAAAAAAGAGAGAATTTGTAACAGCTGTAGGAAAGTGAAGAAATTATGGCACTATGGACTTACTTAAGTTTACCTCTGAAAAGAGAGTGAAATATTGTATACAAACCAGGGTTTAAGCTAGAAAATAAATAATTGTTGCAAAAATGCACAGATGAAAAATTATGTTTGTGCAAATTGCGAAATGCTTGTGCAGTATTATAAATAATTGTGCTGAAAGATAAAATTAATAAAGTATGCAGAAACAAAAGTTATGTAATTTGTTTCTTGCAGTTTTATTACTTTCAACCCATCTTATCACACTCTACAAACGTGGACAAATTATAGACTAAATTAATTAAATGTGCGACGAAGCTGTATTTATCGGCAGAAATAATGAACAAAAATGTATTTTGCACAGAAATAATGAACAGAAAATTGACTCTGAAAGTGACTAATATTTTGTGAACATTCCCTTATTCTTTATTAACACGTTGATTTTGTCAGGGATGCTGGAAACCAAAGTTTGACACTTTCTTTGAATATCAGCATCATTTAGCCAGATATCAGACAGTGCTTAATTGAGTCCATGTTTTGTTGTAAGCCTCCTTTTGTTCACTTTCTTCTTCAGTATAGATCAAAGATTTTCAATTTCGTTCATGTCCGGTCTTCTTGCAGGCCATGGGAGAATATCTTCTGCAGTACATAATTAAAACACCAGTAGTACTAACACAGCCAGACAAAATATACTTAACCATTGGAAAAATATACTAGAAGATGTAAACAATCATATTTAAAACAATAGAGACTCTGTGAATTATACTGATAATTGATATGACGAATTATATTATGTTTCCAAATAAAACGTTTTAGTCTAATAATTTGTCCACGTCTGTAGATATACTTATGTAAGTAAATCATTAGATGTTGGTATACTTAAAATCAATTAATGCCGAATTTACATCACATTAAAATGCGTTATTTTATGGGCATTCTAAACATTGAAATTCTTTACTAGTAGGCCCTTCAAGATTTATTGTTAGCAAAGTGTTAACTCTTTTTACTGAAAGTTTTTACAAGATTCATGCAACTAAATCCTCGATTACAATTTATAGTATGCGATGGAATTACATATATAAATCAGTTAGAAGTTCACTTAACTTACATGAATTGCACCAACTCTTTGAAATCCATTCCTGAACATCTATTGCTCAATACCCTTTTGAACATTGCCCATGCCATTAGCATTTAATTTAAATTCAGATTAGTTCAAACCACTGCCTGCTGGATCACATCCTATGGCTGCTTACACTGCCTGCCCAATCAACTGTTATGAGCGAGTAGACGCTAGGTGGTAGATAGTGACTTTGCATATATTGATAATGTTAATAGCGGTGGGCACTGTCTGCCACCTAGCGGCAAAATAACTTTGAATGAGCAGGCAATTTACGCAGCTATAGGATGCGATCCAGCAGGCAGTGGTTCAAACATATCTCTGATTTCATTTTCTCCATTACCATCTTCGTTGCTGAAGTCCAATGTGGTTGTCGCATTTTTGCACATTTACATTCAAAGTTTGTTGCATTGTTAGAAGTTGAGTAGCAAAATACGATAAATGCGACTGTGGCTTAAATCCTGATACAAACATGTAGTTATCTCAAAACTACCAATTTTGGACTTACACCACTTCTGCTCTGCATCTTCCATATGGAATATCTTCTTGCTAATTCAAGCTGATTAGTCAGCGCAAATTTCTGGGAAACGTATCAAGGAGACCGTGACGAGGAAACTGATTGATTAGATTCTCGGAAAATGTAGGCACTGAAGTACAATTAATTGTATGGGTTTTCTTCGTTACATGTTATGACAAAGTCCCTCCTTCCAGGTATCAAACTGAACCATAAATCAAGCTTACATTTATACGATAAATGCATGTTTCGTGTAACATTCCAGAATTCCTTGGAAATCATACATGCACTTTATTGTGCAAGGAACTACTTTTATTCGAGGAAACACACTTTGAATTGAAATCTTCCTATATGTTATGCATTAAATCACAGGGCCAACCGTGGCCATACGGCTTATAGGAACCTACAATTTTTAATGAATCATATGGGGAAAAGAGAATTTCGCCCATACGGAGCCATACTTATGTAGGACCTATAGATAATTATGTAGGTTGTATTGTAAAATTAGGTATTTTATTTTATGTTTTATTATTATTGTGTTAAATTGTATTGTGTATTATTATTGTATTGTGTGTAAAATTGTATATGTGTTGTAAAATTGTATTGTGTATTGTAAATTTTATTGTGTATTGGTTATCATTTTATTGTGTATTGTTAATATTGTATATACCACTGCCACCGGGTGCTTGCCCACTTGCAGTGTAAATAAATACATACATACATATGACATAATAAGTGCTTAAGTTTTGTATACAGAGATCTATAATTTTACATGAAGATATGTACTGATCTTAGACCATCTCTTGCTCTTCCTAATAGGCCTATATATTCTTTGATGTTTATAAACATAGACGGTCTACCTTGCAGTGCTGGAATTCGGAACCATATACACTGCTCCATCGATTTAGTAGAAAGTCTACTTAGATATAAGCCTATATACTGATTTAAAATATCACTGACTACATTGTTACTTTTTTCTTCAGACATCATCCTCATTGTGCTGTATTTTAATTGTCTCATAATAATCTCTTTCTATTATCTAATATTATTTGAAATATATTAACATTCTATGTATTTTAGTTTAATTCTGCTACACAGTTTATTTCAGTGTTTAATTAATAGTTCATAGTATTTTGTTGTTTAATTTGTAAATAACTCTTGTATACATGTAACTCTCATCTAAATCAAATTGTTGAATTCTTTGTAAGTTCATGCATATGTATATACACTTTTTGCTGGTTGAGTGGAAGAGAAGGCCTTACGGCCTTAACTCTGCCAGCTAAAATAAATCATTATTATTATTATTATTATTATTATTATTATTATTAGACTATTATTATTATTATTATTATTATTATTATTATTATTATTATTATTATTATTATTATTATTATTATTATATAACACGCGGAGCAAGTCCCCTGCAATCGACAAGCATATCTTTTGGTAGAATGTAGAACAAGAAAGTCAAGGAATATTATGGACAGTATAAAAAATCGATCATAAGGGATAGGTATTTAAGAGTTGTTAATCCATCATAAAAACCAAATCTAATATAACGTTAATACAAATTAATTTTATTTCCTAGAATATATATAAATAAAATAAATAATAAATTAATGAATGAATATATGAATAAATAAATAAAAATAAATAAATAATTGAGTAAAGAAAGGAAGAAATGAGTGAGTGAGTGAATGAGTGAAGTTATGAAAAAAGGAAAGAAGGAATGAGTGAGTGAATGAATAATGAATGAATTAATTGATTAATTAATTAAGGAATAAATAAAGAATGAATAAATCAATAAAGGATTAAATAAATAAAGAAAACAACAAAAATAAATATTACTTTACCCTCTCCAGCAATATTCTTAACATTTGTGCCGTTTTTAAGACGTTGAATAATATTTACTTTGTCAGAAATACTCATGCTTCAAAGTGTTTGTGACATGACACCTTATCGGTATACGGAGTCTTGAATTCTCGCCACAACAAACCACGTTGTACTGTTTTGTGCTTTCTTTAGACTCAAACGCATTCTACTAAATCGACGGAACAGTGTATATGCCTAAAAGAATTAATTATACTAAAAAGGATATTAAAGGCACAGTTTTCTGTTATTTCGTTGGTTTCCGTGTGATTTATTCAGTGATAAACACGTGATTTTACTTTACAGGCATAAGAAGGCCTACTTTAGACATAAAAATCCTTTGATATTTACCTGTTTATACTACTCCACTGTTGTACTTGTTACTAATTACCAACATAAACAATTAAACGATTTTTATATTGACTTTCGTTTATGTGACGTCATTCCATTTTCGGCCAATGCAGTGTAATTAAATTTTGAATTCCAACCAATCATAGTCATACATCGTGATAATTTCTGCAGCTCGATTTATCACTGTCAATTTATCGCATGATCGTTCTTTTGTTTAGTCAGTGTCGCTGTTTCCATGTATATCGATGAGCATGAATCCATTGTACTAAATAAAGTGCGAAATCCTACTTCCACATCTACATGTTCATCTTCTAATTCCATGTCCATTGTATCTAAAGAAAATGACACTCCTTCATAACATTTGTTCATTAATGTATTAATCAGGTTATTTGTAATTATGCTATAAAATATTTCAATTAAATCATAATTTCAGCAGACAATGAAAACGTATTTCTGTTATAATAATATAATTAACATTAATTTTAAACCTGTATTTCGCTTTTCTCAATTGACATTACGAATAACATTCAATTTCGTTATTGCAGTAATCGTTATTCATCTATTTCGACTTCACAATGTCTGAATAGGTTAAGTATTCATAAATATACAATTATTAACATTTTGTGAGCGAACTTTAGGATATATTATTTACATTTTTATTTTATTCACGAAATAGTCCTAATAAATGTCACTCGAGGTCTGAGATTACTATAGAATGTATTTATTGCTGCAAATTAAAAAGACGTGTATATCATTATATACATCTCAAAGAAACCAATAAAGGTTAAGAGTAAGGTTTGCTTTGAATTCGTAAAAAGTAAAAATGATAATCCTTTTGGTTTCAATGAAATAATAATAATAATAATAATAATAATAATAATAATAATAATGATAATAATAATAATGATAATGATAATAATAATATATATTATTATAATGTACTGAAGTACATATGATATTTCCATGCAGATATTCTGCGTCATCATACGATGAAAGAGTAATGGAACGGAGAAAAATTCTCTCCGGCGCCTGGATTTGAACCCGGGTTTTCAGCTCTACGTGCTGACGCTTTATCCACTAAGCCACACCGGATTCCACCCCGGCATCGGAAGAATCGTCTCAGTTTTAAGTTCCAACTCTTGGGTTCCCTCTAGTGGCCGCCCTCTGCACTACGTCATAGATATCTACGAACCTAGGACCGAAGTCCACACATGTGCTGGGGTGCACTCGTAATGAGTGACTAGTTGGCCGGGATCCGACGGAATAAGCGCCGTCTTAAATCACGAAGTGATTTACGCATATCATATATATTATTATAATGTACCGAAGTACATATGATATTTCCATGCAGATATTCTGCGTCATCATACGATGAAAGAGTAATGGAACGGAGAAAAATTCTCTCCGGCGCCGGTGTGGCTTAGTGGATAAAGCGTCAGCACGTAGACCTGAAAACCCGGGTTCAAATCCCGGCGCCGGAGAGAATTTTTCTCCGTTCCATTACTCTTTCATCGAATAATAATAATAATAATAATAATAATAATAATAATAATAATAATAATAATAATAATAGAAGACTCGTATTGGGTAAAAATATTCCCGCTTGATTGAGACTGTTATCAGATTAGGGAACAGTACCATAAGTTTACGAAACCCTCCTGTCTTTCTCACAGCACCTAATACTGGTGCATTGCGCATATACTACAATCCCGAAGACGATTTATAGCGACAAGGGAAAATGTCATTAACAAAAATGAATGTAATCGCACAGGTCGAAGCTAATGAAAACATACAAAGGGATCAATTTTCAGTGACAAGTTAATTTCCTGCCCTCCAACTCGTTTCCCGCTCCTAAAAACACCTACAACTCGGATATTATGCCGTAATTCAAGCGGCGTGTATATCATATGCAGAAGCTAAATCATGCGAGATAATGTGGTATATGAGGCGGCACATTTGCATACCCATTACTTCCACTGCACTATCCGAAGCGGTAACGAGGGTTTAAGTAAGATGGGCGCCCCCGCCCCTGGAGCAAGGAGGCAGGCCATTACAAATGGAGTAGAAGTTACAACAACTCCTCGCTTAATCTCGTTCCCAGTTCCTGGCGGCTGTAATTTAAGAAAAAAAAACACGAAACTGGAACAGTTTCTTTCTAAGAGGAAATGTAAAATTTCATACAATATCTTGAAGATTTCTTTTTGACATCTTGACTTTGTAAATTAAGTAGTGTACTGGATTACTTATCATCCCGCTATCTCGGGTTCGTTTTCCTAGTCCTGGCTGAAGTGGCTCTATGGTGGATAAGATCGGAAACGAGGGTTTTTCTCGGCGTTATTCCGTTTCTCTAAACATAAATTAATTTCATCAACACTTTAACATTTCATCTTGTCTTGACTTCTTGAGTGCCGGATCCGGGATGCATCCTTAACACTTAAACTTACAATGAGTCATTGTACGCATTATACAGGGTGATTAAGAAGAATAATAAATATTTTAGGAGTGGTAGTATGGACTATTCTGGGCAAAAGTAGTTCATATAGAATGAACTGTGAGTAATATCATCAATTTCAAGGGATTATTCTTTGAGATATTTGAAACAAAATGTTAAATACAATTTTGCTCGTTTTTGCTTCCTTTGTCATATAAAAATTGTTTTATGTGAAACATTTCATATCGTGATATTTATTTAAAGTATTCAGTTTTTTAAAATCACCCGAAGACTTAAAAATCACAAAAAAAATCAGTGAAAAGGTTACCAATAAGTTACTGCAGTTAAAGTTTAATGTAGGTCGTTTTTATGCATTAATATTACAATTCTGTGACCGTTGCGTTCTAAACAAGAAACACTAATATCTATGCAAATAATCAATAAAAGAATATTAATCAATTCACATTAAATAAGCCTGCTGAAGTCACTTCAAATAAGTGTTCCAACTTTCAGCCAGATACTCATATGATTAAAATTGTGGAAGATGTATTTTTTTTTTCAAGTTTTCTGCCCACGTCGCTCCTGGATATTGCTGGAGATTTTAAGGTAATATTTATTTATTTAGTTATTTATAGTCCAAACCTGTGGAGTAACGGTTAGCGCGTCTAGCCGCGAAACCAGGTGGCCCGGGTTCGATTCCCGGTCGGGGCAAGTTACCTAGTTGAGGTTTTTTCCGGGGTTTTCCCTCAACCCAATATGAGCAAATGCTGGGTAACTTTCGGTGTTGGACCCCGGACTCATTTCACCGGCATTATCACCTTCATCTCATTCAGACGCTAAATAACCTAAGATGTTGATAAAGCGTCGTAAAATAACCTACCAAAAAAATAAAATAAACAAGTTTATATATATATATATATATATATATATATATATATATATATATATACGTCGTCTATATTAACGTTGTATTAGATTCATTTTTATAAAATTAACAACACTCTTAATACCCATTCTCATATGATTGATTATTATTTAGTGTCAATAATAATAATAATAATAGTTTATATAACCTGGCAGAATTAAAGCCATATGGCCTTCTCTAACACTCAACCTGGACTAAAACTGCGATTCAAAAAACACTACGGGTGCTATTCATAGACATTTCGCTAGCCCGCGCTACGAGCGTGCTAAACTAGCCCCGGCTATCGACTGATTACTTGTACAGAATTCATATATCATCTTATCGCTAAAACTGGTTTATGAATACGGAAAACGTTAGTTCGCTGATCATCCACCGGAAGCCCGCGCTAAGACTGTCTATGAATACGGCCCCACAAATTTACAAAATATAGAACACACACATAAAAAAACTGAAGTACATAATCATAATTCAATGTAAACAACGAGATAGTAGAAATGAGACATAATAATATATAACATTAGAAAGCAAGGAAAGGGTATAATGAAATGTGAAAAAGTTAGACGTACAAATTATAGAAATATGAGACAATAATAATAATAATAATAATAATAATAATAATAATAATAAAATACTGTAGTAAAGTACAAAGCATACAATTAACACAATATTTATTAGGTACACACATGTGGCTTTTAAGGAACCCGCAGGTTCATTGTCCTCTCACATAAGCCCGCCATTGATCCCTATAATGTGCAAGATTAATCCTGTCTGTATCATGTCCCACCTCCCTAAAATCCTTTTTAATATTGTCTTCCCATCTACGTCTCGTGTCCACACCTGTGGAGTAACGGTCAGTGCGTCTGGGCGCGAAACCAGGTGGCCCAGGTTCGAATCACGGTCGGGGCAAGTTACCTGGTAGAGGCTTTTTTCGGGGTTTTCCCTCAACCCAATACGAGCAAATGCTGGGTAACTTTCGGTGCTGGACCCCGGACCGGCATTACCACCTTCATTTCATTCAGACGCTAAATAACCTAGATGTTGATATAGTCTTAAAATAACCCAATAAAATAAAATAAAATCTACGTCTCGGCCTCCCGAAAGGTCTTTTTCCCTCCGGCCTCCCAACTAACACTCCATAAGCATTTCTGGATTCTCCCATACGTGCTACATGCCCTGTCCATCTCAAACGTCTGGATTTAATGTCAGGTGAAGAATACAATGCGTGCAGTTCTGTGTTGTGTAACTTTCTTTCTCCATTCTACTGTAACTTCATCCCTCTTAGCCCCAAATATTTTCCTAAGAACCTTACTGTTAACACCCTTAAGCTCCGTTCCTCTCTCAGAATGAGAGTCCAAGTTTCACACCCATACAGAACAACCGGTGATATAACTGTTTTATAAATTCTGACTTTCAGATTTTTGATAGCAGACTAAATGACAAAAGCTTCTCAACCGAATAATAACAGACATTTCGCATATTTATTCTTTATTAGGTACACACAACAAGTAAAATTATGATTATAAGTACGTAACTCAAGTTATATAGTCTATTATAATATTCCTTTATTTTCATGCTATACCTAAACATGATGCTTGCCGATTGCAGGGGACTTGCTGCGTGTGTTATATCTAAGTTGATAAACATTGACTTTTTCCTATATCGACGGGGCAAGTGCAATTTCTGAATTTTGCCATCGAAGAAATGTCTGTGAACAGGAAATAATATCTTCCCGTGGAGCGATAGTAAAATGTCGTGGACAGCACTTGGTCGTACCAGTCCCATTCGTTGTGATCTTAAACGCTGAACATATTCACAGTCCGAAGTGCACGGCTGCTATGTTACTACCTCGCCTCTATGTGGCATTGGTCCCGCTAGACTCGCAGAATTAGTTCAGTGACACGAGAAAGTGCATTAAAAACCTCTCCAGTGAAATATTGGCCTCGCATCCGGCCACGGTGGATTCTAGCAGCAAGGCTCTTAAGCTGTGCAATAAATTTGTGTTATTTAATGTCACGGACCTCCTGGCTAATTCCTTTTTTATGCTGCTGTGTATTGCTTGGTCATCACTGAACACGGAGCGGCGAGGATATTCCGTTTCTTGATAGGAAAAGTGAGCACAGCGTCAGGAAGTGATCAGTAGTGGAGAGTGGACATTGCAAATAATCTCACACAACAGATTAAGATACTCTTTAATTTAAGAAAGACTACCATAACGGAATTATCCAATTTATTTGACTGTCAATGCGGTTCTTTAGCTATCTTCGCTCTATTTATCAACCCATCGCATCGTTATGAAAAGTCTCTCAACCTGAAATGAAATATGGAAGAAAAACTACTAAAAATGCTATTTAAAATGTAAAAAAACAATCTTTCTGGCTGCAAACCAGGTGGCCTTCGAGCACGGGCTGGCCACATTACCTGTGATTTTTTCCGAGAAATGAGCCTGTGTGAGCAAATGCTGGGTAACTTTCGGTGCTGACCCCGGACTCATTTCACTGGCATTATCACCTTCATATCATTCAGACGCTAAATAACCTAGATGTTGATACAGCGCCGTAAAATAACGAACTTTAAAAAGCTATTTAAAATGTAAAAACAATCTGTTACAGACAAACAATGGTCCCAAAGTTCGTTCTGTAATGGTCTTAGAAGGGGAGGGGAAGAAGATTTTACTTTTTTGGAACGGAAGTTCGTTTGAAAAAGTTCATCCTAGCATAAAAGCGGTGGTAAATTGTTCAGGTTAACACTTACAAATTACTTTCAAATTCATTTGAACTCAATTAGGCATCCAGGTTACAAATTATTCTTTTTAGTCAATGTGTCCCCGTTATGGAAATAAAACTGACAATCATATTCTATTGATAGAATTTGAATCATCATTTCAGTAGCAATCATTGTCGGCACCAGTTATGTTTATGCAGGGACATCATTTTATTTTACTAACATTTCATTATTAACCTGCCTATACATTTAGAATCATATAGTTTTAAATTCCATACTGGAGTACGATGGCGTAATATACAAACAAATCAATTTACTAGGTATAGGAGGGAAGAAAAGTAGTTCATCCATTTACGTAACTATAAATATCATAGCTTTTAGTTTGATAATTTTCATAATTCTTGTTTAATCAGAATATATTAACAATGATGTTTTTACTCACGAACTAAGCTGTCCATACTGACGTATTCATTATGCAGTGTATATTAGAGTGTCTACAGCACATTAGCGTACACTATAGAGAATGAAGTTAAATTGAAAAATAATCATAATATGGATATTTAAACACATTTTTCAAAATGGTCATTCATTTCGATTAATGTATGTCATTCATTCATTTCATATCATATATATCATATCATATCAAATATCATATCATATCATAAAATATCATATCATATCAATATCATATTCATATCATATCATATCAAATAAAATTATCAGATATGCTATCATATCATCAATGATTATGTCGCATATCATATCATATCATATCATATCATATAATATCATATCATATCATATTATTTAAGTTATTTTAAACAGTTGTATGGGTATAATATTACGTATATGTCCAATTCCTAACAGAAATTAATGTTCTCAGAAAAGAGCTAAGACAGCCCAATCGCCACTATTTACAAAGGCGAATAGAAGCTGGTGGGGAAAACATTCAACGAAGGTGAATGGACAACGATGTTTAAAATGATTGCAATATGAACTCTTTCCACAGCAAAACGGAAGTGGAACGTACTGTGACGCCTAAGTTACTCGACTTAGAACTGTGGTGAAGAGGTTGAACTTCATTCGTAGAAGGGGTGGGAGTAAGTACATTCAAAAACTCAGGTACAATAAAAATTAATGAAAATTTGATGGTCTGTATAAATAGACCTAAAATTAATTCTACTAAAATTAAATTATTAATTGCTATTTTTTTAATAAACTACAGAAAGTCTTAAATTGCATTTTA
Source organism: Periplaneta americana (assembly GCA_025594305.2). Lineage (NCBI taxonomy): Eukaryota > Metazoa > Arthropoda > Insecta > Blattodea > Blattidae > Periplaneta > Periplaneta americana. The sequence continues at coordinate 35,666,727 of JAJSOF020000036.1, read as the reverse complement.
TAAAGTGCTAAATACTGTATATCTTTTTAACCTAGAAATCCGTTCCTCGTAATGACATTATTCAGAAGACATTAGACTGGATTTTTTTCTACTACTGGTGGGAAAATAAAACAAAATGATTTCTGTGTTATAACAAAATGTATTTTTGTAATGCGAAAATAGACACCGATCTTCTTGTAAATACATTTAAAAGTAAAGTCTAATAATTAATTTTTCACGAATCTGCCACATAGGTGATGTGCATATACAGCGTGTCCCATTTATCTTGTGCACCTATTATAACTTTTTTTTGGATAGGTATTAGAATTTTTGTTTCTGAGAGTTATGTTAGAACTGGCTAACGAGTGTAGAGATTTGGCCGCATGTAACTGCAGGGACATCATTTTATTTTTACTAATATTTTTAATATTAACCTGGCTATACCTTTGTTCAACGATTAAGAACCGGAAACAACGTTTGCTACCTTTCCACGACTGGAGTTCGATGATACTGGCGTAATATAAAAACAATCACTTTACTAGGTATAGGAGAAGAAAAGTAATTCATCCATTTACTTAAACTAAAATATCGATTTTAAGTTTGATTATTTTCAGGTTTCTGTTTAATTGAAATAGTAATATTGAGTCAATTATTTATTACTCACGAACTGACTTTCCATGCACCATTATTATGCATATATTAATGTCTACACACATTAAAATATGAATAGTTAAATTGAAAATTAAAAATATGGATATTTAAACACATTTTTTAAAAACTCCAGAAAGTCTTAAATTGCATTTATCGCAGTATAAATTGTCCTAAATATCTCTTTTCAGTAACTCATGTTGAAATAATTCTGTTACTCTATAAAAGAGTAATGACTGATTATTTCAGAATCCGAAAAGATAAAATTACTCAGACTGCTATCTTGTCCGTCCAAGTGATTACTTCGCAGCGTCGTAGAAAGGAGGAAATCAAACAAAAAACGAGGTCTTTTATTTAACAAAATGTATTTTTTTAGACGTCAATTCCTAACAGTTAATGTTCTCAGAAAATTAAGACAGCTGAACATTTACAGAGAGGCGAATAAAGCAGTTTAAAAGGATGACATGTCAAATGGAAAATGATGCAATTTTGAAATTTTCAGATGGAAAAGGTAACATATTTTTGGAACAGGGTTTCCCATTTATCTTGACACATATTTAACTGTTTTGTTTTGGATCTGATATTAGGAATTTTTGTTTTTGAGAGTTATGTTCAAAAACTCAGGTACAATAAAATTGAGTAAAAATAAAATGATGTCCCTAACTACATTATGGTACAAGATACACGTGACGTCATCAATTTTTAAAGAGCACTACATACTTTAATCATGTTACATTGATTATACACATTAAGACGAGTTAAAAATGTATCACAATGTCACCTTCCCAATCAATAACAACAACAAAATGCAAAATGAATGCCATCAGAATGTGTCGTTTGTTGTGGTGCCCCATTCATCTTGTGCATTAACTTACACAAAACAAAAGACTACTGAGTCCGTACACGTCGTGTGTTGTGTGTTTGCTGTCTTAACATGTAAACAAACCACAACAACTGTCGACGCCACAATCCAAGTACAGTGGCCTGCACGTTCTCCGAACCTGTCACCATTCGACTTCTTCCTGTGAGGAACTGTAAAGGACAGTGTGTACCAGAACATTCTGACAACACCAGACGACATGCAGCAAAGCATTCGACAGGCTTGAGTGTGCATTCAGCCAGCATCATGCCCGGCAGTCATACGCTTTTTCGGAGAACGCCTTCGAATGTACATTAATATGAATGGTCACCATTTGGAACAGCTTCTCACTTTCAAAGTACAACATTATCACATTGGAAGTACGTTTTTTTTTCGTTTTGTTGTTATTGATTAGGAAGATGACATTGTGATACATTTTTGAACTCGTCTTAATATGTGTAACCAATATAAACATGATTAAAGTATGTAATGCTCTTTGAAATAAAGTTATAATAGGTGCACAAGATAATGGGACACCCTGTATTGTTTATCATGTATAATATAATTTTTCACTTAGTATGCTGAGGCTATTCAAACCTTTGTAGCTGAAATCGTCGTTAAATAAAATACCACTGCTATATCCATTTTATTTCTTCTATTTTTCAATTCATTTTCAATAATTTGTTCTTTGTTTTTTAATTAAAAATACAATTAATATTTTTTAAAAAGAAACGTTTTAATTACATACCCAATTTCCATTGTTAATCAGAATGATAAGTCTCAATTTTAAGACAACAGAGGACATATACTACAATTAAATGAAAATCACCAAAGCATTGACGGCACTCGAACCCTAAGTGATATTTTGTACGTAATGTTAAAACTAGATATTATGTGAGCTGTTGTGTAATTCGTGACAGACCAATAAAATTTATCTTCGGAATTACATAAAATACGCTTTTATAATATAATTTTTATCGTTTAAAGCTGTTTGAGGTAATATTAAAACCTTTTTAGCTGAAATTGCGATTTGTGTTCCCTTAAATCTAAATTTCATCACTGATCCCTATATCTTTTATCCTTTTCTATTTTATTATATCACATTTCAGGAAAGAGATTTGCAGTTCTTGTAATTTACAGCTATGTCGTATTGATACTATTCGAGAATATTAAAGAGAAGAAATCGTTTTTAACAGAACAGAATGCTTTCATCCCAATCTTCTTTCTTAATCGTTTATCGTCAGAATGACGGAAAGGACTCAAGCTTTTTCGCAACGTCGCATTCATGGAAACGTCCTCAGGCATTGTCGAAATGTTATCTTTACAAATGGGAATTTATTATAGAGGACCTGAAGCACTGACGAAACGTCAAGTTTACATTTATGTAAATATTTAAAAGGTGTTCGAAGGAGCTGTTGTGTAATTCGTTTACAGACCAATAAAATTTATCTTCGGAATTTCATAAAATACTTGTGTGAAATTCAAGTTTACATTTTAAATATTTTTAAAGCTGTTCCAAGGACTGACGAAACGTCAAGTTTACACTTTATGTAAATATTTACTCTTTCCAAGAACTGTTTGTTTACATTTGTGTTATTTACTTGGAAAGATGTTCCAGGAGACGAAACGTCAAGTTTACACTTTATGTAAATTTTACTTTTTCAAAGATCCTTTTTGATTTTATTATATCACAATGACGAAAGAGTCAGTTTGTACTTTATACCAATATTTACAAAAAGATGTTCCATTGGACTGATGAAACACAAGTTTGCACTTTCGTGTATAATTTACTTTGAAAAGTGTTCCAAGAAATTTCAAACGTCAAGTTTGCTATCTTTTTCTCTAATCGTTTATCGTCTGAATGTTGACATGATGAAACGTCATGTTTACACTTTATGCTTTTTGGAAAGGTCGTTCCAAGGACTGACGAAACGTCAAGTTTACATTTATGTCAAATATTTACTTTAAAGGTGTTCCAATGACGAAACGTTATTTACACTTTAGGTAAATATTTACTTGAAAGGTGTTCACTGACGAAACGTCAAGTTTACACTTTATGTAAATATTTACTTCGAAAGGTGTTCGAAGGACTGACGAAACGTCAAGTTTACCCTTTATGTAAATATTTACTTCGAAAGGTGTTCCAAGAACTGACGAAACGTCAAGTTACACTATATGTAAATATTTACTTCGAAAGGTGTTCCAAGAACTGACGAAACGTTAAGTTTACACTTTATGTAAATATTTACTTCGAAAGGTGTTCCAAGAACTGAAGAAACGTCAAGTTTACACTTTATGTAAATATTTACTTAAGAAAGGTGTTCCAAGAACTGACGAAACGTCAAGTTTACACTTTATGTAAATATTTACTTCGAAAGGTGTTCCAAGAACTGACGAAACGTCAAGTTTACACTTTATGTAAATATTTACTTCGAAAGGTGTTCCAAGAACTGACGAAACGTCAAGTTTACACTTTATGTAAATATTTACTTCGAAAGGTGTTCCAAGAACTGACGAAACGTCAAGTTTACACTTTATGTAAATATTTACTTCGAAAGGTGTTCCAAGGACTGACGAAACGTCAAGTTTACACTTTATGTAAATATTTACTTCGAAAGGTGTTCCAAGAACTGACGAAACGTCAAGTTTACACTTTACGTAAATATTTACTTCGAAAGGTGTTTCAAGGACTGACGAAACTTCAAGTTTACACTTTATGTAAATATTTACTTCGAAAGGTGTTCCAAGAACTGACGAAACGTCAAGTTTGCACTTTATGTAAATATTTACTTCCAAAGGTGTTCCAAGAACTGACGAAACGTCAAGTTTACACTTTATGTAAATATTTACTTCGAAAGGTGTTCCAAGCACTGTCGAAAAGTCACATTCACACTTCATTGAATTTTGCCATGCAAAAAATCTGAAACTCTGCCGAAACATCATGTTCATGCCTTTATATATATGTAAGTTATTCCCGGTTCCAACTTCATGAGGACCTGGGTCTTCAACCCATCCAAAGCATCATAGTCCGACGCATCACTCATCTCTACGGCAGATATCTACAGGAGTATCCAAATCCACTTCTTAACGCTCTTGGAAATTATAACATCATAGACCCACACAGACGACCAAAGTTTTACTAGCCAATTAATCTAATAATTTTTGTTGTGTATGTGTAACATTTGTATTCTAATGATTTCGTATTATTGGAGGCTGGCCTCCTCATGTCTCATGTGAAAATCAGACAAAGCAAACACCTCTTTTGGTGTGGTACTTGAAATAAACTGCATAACTAAAGTTATGCGTCACGTCATGTGGTTGGTTGGTTGGTTGGTATCCTCGGTGTTAGAGTAGTATTTGACAGTTTTGAGCAGACGAAAAAATCCTGAGATTCATTATTTATAACCTAAAGAAAGTAACGGATTCTGTATCTCTATACAAAAAGACCACAAACGAAATTTACCGGATATTTCTCGCTCTTAGAGAAATTAAATTCTCACGATCAACATTCTCGTCATCATCGCACGACAAGATAGTGAATTCTAACTCATAGGCATTCGACATTAATGGAACTCACATTGGAGGAAAAACAGTGTTTTGTTATGATAATATATGGAGGAATTAAAAAAATATATGTTTAGATATTTGATTTATACTACATAAGAATTTTCCTAAGATTATCAAACACTTTCAAAATAGTACATTATGCAACGAGCCTATAATGAAGGTAATTAAGAAGCGAGTATGGATATTTACGAAACGAGCGCAAGCGAGTTTCATAATTTTCATACGAGCTTCTTAATTACCATTATAGGTGAGTTTCATACGACTTTTTATGCTCGACCATATTTCTAACTTGATATTATTAATTTTCTTTGTATCTGACCTTGGCCAATGTCCCGTATGTTGTGAGATGTGCGCAGACGCGAAAGTATTGATTTTTTCCGAGGAACAGATGTTCACTTTGACCTTACTAGGCCATAAGAACCTACAGAGATAACATTGAAATTAAATTAGACATTGAACAACGAGATGACAAATTGAATTTATTTGAATATTATTTACAATTAACGCTAATTATTATAGTAACAGAACATAACCTTCTGCGACAGTATTGGATTTCCAGCCTCCGTGACTTTTCGCTAATTCTCTTTCGATTGCATATCCAAGAATAATCGATACTTGCGGTTTTATAACGGTAGAAAGCTGACCTGTCATTGGCTGAACAGTTGTAACCTGAGTCGTCATTGGCTGAAAGACCTGACCTTTAATGAGTAGGTGTACTTTAATGACATGCATTAAAGGTCTGCTACCAGGTGTATAATTACTACATTTCGGCATGGTCGAGCATAAATAAACTTAGAAGAACACTGCGTAGTTTCTTCGTCATTGAGCATTCAATCGTCTGTATAAAATTATAGATGAAGTAGACCCGTGCGACCTTCCTTCGAGATTATTAAAGTGGGGTCAATCAGAGTTGATCTCTAATGTTTGCTGAGCTTGTAGGTGTAAATCATATGTAGGTCATAGCCAATCTCCATTCCTATTTTCGTTTTTCCTTCCTTAGCAGCCTTAATCTACTAAAAATTGCAAAACCGTGGTTTTTTTAACATTTTCACTTAATTTTACTTTCCTTCCTTTTAATTTAACATTGTTTTCCCAAAATATATTATTTATGTTACGTGGCTTAACATTTCGAAATAAGTTACTTGCGAGTTTTTAATTTACAATCAATTTTTTATCACTTCAAAGTACTTCAGAGAAAAAATATATATTGTATTACGTTCATTATATATCCGAGTCGATCTTAATGTATAGGTCAGTTCCTGTTTTATGCATTTCCAGTTCACTGCGGGCTAAAACAAGGAGATGCACTATCACCTTTACTTTTTAACTTCGCTCTATGTCTAGAGTATGCCGTTAGGAAAGTCCAGGATAATAGAGACAGTTTGGAATTGAATGGGTTACATCAGCTTCTTGTCTATGCGGGTGACGTGAATATGTTAGGAGAAATCCACAAACGATTAGGAAAAACACGGAAATTCTACTTGAAGCAAGTAAAGAAATAGATTTGGAAGTAAATCTCGAAAAGACAAAATATATGATTATGTCTCGTGACGAGAATATTGTACGAAATGGAAATATAAAAGTCAGAGATTTATCCTTCGAAGAGGTGGAAAAATTAAAATATCTTTGAGCAACAGTAACAAATATAAATGATACTTGGGAGGAAATTAAACGCAGAATAATTATGGGAAATGCCTGTTATTATTTGGTTATGAAGCTTTTGTCATCTAGTCTGCTGTCAAAAAATCGGAACGTTAGAATTTATAAAACAGTTATATTACCGGTTGTTCTATATGGTTCTGAAACTTGGTCTTATACTTTGAGAAAGGAACAGAGGTTAAGGGTGTTTGAGAATAAGGTGCTTAGGAAATTATTTGGAGCTAAGAGGGATGAAGTTACAGGAGAATGCAGAAAGTTACACAACACAGAACTGCACGCATTGTATTCTTCACCTGACATAATTAGGAACATTAAATCCAGACGTTTGAGATGGACAGGGCATAAATAGCACGTATGGGCGAATCCAGAAATGCATATGGAGTATTAGTTGGGAGGCCGGAGGAAAAAGACCTTTGGGGAGGCCGAGAACGTAGATGGGCAGATAATATTAAAATGGATTTGAGGGAGGTGGAGTATGATTGTAGAGATTGGATTAATCTTGCTCAGGATAGGGACCAATGCCAATCTCATCGGGCTTATGTGAGGGCGGCAATGAACCTCCGGGTTCCATAAAGGCCATAAGTATGTAGGTCTGTATGTTTCATTTATGTCAGGAAGGGGAAAAGGACGTTTGGTTGGGTCACTAGCTGAGAAGAAACTACCTACTGAAGGATGCGCTGGAAGGAATGGTGAAGGAGTTCAGGGCAGAAGAAGATATCAGATGATAGATGACTTCAAGATGTATAGATCATATACGGAGACAAAGAGGAGGGCAGAAAATAGGAAAGATTGGAGAATGCTGAGTTTTCAGTGAAAAACCTACTCTTGTGCAGAAAACTATGAATGAATGACATCACGCTGTTTTTCAAAGGCCGAAACAAAGGAGAATTAAAATTTACGGAGAAATATTTTAATTAAATCACGAACTTTTCTCAAAGATTTATATAGCCCAGAATCTCTTGCAATGTGCAGTATAAATAACCCAAGTTAAAACGATTGAAAGAGAAATTAATTCAACTTAGAAGCTCGTCCTGCCACAAATATTCAAATTTTACTTTCGTACATTCGAACCGGGATATTCGGGATTGAAATCCGGCTCTCTGACTTAGTTAGCGGTGCTTTGTAAGGACACATTTTATTTGCCAAATATCGCCAGCTTGCACTTCTGTGACTTTCCTTAAGGAGAGACCGACAATGCTGGATGTTTCCGCAATTAGACGGAACTTGTGCAACGCTATCAGATTGCCATAAGTCAGGATGGCGACGTGAGAGATTGTCTGCAGTTCTGCGGCGCCACTAGAGGAAGCAATTACATATACAGGGTGTCTTCAGAATTCGTCAGCTTTTCGCACTGCTTTGAAATCGGAATTGGTTACACACATTTGATTCGGAACCTTCATCGGTTGCGTGGGGTTAATCGTACTTACTTCTAACCCCAAAGTACGAGGTTCGATCCTTGACCTGGCCATAAATTCTAAGCTTGGTTTTCGTCGGATGGAGAAGTAAAGCTGTTGATTCCATGTATTGCATGTTAAGAATATATTCGATTCTCAGAGAATGAGGATAAATAATGCATAATTTTCGACAAACTTTGCTCGTTTTCTTGGTAAAATTTGTCACCTAGCTCATTTACTTCAGCTCTAAGGCTTTACCTATTTCTACTGTTATTACAACCAACAGCTTTAAAATATGTTTTTTTTTTTTTTAGTTTATTTGTACACGCTTTTACGTCTATGTATATCGCGTGTATAGGATGTTTGGTTATATCAGTAGGCCGATTTTTACTATTGTTGAATTCTTGTTTCTATTGTCGTGTATTATAGATGGCTTGTGTTCATGTAACTGATTTTAGCTTTTGATTAATGTTTATGATATTGGTCATTGAAGTGGGATGAATCATGGTATGTAAATGTCCAATCCGGCATTAGCCTTTGTGACTGAGGGAGACCATGGAAAACCCCAGTCAGATTAGCTGGCTGCAGGGTTTGAACCCGGAACCTTCCGAATACAAGTCTCAAACGTTACCGTCTGAATCAACTCGCTCAGTTTTCGCTCAGTTTTCAAATGTAATAATAATAATAATAATAATAATAACAATAATACTACTAAGGAACTATTGCCGCCCTCTACTCGATTCTATCCTACTACTACTAAATCTATTTTTACATTATCCTCCCATCTACATCTTGGCTACTACTAACACTATATAATAATAATAATAATAATAATAATCAGGTTGCGGTTAGAGGACGGCCTCCAGATATGGAGGGTAGCTGCGAATATATTGAATATGCAGTCGTGGACAGCCGATAAGGGGTGGTTCTCCAGCTTGGGGGTTGGGCGAAGGGTTGACAACCCATCACCGTAAAAACAGCTTGTTACGAAATCTAACAGTAAGCCTCGGAATGGGACTGATTCTCCGGCACGACCACAGCAAAGGAATAAGGTTATAAGATTTGGTACCTGCACGCATTGTATTCTTCACCTGACATAATTAGGAACATTAAATCCAGACGTTTGAGGTGGGCAGGACATGTAGCACGTATGGGCGAATCCAGAAATGCATATAGAGTGTTAGTTGGGAGGCCGGAGGGAAATAGACCTTTGGGGAGGCCGATACGTAAATGGGAAGATAATATTAAAATGGATATGAGGGAAGTGGGATATATTGGTAGAGACTGGATTAATCTTGCTCAGGATAGGGACCAATGGCGGGCTTATGTGAGGGAAGTAATAAGAAATAATAATAATAATAATATAATAATAATAATAATAATAATAATAATAATAACAATAAAGTTATTAGTTTCATCAGTGTTTGTATTTCTTTTTTATTTATATGTGCTATCTGGTAGGATGGAAGAGAAGGCCTTATGGCCTTAATCCTGTCAGATTAAAGAAATAAATTATTATTAAATTATTAAATTATTATTATTATTATTATTATTATTATTATTATTATTATTATTATTAGTATATGTTCCCTTTACATACCTACAATAAAGGATCCCCTGATATGGAACTCTATAAGCAGTAACATGAGGTGCTGCCAAGAAGTCAAAAGGAGAATAGCAATGGCAAATGAAGCTTTTTATAGAAAAAAGAGCATCTTCTGCGGACCTCTGAAGAAAGAACTAAGGAAGAGACTAGTGAAGTGCTTTGTGTGGAGTGTAGCATTGTAATGCGCAGAAACATGGACATTACGACGAAGTGAAGAGAAGCGAATAGAAGCATTTGAAATGTGGATATGGAGAAGAATGGAGCGTGTGAAATTGACAGACAGAGTAAGAAATAAGTTGTGTTGGAAAGTGTGGATGAAGAAAGAATGATGCTGAAACTGATCAGAAAGAGGAAAAGGAATTTGACTAGATCACTGGTTGAGAAGAAAGTTGCTACTGAAGGATGCACTGGAAGGAATGGTGAACGGGAGAAGAGTTCGGGGCAGAAGAAGATATCAGATGATAGACGACATTAAGATTTGTGGATCATATGCGGAGACAAAGAGGAAGGAGAAAATAGGAAAGACTGGAGAATGCTGGATTTGCAGTGAAAGACCTGTCCTGAATGAATGAATATGAAACTTTTGTAAATTTTATACATAATATGAGTATGTTATTTGTTTTCAAGCCTAACTGGATATTAAGATAAACAAAATTCTGTCTTTGGATAAAAAGTGAGAAAATTGTTTAGAGTTAATTTATGTTATAAAGCAGCTTTCCTAAACAATATGAGTATGATTATTTGAATTCTTTTAAGACCTAAACGGTTCATAACATTTGGGACAGACACGACGTCTCATAGGCGAGCAGTAAGTTGATTTTTTTAAACATTATTTTTAGCATTTTGCGAAGAAGAAAATGGATCAGATAAAATATGACGATCGAGTTGGATTCGTCTTCACGACATTGTCAACAAGAACGAAACCTTGAGAAGCTAGCGAAGATCAAATACTATGGTAACCTGTGTAAATAGTTTGCAAACACGTAATTTACCCTTCAATTTTATTTTATTCTTATCCATAGCTTCTTTATTTTATTCAAGACTTCATCTCTCTTACATGATGGGGTGGATGTGTCCTGAAGGATTGCGAATAAACTCTCACACCCCTTAACATAAAATTTTGAACTAGTGACAAGAATTTCAACTTGTAACTGTCAACCAGGACATTTGCATAAGTTGGTATTAGAGAATAACATGGTTCGTTTCTGAAGCAATAGAAAAACAGCAACTGTACTCCGTGTTCTGTTAGTACGAGATTTACCCGTCACGGTGGGGTTTTCGTTCTAGGATTAAGCAAAATATACGTTCCGAGTTGAGGACATGCATTCTACAAGTCCCCCCCTCTTGTTGAGGATTCACGTTACAGATCATATCATCATAATCATCATCAACTCATCATTCATAGCTTATACTTCATTATACAGAGGCGAACCGTAAGTAATGTCATTAATTTCAGGGGGTTATTCTTTGAGATAGCTCGTTTTTGCTTCCTTTTCGAGATAAAAATTGTTTTACATGAAACATTTCATAGAGTGCTTTGGGAAAGCCATTGATTTAATTCCCAATTTGCTTAGTCAGTTTAAGAGAGCAAAATATTACTATAATAACTGATTGAAATAATTTTAGTTTTATCCTTTAAATGTGCAGAAATTTGATACGAACGAATGTAACCTTGTAAAATTCCTTTGCCAAAAGAATAGTTACTTTTGTATGTATGTATGTATGTATGTATGTATGTATGTATGTATGTATGTATGTATGTATGCATGCATGCATGTATGTACGTATGTATGTTCACTGACACAATACAGTTCACTGACACAACACAGTTCACTGACACAACACAGTTCACTGACACAACACAGTTCACTGACACAACACAGTTCACTGACACAATACAGTTCACTGACACAACACAGTTCACTGACACAATACAGTTCACTGACACAACACAGTTCACTGACACAATACAGTTCACTGACACAACACAGTTCACTGACACAACACAGTTCACTGACACAACACAGTTCACTGACACAACACAGTTCACTGACACAATACAGTTCACGGACACAACACAGTTCACTGACACAACACAGTTCACTGACACAACACAGTTCATTGACACAACACAGTTCACTGACACAACACAGTTCACTGACACAACACAGTTCACTGACACAATACAGTTCACTAAAACTACACAGTTCACTGACACAACACAGTTCACTAACACAACACAGTTCACTGACACAACACAGTTCACTAACACAACACAGTTCACTGACACAACACAGTTCACTGACACAACACAGTTCACTGACACAACACAGTTCACTAACACAACACAGTTCACTGACACAACACAGTTCACTAACACAACACAGTTCACTAACACAACAAAGTTCACTGACACAACACAGTTCACTAACACAACACAGTTCACTAACACAACAAAGTTCGCTGACACAACACAGTTCACTAACACAACACAGTTCACTAACACAACAAAGTTCACTGACACAACACAGTTCACTATCACAACACAGTTCACTAACACAACAAAGTTCACTGACACAACACAGTTCACTGACACAACACAACTGTACTCTTGAATATCATTCAAGTTATCTCGTGACCTTTCCTGTCGCCCGTTCTTCCTTATCGAATTGTTTCTTTCGCATTTCTGTCGTCGGTAATCCCTGCTTGCGAGACCTATACCACTAGAAACTATAAAACTTCACTAACACAACACAGTTCACTGACACAACACACTTCACTGACACAACACACTTCTTCACTGTTACAACACTTCAAATAACAAAACATCAATTACACCCTTTAAATAGTGTGTAGGCATAATATACTACCGTCTATTAGTAAAATCCTTAAGCCTATTTTTAAATACATTTTTGGTTATTGGTAAAGCCTTTAGTAAGTCTGCAGGTAAAGCATTCCAGTCCCTGATAGTACGATTGAGAAAAGAAAACTTTCCAGTGTCCGTCCTCTGTCTTCTTTCCCTCAATTAATGGAGTACTCGAAGACGCTAGATAAAATGAGGGGCAAGTGTGTTGGTGAGTAATAAAGGGAAACGAGAGTACCTCTAGAAAAATTCTCTACAACTTCATCTTTATCCACCACAAATTGTATCACGACTGGCTGAGGATTGAACCCGGACCTCCTGGACGGAAGACGCGATTCAACTACTAGGTATTAATTAGTGTCGATGGAATTGGTGACAGCGAGACGAAATCTGGCGAGATGATGCCGAGAATTCGCCATGAAATTACGTGACATTTGGCTTACAGTTGGGGAAGATCTCAGTCAAAAACAACTCAGGTTTAATCGGCCAAAGCGGGAATAGAAAAAACGTCCGAGCAAAGCTCCAGATCAATAGATAAACGCTGTTCCCGCCTGAGTTATGCCGATGGGTAAGAAAATGTGATGAAAGAAAATACTTTTAGCGGAAAAAAGTGTAACTATTGCAACATTTCGTGTACTTGAATCCTTATATTAAACTGACTAGTCACTAGTAGATATTGAGGAAGAAAGAAATCCGTTCATAATTTTATTCTAAGAGACGGACGGCATACAGAGAAACTTTGTTCTGTATCTAATAATAATAATAATAATAATAATAATAATAATAATAATAATAATAATAATAATAATAATAATAATAATAATAATTCTTTATTTATACTGGCACAGTTAAGGCCATAGGGCCTTCTCTTACACTCTACCAGGTCACAAAGTATACAAGCAGTTAAAATTTAACAAATCTAATTTATTGGTCTGACCCAATATTTTGGGTTTGCCCTGCGACACAGAATAGCTCACAATAAAATTTAAAATGAAAAATTATATAAACAGGTTTCAGATAAAAGTGATTAAGACATAAGAAAAAAAAATAGAACCAAGTATAATTTAAATTGAATGTACACCATAAAGATGCTGACGAAATATCGCTACAGAAAATTTTATAATGGTGGTGACGATGGCATCTTGAAGATCTCTCGTCAGCTTGTATTTTTCCCTCCACTTTACAAAGGCTTTCGGAATGGTGCCTCTCGCTCCGAAGAAGAGGCCGGTAACTGTGATTTTTTCTATGTTGTATGTCGCTGATAGATACTGAATCGTGGGCTCGTAGATTTACTTTTTCTCTTCGTTCACTTCATATAGTTGAGTGGCTGAGATTTCAAATCTAATCGTAGGATCAATTATTTCGGCTGTCTGTTTATTCCTATTTATAGCTATGATATCGATCCTACGATTGCTCCCACCATCAGCAATACAATGAACTTTCTCGTGAACGTCTAGATTTTTGGATCGAAGTGCATCTGCGATCATAGAACGTATGGTGTTCTGACGTTTTATTTTGAGTACTTTTCCCTGCGGGCAACTCCCAAGCACATGTGGTAAAGTTTCACACTCACTGCAGTGCCTACAGTGGGTTGTGCCTGTAGAGCGACCAGGGAGAGAACGTATTGGTGCCACCATCGCAATCATTTTTAGCATTTCTCTCCATTCAGAACTTGATAATCCGCCATGCTTGATGATCCACGAGTTGGCTGCAGGTACTTCTTCAAACAATACAACTCCTTTCCCCTTCTGGGGGTATGCACATCAGGTTTTAAATTCACGGTACCGAAGATGTTGCCTTAATTGCTTCACGGATCCTGTAGCCTCATCTCTGCTCACTTGCAATTCCGACAAGCAACGGGTTCTTATAGTTTCGTAATCTCGTACAGCATTAACGTGCTGGTCATTTAGGTTTTCTAGCTAGGTATTGAACAGAATATTAACACATTAAATAATAATAATAATAATAATAATAATAATAATAATAATAATAATAATAATAAAATCGACACTAAACAACAAGAAAATAATACAATAATAGAAAAAGAAAGCAAAATACATTGGAATATAGTAAAAGCAAGTCATTTAGTACAAATGGTTAATATGGAAAACGTAACGTAGAATATAACAAAATGGAATGTAATAAAATAATAATAAAAAAGAAAAGAAATACGAATTTTAATCAAATTCACAATAAAAAGGTTATGATAATAAATTCATCGGCTGATGAAGAGAACAAAAAGTAGAAAGGAAGGAAAGAAATATATAGCCTATATTTTTACAACACTATTGCAGAGAAAAGGGCTTATAACTGAAAGGAATCTGAATTGAAAAAGTGCAATTTTAATTTAAAATGATCTAAATCTAAAATATTAAACGCAGAAAAACATGGGAAATGCCTGTTATTATTCGGTTGAGAAGCTTTTATCATCCAGTCTGCTGTAAAAAAATCTGAAAGTTAGAATTTATAAAACAGTTATATTACCAGTTGTTCTGTATGGTTGTGAAACTTAGACTCTCACTTTGAGAGAGGAACAGAGATTGAGGGTTTTTGAGAATAACGTTCTTAGGAAAATATTTGCGGCTAAGAGGGATGAAGTTACAGGAGAATGGAGGAAGTTACACAATGCAGAGCTGCACGCATTGCATCCTTCACCTGACATAATTAGGAACATTAAATCCAGACGTTTGAGATGGGCAGGTTGTGTAGCACGTATGGGCAAATCCAGAAATGCATATTGAGTGTTAGTTGGGAGGCCAGAGGGGAAAAGACCTTTGGGGAGACCGAGACGTAGATGGGAGGATAATATTAAAATGGCTTTGAGGGAGGTGGGATTTGATGGTAGAGACTGGATTAATCTTGCTCAGGATAGGGACCAATGGCGGGCTTATATGAGGGCGACAATGAACCTCCGGGTTCCTTAAAAGCCAGTAAGTAAGTAAGTAAGTAAATCTAAAATTATGAAAACATGTATTTGCATGAAACTATTGAAATGCATTTTATTGGATCATGAAAATACTCTCCTCTGTACTTCGTATAACGGTAAAGTCACCAAAACCGAATGCGAGACTTCGTTCACAAAGCCCCTGTACTAAAGCACAATCATACATAGGAATTGGAGAAAGTGAGACTTTCAGCAACTGTTATACAGCAATAAGTTGGAATCTTCAGCCGGCATGGCCGTAATGCGTCCCTCCCCCACCCAATATGCGATCTAATTGCTACTGTAAGAGCCACTGCAGCCCTCCAGGGACTGCATGGCCGACACGACTGTGGTGCCAACTTTATAATGTGGTCACGAGATTAGATGAGAGACTCTCTCTGTCTGTCTGTCTCTCCCGATATCGGTCGGTCCACCGTCCACTCTGTTGCATAATACTGGGCAAGATGAAGATACATGGAACTTGTTGGAAACTCTGCTCCGCCCCACACTATTTCGATGGGGTTTTGCAAGTTCCAGACAGTCTCCCTTGCTAAATTCAGAAGCTTAGATGAGCTCCTTTTGAAAAAGTAAGTGAAGGGCAACCATGCAGTTATTCTCTGCATACAGAGGACAGGGATTATAATATTGGGGAAACAGAGATCAGAACTCCGTCAGCTGGCGACTTCTTGTCAAAACGACGAAAGTTTTGAGTCCTTTGTACAGCTTGTGATATTTATGATTAAGAAGCGGATTCCTATGTAATTAAATATTATTTTTGCGTATGATAAAACACAATTAACATAGTTAAAAATTCCGAATATGAAGTTTCAAGTTTAAAACCCGAATTTTATTTCACATAAAAACACATATTTTCACAAAAAATTATGTAAATACATATTTTCAGGAAATCTATTATAAACACATAAATCTTGGAGTTTTTTTTACTTAAATAATACTTTACAAGAACTTTTAAACATTTTGGGTGGTATTCATAGACATTTCGCAGCACGCGCTACGAGCGTACTAAGCTAGCCCCGGCTATCCACTGGTTACTAGTACAGAATTCAAATCATATCCTATCGCTAACACTGGTTTATGAATACGAAAAACGCTGATAATCCACCGAAAGCCCGCGCTAAAAATGTCTATGAATACGGCCCTTTAAAACTAAATCAATTATGTCACTCAGAAGTACGTTATCTTTTTAATAATTCTTGGTTGCTTCGTGTTTCTAAGCGCTGTGTGGTGTATCCGTGATCCATTTTTGTAATAGCATCGCCTCAAGTTCTGAGAACTGCTAGCAGCATATCAATGTTATTATTAGAGAATAAATTAACACGGGCAAGGAGGAGAGATCTTGCACACATAATTAAGAATGTTTATTGTTGCTCAAGATGATTTCATTCCACGCTTTGTTTGTGAAACAGAACAGATAAGAGCTCAGGTATGAACATTATTTAATTTAAACAAATGTCTCCCCTCTCGCTCATGTCCATCAAGTAAGGTAATACGTCTTGTTGGGATTCCCTGTTATCGGGCTTCATCAATCGATATCCTTCAAGATATACTGAAAGATGGTTATTTAAAAAACGATTTGGCTTTCCTGTTAGCAAATATAAGCTTTTTGTGTGACACCATAAAAAAACTCGAAACATCAAAAAACCTGTTGTCTGAAACAGTTAGGGAGGTGCGTGCCGTGGAAATTAAATTAGACTCGCTACCAGGTTCAGAAGTACAATTACTAAGGGACAAATTCCAGAATGTGTTTGGGAAAAACAGTGGATATAAAAAAAATGTGTAAAGTTGCTCAAGTATTGGAGGGTGTGCCTGTAGGTGAAACTGACGGTGTTTGTGTTTGTGTTTCTGACATTCCTCTTTTTAAATATGCGTGTCTGACGTCCTGTGATGTGGAAAGATCGTTTTCACAGTATAAGTCGTTGTTCAGAGATAATCGGCATGCATTTGTGATGGAGAATTTGGAGATGACCTTTGTTGTTCACTGCAATTCTCGGCCAACTACTAGCACTCAAGTGTGGTTGGTGAGTACCTAGTAACATTTTTTTTTTCAAACTAAGTAAGGTATTTTTGTCATATTAAAAAAAAATATTTTTTTATTTTTAGCAAATATTTCTGTACTTTTTAGCACATAAAAATAAATATATTTAAATTTTTAGCTCATAAAAATCCGCTCTCTATATATGGCACATATTGGGATCCTGAGGCAGGTTTCTTTCTATGCTTTGGTTTGTCTTACATTCAGTTCTTTCCTCATTAGCGCTCTAACATTGTCTCTTCGTCTCTGTGTATTGTTTATTATTAGAGACAGGATTTCCATGCAAATGCATGTTTTTATATAAGCTTGCTACAGTTCTCAAACTTTTTAAATATCCGTTTCATGGCTTAGTGATTCGAAATATAGGCCTATATACTTTTCCTGTATATATTTGCATTTTTTGGTCCTTTTAGTGGTAAATTCATGCATAATGCATGTTCTTTAGATTTTAAGTTTAATAATGTATATTTTGAGGTTTATGTTGCATATTACGTCCATTTTTATAGTTTCAATGCATATATTTATATTAAATCGCATGTTACTGCATTTTTTAAATGTTGCCTCGTAGAGCTTGGTATTCCTGAGCTTACAATATTTGAGTATATGTACTGAAAAACATAAGTGAAATGCTAACGGTTTGCAGGGTTTCTACCTGAGGACTTTGAACCTTACCAGCTAATCCTCTCACTGTAATGTCACACTGGAATTCCACACTCCTGTTCTATACAAGTCTTACCCTGAGGCTAAAATTATTATTAGAAGGATGCCTCTTCTGCTCCCTCCCATACTTTGGATTTTGGCGACAATAGCACTAACATGCTTCCCCTAACACGCCTTTAATTTGGACAGGCAGATAGGTAGAAGGTCTGCAGTAGGCTACATGTACAGATGTTTTGTGAATTAGCTACTGTATTTGTGTTCTGTGGTGATCTGTGAAGTGTTGTAATGCCCCCGATTAAATGTTCGAGAAGAGATCTTGTGGCACAGTGGATCAAGGGAAAAGAATATCTTAGAAATTTGGACAGATTGTTAGTAGTACATTGTGCTATTCGAAAATAAAATGTAAGTTTCAATTTTGTTAGTGCATATTTTCAATGTTTTTTTTTTCCCTTCATTGTGTATATTTGGCCATTTGATAGTGCGTGGATGCATGCATATTTTATGATTTGATAGTGCATGAAAATTCTGCCTCTATTTATTATTAAAGATCGGATTTCTAAACAAAATGCATATTCTTTTCCACGCTTTTAAGGGTGATCAGAATGGTTATACTTCGTAAGACACACCTAGATAAGCAGTTTTAACTATGTTTGTTAGTGCTTATAATTACTTATTTCGCAGGAAAGCGTTTTTGCTTACTTATTTTTACGATTTTAATTAAGACAGCATATTTTACCCAAAAATGTAACTTTAAATGTGCTTATTTCACTCTAGTCGTCATTTATCACTGATCCCCCCTTTTTATTGGCTAATAAATAATTAACTTCAGTCGAATGCGTAAGAAAGCAATGCTAGGGTATGACCCATGATGTTGTGAAATAATACTGCGTAGTTCTAAGGAGGAGAGAACCTGGGGATTCCCCGCCGAAACACTGTGTCAAATTTCTAAAAAGCTTTCTGGTGAAGAAACAGATATTGAAGAGGAATTCATCCAAGAAGAACTGTGGTGCTTTTCACATGCACCTGTGACGTCACGCGACGTCGAAAGAACATTTTCACTTTACAAATCATTCTTTACTGACAGACACAGGAGCTTCACACAGGTAAATCTCAGATGACCTTTCTTGTATGCTGCAACAGCATTCAATAAAGTAAGAGTTCTACGAAACAAATAATTCATCATCATATTTCCGTGTATTCGTTTTTGCTTATTTTGCTGCTTATTTTCACCATTTTTCGTTCTTATTTTGGTGTTTCCGTGTATTCGTTTTTGCTTATTTTGCTGCTTATTTTCACCATTTTTCGTTCTTATTTTGGTGTTTCCGTGTATTCGTTTTTGCTTATTTTGGTGCTTATTTTCACCATTTTTCGTTCTTATTTTGGTGTTTCCGTGTATTCCTTATTTTGCTGCTTATTTTCACCATTTTGCGTTCTTATTTTGGTGTTTCCGTGTATTCGTTTTTTCTTATTTTGCTGCTTATTTTCACCATTTTGCGTTCTTATTTTGGTGTTTCCGTGTATTCGTTTTTGCTTATTTTGCTGCTTATTTTCACCATTTTTCGTTCTTATTTTGGTGTTTCCGTGTATTCGTTTTTGCTTATTTTGCTGCTTATTTTCACCATTTTTCGTTCTTATTTTGGTGTTTCCGTGTATTCGTTTTTGCTTATTTTGCTGCTTATTTTCACCATTTTGCGTTCTTATTTTGGTGTTTCCGTGTATTCGTTTTTGCTTATTTTGCTGCTTATTTTCACCATTTTTCGTTCTTATTTTGGTGTTTCCGTGTATTCGTTTTTGCTTATTTTGCTGCTTATTTTCACCATTTTTCGTTCTTATTTTGGTGTTTCCGTGTATTCGTTTTTGCTTATTTTGCTGCTTATTTTCACCATTTTTCGTTCTTATTTTGGTGTTTCCGTGTATTCGTTTTTGCTTATTTTGCTGCTTATTTTCACCATTTTTCGTTCTTATTTTGGTGTTTCCGTGTATTCGTTTTTGCTTATTTTGCTGCTTATTTTCACCATTTTTCGTGCTTATTTGCTTGCTTATTTTACTGTTTGATGTGCTTAGAAATCCGAGCTTTATTTATTATAAATAGGGACCGGATTTTTATGTTTTAAGAATTCCATCTTAGGATATTGGAATAGGTGAAATAGGTTTTTTAGGTTTTTTTGTTGAAACTATGAAAGAGGCCACAAAAATTGCCTGATTGTTAAAAATGTACGCTTACAGTCAATTTTAAATAACATAACTTTTCTCTCGGTGGTAAAGATGGGATCATTTCCAATCTACTGTCATAATAAATGTGATTTCACCTGTTTTGGCATAGCTTAACGAAACACAACATATAAAAATTCAACATTAATAGCAGAAACACGAGAATAAGATAGACTGCACAGAGACCTCAGAAAAATTCACAGCTCTTACCTGCACACGCAAGATCAGAGTCTTCTATCAGAGAATATGCCCGAAAAAAGTCACGAATTTCAACAATGCAACTTTTTTGTAGTTGATTTGTCTCAACAATAAGTTTAGTCACTTCATACCTTTCTACTAGCATATCATATCTGCAATCAGTAGAAATTCCAAAATACATACAGTTCCAATCAGTGCTCTTGAGAGGGTGCACCAATATGCCTGGGTTAAATCCCAAATCTCTCCGCAGTGCATATGAAGAGAAGGCATATGTCACTGTTGATAGTGATTCGTCCGTCGGATGGGGACGTTAAGTCTGGCGGTCCCTTTAGTGCTACTCGACAGGAGTAGGCTACGTGCCGGCACCGGGTTTCCCTTTCTCCTTTCCTCACCTTCATCGTCATCCTCACCCATTCCTTACACTACACTTACACGGAACTTACACTTACACTCATTCTAGTACAAGACATAACTCTTCACAGATACACATGTACAGAGTGGCTCGCCGAAGTGGTGTACAAATTGAAAATGGGTAACAGTCCTGCTATCTATCCGCGATATGCGGAACCCGAATCACGGAAGTGAAGTAAGCTAATTTTACAATAATTCTTACTTATGGTGTACTCCGTCAGTTGCTCGGTCGAATGTTAGAGGTAGGGGTAGACTACTTATCAGGCGAGATATGATATATGATATGATATGATATGATATGATATGATATGATATGATATGATATGATATGATATGATATGATATATGATATGATATCAAGGGTTCGGAACCGTAGTGGGCCAAGCGCCATTTACTAAAACCGTAGAAAACAAGAGTTAAAATGAATTTTTACTTTGTTATTTAACGACGCTGTATCAACTACGAGGTTATTTCGCGTCGATGGAATTGGTGATAGCGAGATGATATTTGGCGAGATCAGGCCAAGGATTCGCCCTAGATTACCTGACATTTGCCTTGTAATGTAAGGGGTGATATGTTATGATATATGATATATAATATATGATATGTTATATATATATATCATATATAATATATGATACATATGACATACATACGTACGTACATACATACATAAATACATACATACATACATACATACATACATACATACATACATACATACATACATACATACATACATACATACATACATACATACATACATACATACATACATACATACATACATACAGTTTGTATAATTATCAGGAAAGTAAAATCTGTATATTTCTGCCATCTGTTGAGTTGTTGGAAAACTACTATAATGCAAGATACCATATTATACGCTACATAATATAGCTAATTTTTTGACAAAAATATAAGTTATTATATTTTACTCCCGAGCCCCTCAATGATCCCCAAAAAGATCACTGATCATTTTATAAGGTTGTTTTATTTTCTGATAAATCTGCCAGCTCTCTGCCAATTTACTTACTTACAAATGGCTTTCAATGAATCCGGAGGTTCATTGCCGCCCTCACATAAGCCAGCCATCGGCCCTTATCCTGAGCAACATCAATCCAGTCCCTAGCATCGTATCCCACATCTCTCAAATCCATTTTAATATTATTCGCCCATCTCTCTGCCAGTAGTTCCCATTATGTTAGTTATTTCATTAAATGAGTGAGAATGTGCCATTTGCATGACATTATTTATTTAGTTAGAAATTGTCGTATGCAAAACCTACATTTTTTATGTGACTATCCTGTAACAGACCAGAAGACATTCTGGCTCCTCTGAATAATCCGGCCAGCGGCCCACAATTTGCCCTCCACAGCGGTCTATGCTCGTAGTACTTAGAGGCAGAAGAGCCGGGGGAGTTGTGGGGGCAAAACATCTTCTCCCGCCGCCGACCGCAGGAGTAACCACAAGATGTCACCATTAATATTCCGCTACTACTGTCGCCTCAAGTTTCTGGCGTAAGGAAGAGCAAGATTTGAAATTCTCTGCCTTACACTAAATTTGAATCTTTTTATTACTGGACCAGCATATCTTTATCGTTCTTGATGCTGTCTCCGACGAGACTTGGTTCACAAATCTACGCTTTAGGTCAGGATCCCGCCGTTTTTAAGAAGACACTCCAGTTGTGAGAGATTTTTAACAGTTTAAAGTATCCTTTGCTCTCTTGCAGAATGTATTACAAAGCATATAACTTGCTCAAGATCTCGTCTTCGCTAGAGCCGTTCATTTCAACGTGACAGCGGGGCTTACTGAAATATTCTTTGCAAGAACTAGGGAGGACAGATAACTGTTATTTCCATTTTCGTACCAACTTTCACATAGGGTACAGCGGGGCTGTTTCGATATTTTCAACTTTGTTGAGAATTTATCAACAGTAATCTCACTAGATGTTTTGATTTATCTAGAGAAAATCAAGACTGGCGTGGGATTTAATTAACTATTACACTATAAGATTTTTTTCTCGTTGCCAAACTTTCAGAACGGCCCCGACGTTCACTCAGCCTCCTATAAAATTGAGTACCGGGTCTTTCCCGGGGATAAAAGGCGGTCAGAGCGTGGTGCCGACCACACCACCTCATTCTAGTGCCGAGGTCATGGAAAGCATGGGGCTCTACCTCCATGGTCTCCGAAGTGCCTTCATGGCATGTTACGGGGTACTTTTACCTATACCTTTTTATTACACGATTAGAAGAAAGTATATAAAGATTAGAAGAAATAAAGCACTCTAATACAATAAAATATTAATTGACTTATTGAAATTCTATTTCACTAATATTAGCTTCACCAAAACGTTTGAACGGAGCTGCCATTTTCAGTTGACTGTCTATACTGTAAACAAATGACAATCGCAAAGGATATTTTATAGTACAGTAAAGAATATGTAGTTTTTCCAGTTAAATGCACTTGCAAAGCAAAGTCAAAAGATGTAAGTCAAAAGAAAAAGCATCTCTATATAGTATGCTAATGTGCTGTAGACAGGATATTATACACTGCATAATGAATACGTCCGCCTGGATAGTTCAGTTAATGAGTAAAAACACTTATTGTTAATACTGTACTGTATTTTGAGTAAATAAAAACCGAACGAAAATTATAAAAACAAAATCGTAATATTTCCTAGTTAACGTAAATGGATGTACTACTTTTCTTCCCTCCTATACCTAATAAAGTGATTTGTTTTTATTTTACGCTAGTACCATCAAACTCCGATCGTGGAAGGGGTAACAATTAGTGTTTCTGATCCTTAAGCGTTAATTCAAAGGTATAACCAAGTTAATATTAGAAATATTAGTAAAATTAAAATGATGTCCCGGTACTATATTTGACACGAAGAAAGCCACATTCTATAAAAAATACATTGCATACATTTTCGCATTCTTTTACCATTAGATATGACGTTGTTATTGTCTTAATATTTTAGCATGTCAGTCATAAAATGCTCTGGCCGAGGTTCTGGCTGATATGAACATCTATTATCAGCTCGTACATCTCACTTGACGATATGTGTCGGAGGAAGAACAATTGTTTGTTTGCATCTGAAGTCTGACTAGTGTTATAATATGTAGTTAATCCGCGAAGTATGCAATGGATGGGGTTAAGGAACTGGCCACCCTACTCCATTATCTCCTGGCCTAGTTGCCTCATGTGTGATGCCTTGTTGGTATCACTTGTGAGGTTCAGACCTGTCTTCGGACAGTTGACTAAACAACAACATTCTGTCATAAAATGGTCACAGCATTCTAACGAGGTGAGTGATTTCATATTGTCTGACGACTCTGGTTGATATGCAGTGGAACTCCATAAATAGACGCTCACTCTCGTGTACTTCACGATACAAGGTAAGTCAACGCATCCTGTCCCGCGCTGCACAGGGCTAACCAGTTGAACCAGTGCAGTAGTGTGCAGATACTCGTACACGTTGGCAGCAAGGCAGGGAACAAAAAATGTGTACTTATGTTGAAGCAGAAGCTACAACTATTGGAACGGTTTAAAAAAGGTGAATCAATCAGAGCCATCCCTCAAGAATTTGACATTTCGATCAGAACAGTGCATGGGATAAAACAAAATTCATCTAATTACGAGGCAGTCTGTAGTGATTATAAGAAGCTTTGTTATTATCAGTTGATTGTAGGGTGAAAACACAGCTTATTTTGTGTATTTCCTAAATTTAATCAATAAGGATGATTTATGTTCTCTCTTGAAGGATATACACCATTTTAAAATAATTTAATACACAAACACAACTATTACAAGAAATGCTCAATAAGTTTTTGTAGCTTTATTCTCTTCGGCTCTAATCAACAATAACAAAAATGCAGGTTACCAGGCGACGATAGAAAAGAAAAGATGCGAAAACAAATGAATGTGGTGTATAAAGAATTGAATGTTCTAATGGTATTGAGAGATTCATTATCCATTTTACACAATCACTTGTACAGGGACATCACTTTATTTTTACCAACATTTTTAACATTAACCTGGCTATACTCGGAAACACTGTTGCCCCCTTCCATTACAGGAGTTTGATGTTACTAGTGCAATATGTAAACAAATCATTTTACTGGGTATAGGAGGAGAAAAAAGTAGTGTATCCATTTATTTGTAGGGAAATACGATATTACGATTTTCAGTTTGATCATCACTTTTCCGGAATTTATCAAAATACAGTAGAGTAGTAACATTTTTTTTTCAAAACTCAACTTTTCAGGCGGCTATGTTCGTTATGTAATGTCTACTTTATTTAGTATATTAATTATCGGTGTTAACATACAATATAGAGAGTGCATTTAAATTGAGGGGCTCATAAGTAAAGGGCTGTAAGTGCACTTAAGTTACTTTTGAGAAAATGGGGTTTAAATATTTAAGCTTGTAAAATCGGTGAAATTTTTATTTAAAATTTAATGTGTGATGCGATTAAAATATCCCTTTGCCACTAAAATTTTAGATACTTTTTCTTACACTGGATGCACTTAACTCATGTTATTACAAATGTCACTAGCATTCCTTTGCTTCTAGCCACCTCAATTCCAAAAAGCTAATCTGAATTTTTAAACAAGTTGCTGAAAATCGTTGCCGTTCATTACAATGCAGGCTTCAATTCAGTACGCATATTATTAAAAACATTTTGAAGCATATTCTATTAAATTGAATTTATCGTTTCTTGAATATAATTTTTTTAGTACGATATTATTAATATAGGTTCTTTCTTCTATAGAAAACGCAACCATATTTCTGAAACACACTATACACTGCAGTGTTTACTTCAGTGCTTGAAGACTTCGAATGCAACAGCGGCCGTTTTGTGTGTCTGACGGGAGCAAGGACATTAGTGAAGGGGTATGAGTGAAGTACATTCAGAAATGCAGGTACAATAAAATGCAAGTAAAAATAAAATGATGTTCCTGTATAATACTATGTAATTTTTTTTTCACTTCATCTCATTACTCTTCAATGTCTTTTCATCTCATGTTTCTCCGAACTCAAATTGTACTTTATTTTTAAATTTATCATTGTTCCGTATTCTCTCCGCAATAATATTGTATTTTTCATTTAACTTCTGCTTTGTATTCTGGATCCTAGTGGTCAGCCGTAGATTTCGGCCAGATGTCCCTAATTGTGGAAATTGTTGTGCATATTTAAGTATAAAAATATAGAGGTGCCATTTGAAATTTCAAAGTGGGAGTGGCTGGGGGTGGGAGTTGAAATCTAAAATGCAATTAAGCCTTGTTTAAGACTTCCCCCTTGATATCTGAATTTATGTGCTTTTTTGGTTTAAATTGAATTCAATTTAATTAACTAGTTATTTAGAGTGGGAAGTTTTGAAATGAAAGCCCCGTATGTAGATATATTTAAAGAGTTTTTCCTCCAGAAGTTTGTTTTATGTTTCAGATGTATCACGTATATATTATACCTAATCACTGATTTGTTTTGTTATATATTTTGCATATACTACAATATATTATTTAAAATTATACACGTTAATTATTTATGTTTCGGTCCGCCCGCCATAAAAACATTGTACAGCCCTTAAGTTTACCAATGCCCGCAGTACTCCGTAGAAAGACAGCGTTCGTACCTCGTCTCGCACACGGACCATTGCTGTGTCCATTTGTGGAGTTCTACTGTAATACATGATATATTAAAAGGTGAGCACAAGCCTTCTGATGCAGAAGAACGAGCAGGGCTGTTCATAAAGCCACATTATTACGATTTTGAATTATTCGCTTTCTCATAATGCGATGGTGTGCCTTTAAACATTGTATTTATTTACGTCCTCTCTCCCATCTCGTCAGCTGTTTAGACTTAAAATTAATCCACGCATTGTTGGGAGATGTGACAGCAGCGCTGCCGACTTGGCGGTGTGAAGTAAGAGAGTTAACGCTAACACAATCTGCTGTCACATTCAATAGCAATCTTGCCACACGCGGCTCCACTGTCGCTCTCGCTTGTTATTTTAGCGCCATGGAAACGTTTTCTTAATGAAATGTATAGTACTGAAGCCGTACAGGGTAACTGCAGTTCATGCTTCACAACCACAAGATCCTGTAAGTAGGGTTAATTATTGCAATTGGTTTGTGCAGTCCGTTCATAATGGCGACGTGGACCCACTTTTAACGTTCTTCACTGGTGAAACGTGGTTTCTTCTTCTTCACGGTCACGTTTCTACTCAGAACAATAGATACTGGGCTACCTAAAACCATGAAGTTCCTCACCACGCTGCAAGGGTTGGGGTTTGGTGTGCAGTGAGTGCGAGTTTGACTGCCTCCGTGGTCTGGCTTCCAGATCAAGAGGTCCCGGGTTCGATTCCCGGGCTCGGCTCTCGGTGAATTTTTCTTGAAAAGAAGAATTCCTGGTGTCTAGAGTCTGGAAATTTGTATGAATGTGAGAGTGATTGTAAGTGTGCCGGGTTAATTTAATTAACCAATCATCACAAATATAAAAATACATCAGGACTGTCGCTGGGCAGTAACCAGAACACACTTTTCAGCGTCACATTGTTGACAAGTAACTCCATCTATTAGCATAACCATAAAGCATCTAATAGATACTATAGAGTTACCAACAACGAAAAAAAAAAAGTGAGTGCGAGTATAATTATCGGTCCCATATTTTTCGACACAACAGTTGGTTCACACGTTTATGTAACTTCAATTTTAAATAATCTTTTCCGCAACTAACAAGAAATGAACGATTGAGTGGCTGGTTTCAGCAGGATTCAGCTTCACGCCGCTGCGAATTCTATGCATTAATTGCAAATGTGTTTGGTGACAGAATAATTAGTCGAGGATTGTGGCCATCTCGTTCCCCTGACCTATCTCCGTGCGATTTTTATTTTATTTTTATTTATGGGGAAATAACGTGTCTCTGTCAAACGTAAGCAGAGTTCGTTAAATTTTAGATACTTTGCAATTCACTGTTCGCTGAAGCAAGGAGATGCACTATCACCTTTACTTTTTAAGTTTGCTCAATATGCCATTGCGAAAGTCCAGGATAACAGAGAGGGTTTGAACTGAACGGGTTACATCAGCTGCTTGTCTATGCGGATGACGTAAAATGTTAGGAGAAAATCCAAAACTATTAGGGAAAACACGAATTTTACTGGAAGCAAGTAAAGGATAGGTTTGGCAAATCCCAAAAAGACAAAAATGATTATGTCTCGTGACGAGAATATTGTACGAAATGGAAATATAAAAATTGGAAATTTATCTTTTGAAGAGGTGGAGAAGTTCAAGTATCTTGGAGCAACAGTAACAAATATAAATGATACTCAGGAGGAAATTAAACAGAATAAATATGGGAAATGCGTGTTATTATTCGGTTGAGAAGCTTTATCATCCAGTCTGCTGTCAAAAATCTGAAAGAATTTATAAAACAGCTATATTACCGGTTGTTCTTTATGGTTGTGAAACTTAGACTCACTTTGAGAGAGGAACATAGGTTAAGGGTGTTTGAGAATAAGGTGCTTAGGAAAATGTTTGATTCTAAAAGGGATGACGTTATGTAGAATGGAGAAAGTTCTAAACAGAACTGCAATTGTATTCTTCACCTGACATAATTAGGAACATTAAATCCAGACGTTTGAGATGGGCAGGGGCATGGTTATGGGCAAATCCAGAAATGCATTCAGTGTTAGTTGGGAGGCCGGAGGGAAAAAGACCTTTAGGGAGGCCGAATAGATGGGAAGATACGTAATTTAAAATGGATTTGAGGAAGGTAATTGAGATAGAGAATGGATTAATCTTGCTCAGGATAAGTTCCAATGGTGGGCTTATGTCGGCAATGAACCTTTTTAAAATCCAGTAAGTAAGTAAACGTTAAAGAATAAAGTGTACGCATCAAATCCGTACACGTTACAAGAATTGAAGGACAACATCACGAGAGAAATACAGGCAATCAGTCAACATGAACTTTTGCGAGTGAACCAAATTGTTTTCGGAGATATAGGGAATGTGTTCGAGTTTAAGGTCATCACTTTCAACATCTGTTGTGATGCAGGTAAGCCTAATGTTAGTAGAGTAGTTAGTGTTCCGTACCCATGACTTGCCGATCGTTTACGTAGGCTAACTCTGGCGGTAGCGCGCCAATCTTCACCCAATCCAAGGCCGCCGCGGAACGGTCCGCCCGAGCTACGAACGCACTGTATTATCATAACACACTGCTCTCTTGAATTGACTGAGCATATTGGGCATTGAATCAATAGATTTCCCAAAACCCGCTCTGAAATGTTTTAGAAACCAATTTTATCTCGAAAAGGAAGCAAAAAGAGCAAAAATTTATTGAACATTTTGTTTGAAATATCTCAAAGACTAGTCCACTTAAATTAATGACATTATTACAGTTACCCTGTTTGCCTGTATGACACAAGACTCGTGACGCCATATTAACTACTGCGATATTATATTAGAACCTAAATGTCAAATTTGAGCAACAGGCTAAACGTGTAGCATTAATTTTGGCATCCGTTACATTTGTAATATTCGTAACTATGATCATTTTCCCCGAACTTTCAAACTTTGTCATGGCTAACAAGAAAATTAGAAACGAGCCCTGCATTCTCTTGTTCTCTTATTTCAAATTTATGCCTACCGTACCCCAATCTAATTAACTTCTCGTTTCCAAAATGTTCCGCATTCTATCAGCTTGAAAAACAAGATCTCATCAAACAATTTACTCATATACCCTAAATAGACATCTTTATATTTTCATCTTATACAGTTTCAGTTGCTTCTTGGAACTCGCTTAAGTGATGTATTGTTGGACAATAATTCATTTAGGTCAAAATTAAATAAATTCTTACTTAACAGATTAATTGCTGACTTTATTTATTTATTTTAATGAAACTTTTTTCTGTCCATTCTTTATATTAATTAATTTCTTAAATAGATTTACAAAACTTCTAATGGCAATTAATTTTATTCTCTTATTTTATTTTATTTTATATTCTATATATATAGGCCTATTAATATTATATATAATATGCGACCGAACACGATATATATTCCTCCCTGTAACATAGTTCTCAAATTTTGTTATATTAAATTAATTTTCATTTTTTATGTTGATTGTAATCTCAAATTAATTATAATTAATTGAATTAAATTAGCTCATAAATTATATTACTTTTTATTCTAGTTTATCTAAATTTAAATAAATAAATAAAAACTTAAAAGAATTTTGGAAACCTTTTTAATTTTTATTCGTAATTTAAATATGTATTGTATTGATTAAGGCTGGTTGAGTGGAAAAAGGCTGTATGGCCTTTTGTTTGAAATTGAAAATAAAACATTATTATTATTATCATTATTATTATTATTATTATTATTATTATTATTATTATTATTATTTTTTGTTCAGTGCCCTTTAAGTTATTTTGATTAATTTGTATTTTTATTTATTGAATAATGTATAATTTTTTTATGGGAATGGTTTTCATGCTTCTCCTTGAAATAATAACTATTATTATCCACTTTCTATTATTCAAGCATTGGATCCTATAGTCAGTTTTGGTTTCAACACGACACAAAATATTTAATTTTTAAATTTTATGATTATGTTATTCTCTCCCTTGCATGACGAACGGTAACCTAAGAATTAAAATGACTAGACATGTCCAGTAAGTTTTAATATACTGTAACTCATATTCATGTTCATTTTTTCACAAAAATGGAGCACGGAATATCTGTCGCAGTTGGTATTAACTCTTGAGAGCATTTTTGTATCATTTCCATAAAGAGATTAAGCACGATCCGTTGCCGTGGTGACGCTTCTTATCAACACTAAATCCTCCATAAAACAGTTGAGGTCTCACGCCTAATGACTCCCATACCGCTCATACTGGGTTTCCCGCCTCATAAAATTCAGGAAAGGTTTTCCGCGCAAAAGAAATGGAGAGGAAATTCTTGTAAAGAATGTGGCAGCCTTCGTCTGGAGGAAGTGACGTGTGAAAATGACATTCAGGTTAGTTGAACAAGCTGTCAACGGGGAGAGAAGAGATCTAGACCACACACGGCTCCTAAATGGACTGTCTCGATAGACAAACACAACAGGTCTTCACGCAAGAGCGCGCCACGAGGCATAACTTGACTCCTGCCTTCCGAACTTTATTGTTTTGTCACATACGAGAGCGTGGAGAATGGGGCGAAAGAGTTGACCTCAATAACTTGTCTTCCCATGCATGTGTTAAGGAAAGTTAAGACGACGTCATAATTGGAAGTTTTACTTTTATCTTATGCGAAATGTAAAGCGAAAATGTTGTAATGTTTTTCAAAAATAGATTTCGTAATTTGTGCGGATATACACGTTTCCAGTAGGCTACCCCTAACACGCGAAAAGTAATGTTATACTCGCTGTCATCTGCCTGGATACAAAGATTTATCCTAAACTATTGAATGGATTCTTTCATACTCCATATCGACTAATGAATTTATCCGAAAATAACTTTTTCAGTCGGTTATTTAACGACGCTGTATAAACTACTCGGTTATTTAGCGTCGATAAATTGGTGGTAGCGAGATGATATTTGGCGAGATGAGGCCGAGGGTTCGCCATAGATTACCTGTCAGTCGCCTTACGGTTGGAAAAACTCGGAAAAAACCCAACCAGGTAATCAGCTCGAGCGGGAATGGAACCCGCGCCCGAGCACAACTTCAGATCGGCAGTCAAGCGCCTCAGCCGATTGAGTTACGCCGGTGGCTTTCGAAAATGATACACATCAAAATAAATACAGGGTGGAAGTGAAAAAACCCTGCAGATTTTCAGAGCGAATAGCTGATGTTTGTAACAGAAAGTGTAATAAAGAGCTGGATTCCTTTAAAACCCTGCAAATTTTCGGAAATAGATGTTTTGTAACAGGAAAGTGTCTAGACCAGGCCTGCAGGACTCTGCAAATTTTCAGAGCGAATAGATGATGTTTGCCTAACTCCACTTACTATTGGGGATGATCGACTTCCGAGCGAATAGAATGATGTTTGATGCAGCCGAAAGCGTAACTCGTAACGCCGTGACCCCTGCAAATTTTCAGGCAGAAAAGGTGGTTTGTGGGGTAGAAAAGGGGAGGAAAAAGTCGCTCTGAGCAAAGTTCTCAGAGCCTGGTGATGTCTGTAGCTGAAAGTGTACTATAAAGAGTTACGAGTGAAAAACCCTCGCAACGAGAATACGATATCAGATGATGTTTGTACCGTGAAGGTTTGTTTTCCTTACTCAGGTAAGGGTGGACATTTAAAAAACCGAGCTCAAATTTTCAGAACGTAGTCTTATGTTGTTCAGAAATATGCCGAAAATAAGAAAAACAACATGCAAAAATTTTCAAACGAATTTGGCTGCTTTTGTGAAAGGGTGTAATATTTTTGTAAAGGTGGAAATAGCTGAAAAAAAACCTTTCAAATTTTCAACAAGACATATGTTTGAACATAAGAAAGTTCATGTTAAAACACAAGTACCCTGCAAAGATTTTCACCCGACTGATGATTTTTTTTGATATAATCACAAGAAAATTACCATTCCACCTCGTCACACATCACAAATTTGGCTAACCACACCTACAGCCGGCTAAACACAGACATGGAAATTCTTCATATTCAATCAAAATCGGAAACTAAACACACTAAAACAATAGAAATATACATTTTCACAAAAAAACACATCCAAATTTAAATTATCAACACACATACTCAACTTAGAACACAAACTCGTTGTTCACATGATAGTACAAATACATCAAACACACCCCCTAGGAACCAAACAGTTCTGAAGATGGCCCATAAAGGCTTTTTTTTGATAAAATGAAAATGTTCAGTTATTTGTTATAATGAGGTTAAATAATAGGGTCTGTATGGATTTTCATATGAAGAGTTCAGGGAAAACATGAATGTCACAGTTTTGTTAAGGTTGATGTCATTATCTAATTCAATGAATCACTACGAAATTTAATGTTGTTCTTATGAAAAATGAAAAGGATAATTATCACCACGAATACAGTAATCCTTTCCTTTATTTTCTATAGAAACAGCACTACATCTTGCAGTTATAACTCAATTAGATCATTATCTAATGCCCAGAAATGTCCACAGACCCTCGTTTTTACCCTTTTATACTATTGGTAAATTATTTTAGTTTGGGATTCTGAAATAATTATAAATTATTGATTTTTTATATTATTCGTTTATTATTTTCTTGTTCTAAGGCTGTGGACGATTGGAGCATATGTTTGGTTACCAGCCGGCTGTACATGTTTGTCGTTCTGGTTCAGTGATATTTGAGATGCGCTCTTACTCTTCATTCGGTAGAGATGTAGTCCAAGCTCACGCAACTTAACAGTTTTGGTACCAACTTCCTAGCTCTGGTAATAACATATTGGCGGCAAGTTCATAGTTTTATCAGAAAAAAATGTTTCCCCCCCCCCAAATATTTGTCACCCTCTTATTCGGTAACTATTGCGAATAGGATCATGATTTTTGTTCATATCGGTAGGAAATCTAATAAAGAATTATTTATCCCTCTGGCGTATTTCAATAGCTTGGACGGTTTACGTGTAAATTTAATTAAAAAACCAGTAATTTCAAACCTTTGAATGATGTGAACAGATTGCAACGTGTAGCCAGAGAGAGGGGGGGGGGGAGTGGAAGGTAGGAAGACACACCTGAGTTCGTTTACCTCTTATATCTGTTCTACGAGAAGAAAGACCGGTGTGTTGGCAGCGATGTTGCCAGAATGCTGAAACTTCCAACTTAATTTTCTAATTAACCATGCATTTAATTACAAAACGTAATATATATTTTCTGTTAATTTACGTGTATCCTATCATCCCTTTCAATCTGCAGGATTATTTCACTTCCACTCTGTATACTAATTTTTGGTAAATATTAATGAGTCTTCATTCAAGAGATAAAAACATAGCAAATTAGTCGAAATTAACTGTAACGATTTTATTTTTAATTTTACTTCTTACATAAGACGAAATAATGAATGAAATTATACAGTCAAAATGTCTCCGACATTTTTCATGCGAGAGAAATTACTGATGCGAGCTCAAAGGACTGTAAGCCCGGGGATTTATGGTTCGCCGAAGCACAGCACGTGACTTCCTTATAAATAATGGTGGGACTACTATGCGTTCAGAAAACATTCGTCACAACATTCATCAATGAAATATCCTTGCTTCACAGTGTGTTGCCATACCGAAAGATCTATTGAGACGTGAATGAGCTAACTCAGTTAAATGGAGACAATAACGATAGAATTCTCTGATTGGGGTTCTGGCTGATATGTATATATATTATCAGGCAGTACATCTCACTTTACGATATGTGTCAAAGAAAGAAAAATAATTGTTTCTATACATCTGAAGTCTAATTATTGTAATATGTTACTAGTAAGCAATGGAAAGGGAGAGGAACTGGCCACGCTACCCCATTATCTCCTGTCCTAGTTGATACATGAGTGATGCCTTATTGATGTCATACTTTGAAGCTTCAGCTCTGCAAATGCTGGGTAACTTTCGGTGCTGGACCCCGGACTCATTTCACCGGCATTATCAACCTCATTTCATTCAGACGCTAAATAACCAAAGATGTTGATAAAGCGTCGTAAAATAACCTACTGCTTCAGCTCTTAATGAGAGTTTTCCTGCACTGGCAGACCTTGCTGTTGCTGAAAAATTTCATTGGATAAATCATGCTTTTTCTTTTCTTTATGTACGCCAGAACAAATTTATGCCCTAAAAATATATCAATAAAGACCATGTCACCGTCGATTGCATGACTCACCAAGGCGCCATCTATCCGAGGGAGCTACACTCTCCCGCAGCGCGCAGTCCGATTATTAAAACCCCTATGGCTTCTCTGGATATGTGCAGCTCCCGCAGACAGAAGCCATCTGTAGACGGATCTTGGAACCACGTCCGCCAGTCTCCCTGTTCGACTTGTAACTATTAAGGGGACTCACACAGTAGCGGTGCTGCAGATTGTAAACCTTTAACAAAATTTTAAATATCTCAGAGATAATTTAGTGGATCTTTCTCCTTTCTTGTACAAGTAGTATTTGGGTCTCTCACTTGGCATCAACAAATTTATAATTATCGTAATAGTTCATTATTTTTATTTACAAAATTTAGAGGAAATAATTTGCTGCTATTTTGAAACTAGAAACATGAAATCTCTTGTAACAACTCGAAGAGTTGTTTCAAATTTTCAGGATATCTGTAGTCATTCAAACTGTAGAGGGTGAACCACGTTCATAGAGATATAATCATAATTTCACAAATTTTAAGTAAACAACTTAAAATAAAAATTACTTTTTTCCTTATGACAAAATAAAAAAAGTAGTTCAAGAACTTTGTAACGTAGGAAGTTTACTGTGTCCATTCTCTAACACTGAATTTCTGAGTCAGAAATAAAAAATAAACTTAGGCCCGGTTTCTTCAACCTTTGTTAAAATTCACATAACATAGCGTTAATTAACTGTAGGTTAAAAGTATAAATTGCTGTTAAAAATATTGCGTTTCTTCAACTTTACATTTCCCATTTTAACATTCTGTTTATTAACTCTCTGTTAGGACCAGAGATCCTAGAATTTAACCATGGCCTATAACCAAATATGCGCTCAATTCTGTTTTCTGAACTCTGACAATTGCGATTCCAGCTTGTTTCCGTTGTTTGATTCAGGGAGGATAGAAGTCTTTCTATTTTCTCAGGTTCGATTTCTGCTTCTTTCCGTCGTCTATATTACAGTAGCATGGAGCGGCGTATCGGTATTGCTGTTGTGAAATGGAAAACACTGGTACAAAGGGAAGTCGTGGGACTAATTTCTCTTCGTTCAAGAGAAGGCTTCTGCTGGAAATAATTTCGCAATATAAACCAATTATTGAGAATAAACAAACAAACGGATCTAAGTTGAAAGCGAAAAGTGACACTGGCAGAAAGTAGCCTATATCTTTGTATGAACTTCTGGTCTGTCAAATCAGAGAAATCATCCGCTCTGTTTATGTATTCATGGATATAATTTTCTAAATAATCCAGATATATAAGTTCAACATCTAACGCACCAGCCATATTGAATACTTCTATGCTAACACGAGAGTTAAATGATTTAACAGCATGAAATTGACAGTTAAATTAACATGGATTTTAACAGCCTGTTAGTGCTAACAGTAGTTGAAGAAATGCTTCAACTGTTCAATTTATAGTTAAAGTAGAGTAACACATTGTTATAATGTAAAGAAGGTTGAAGAAAATGGGCCTTAGAATCTGACAATTGGTTGGGAAGATAATATGTTTTTTCTCTTATATAGCAGCAAAATATTTCCTTTAAATTGTGTAAATGAAAATAATAAAGTAATTTGATAATTATAAATTTATTGATGGGAAATGAGGTGCCCAAATACTACTTATTTGTGTACAAAAAAAGAAAAAAGAAAAAGATCCACTGAATTATCTCTGAATGCTGGTTCACAATAAACCGGGAACGGAAACGACAACGAGAATGAGAACGGAAATAATGTTCAAATAAAAGTATTTAAATGTGAGTATTCACAATAGTTAATTGTGAATGATCACATTTAAATACATTTATTTTAACAATATTTTCGTTCTCGTTGTCGTTTCCGTTCCCGGTTTATTGTGAACCAGCCTTTAGATATTTAAAATTTTGTGAGCCGCAGCACTCTACTGTATGAGCCCTCTTAAGATGATTAATGGAATGATACTAATGAAGGCGAAATGAGTCCGATGTTCAATGCCGAAAGTTACCCACCAATCCTGTTTCGAATGGTTGAGGAAAAAGCTCCAAAAAGGCAGGGGCGGCCCGTCTTATGTGCTACAGTGCTACAGCACAATGAAAATTTTTGCTGAAATAATGTATTTGTAATACCACCATAGTATCTGATCTGCCATTTGACAATTTCCCGTGGTTATGTTCATGGCGCTTGATAGAGTGTTTAGTCTTCGCTCTTCGCTCTTTGGTGCCTCAGGGGGTACAATGTGCTACCCAGAACTCTACATGAGAATGTAGACAATTAATGCGCATGTGCGAAGCTGAAATCACTGCTCTGATTGGCTATTTTTACGCGGGGAAGTGCTGTAGTCAGCTTCAGCACAACACAGCTTGGAGATTGCAAAAGTAAAGCGTAACGAAAGAATGCTTGTTTGTGGAAGAACTCGGAACTATTTACAATGTATTTGGTAATTCAAGTCTCCGACCGCTGCTGCCGTCTACCTGGTTTTTGAGGTTCCTCCTGAACCAGTCAGCAAGCGACGGAGAATGG
Organism: Periplaneta americana; assembly: GCA_025594305.2. Classification (NCBI taxonomy): domain Eukaryota; kingdom Metazoa; phylum Arthropoda; class Insecta; order Blattodea; family Blattidae; genus Periplaneta; species Periplaneta americana. Next base: position 35,629,375 of record JAJSOF020000036.1, on the reverse strand, counting down.
AATCCCAGAAAATTGATGCCAAGGAAGTATATGACCGTATAATTCAGGGAACTACTCATCGTTTCCAGTCTAAGCTACCTAGACGCAACAAAATTGTTAAACAGCAAATTTTTTGGAAATTTTTCGCATAATTTTCCTGAATGTGAACTTGAAGTTGCTGTCAACAGCTATACTGTACTGAAGAAAAGAGTATTAAAGACACAACTTGGAGTTCTATACGGAAGACCCGACTTCCGAAATAAAGATGGATCTGTTCAATTGTTACAATATATAGCCTCCAACAATTCACAGGATCCATTCTGTGAAGTAACGAAGTTGTTAAATATTTTGGTTACAACACCAATGACCACTGCTGAGCCAGAAAGATATTTTTCTTTCTTTAAACCCATAAAAACGTTTTTAAGGAACACTATGTCCTAGGATCGCTCACTGCTCTTGCAATACTGTCAATAGAAAATAGTAGGATGTCCAAGATGGAGGGGTTTAATGACAAGTTCTGCAATAGGAAGGAATGTTGTATGGACTTCATAATTCGTCACTAGGCAAGTCTCAAATTAAGATAAATACATATAAGTGTAGGCCTATACAGTAGGCCGATATAGACATTGTAGCAGTCTCATTATTTTGACCACCAGCCACTACTGCAAAAAGGTAACTTGTCCCGACCAGAATTTGAACCCGAGCCCACTCTTTTCACGGTCAAGAAGGCATTAAGGGATATAGAGAATATGAATAATTTAGAATAAACAAATAAATGAAAATAATAAATAGCCGCAAGAAAAAAGTTCATCGGTATATGAAATAAAATGTGTTTCAATCGATCTGTAGCAAGGTTCGCAGGGTATAAGAATGCACAGCGTGCAATTATTCCGTGCATTATAACTCACCATTTACTGCAAGCTATTAGACGGAGCTCTCTTGCCGTATGAAAATATTCGTGCTACAAATGCCGCGAAGCGGGTCGGGTCACTTAATCGGACAGAATAATGCATACATAAACATGACCCGCAGTACGGGGAGGAAAAATTGCGAAATATAAATACTTCCGGTCCGAGTGTAGCTCAGCGACAGTCACGACAATAGCTGGCGCCATTGTAGATGGCACCGGTGTTCCTTTCCTTAAAGCGTAATAAAGAAATAACAGCCCTGAGAATGTAGAGTGCAACGCAAGAGAGAATGAGCATCAATAGCGGATGCAACGATAGTCTACGGTCACATCCGGTTAGGGATTCAAATTTATTCCGGGTTTTATTTATTTGTGAAAATGATAAAAACTTAGAATATTTTAAATTATATGATCAGAGACCTATTTTTTTTTTTTTTACTTAAGAATTGCCTTTATTTTGATCTTGGTGTACAATTATTTTTCACTCAATACAGCATTGCAGTAAGTTACAAGTAACTTCCATAGCTTGTCAAATGTGAAGAACTGGCGATTATCAACTAAAAGGGCTTTATATATCGAGAAGATCCTTTCAACATCGACTCAAGACACAGATGTTATACAAACTATAGCAGATATCCTCACGACATGACGAATTGTTGTTCACATCGCACCTCCCGCACACCTTTAAGGGGAGTAAATCTGTAATTTTGAAATTTCATGCGCTCAATATACGCTACTTCTGCAATTTTGTATTCTTTTCAGATTTAGCATAACTGTTACCGTTACGGGTAATTAGCAATTCAAAATGGAGCTGCATTTTGTACATTGAACTCCCGTTTCCTTGATCATTTTTTTATTTATTCCTGAATATCATATGACCAAAGTGACCTAGAACGTAAGAGTCCAATTGTAACTCATATGAGGTAACCCCTGGCGTAAGCAACCCGCAGCGCATATTCTTTAAGGTCGTTTTTCCTATTTTATGTGGAAAGTTATTGACCTTAGCAGAGCATGCTTCACGTGCAATATCTCCCGGTTCTGTAGGCATTTGGACATCCAGGACCTAGATTATTTTTTAAATCTTAAACAGAAATATTTACTTTAATTTATATTTTATAGTCAATTTTTTTTAATTTTATTAGGTCAAAAATATAAAAAAAAACTATGTGTTAAACCAATAGTTCTAGTTAGGTTTGTCCACAAGTGTAAAATAAAATCCCACGCAAATTTTCACTGTAACATCTTTTTATTTATTTTTTATTTTATTGGGTTATTTTACGACGCTGTTATCAACATCTAGATTATTTAGCGTCTGAATGAAATGAAGGTGATAATGCCGGCGACATGAGTCCGGGGTCCAGCACCGAAAGTTACCCAGCATTTGTTCGTATTGGGTTGAGGGAAAACTTCGGAAAAAACCTCAACCAGGTAACTTGCCCCGACCGGGATTCGAACCCGGGCCATGTTGAATAACGGTTATCTACAAGCCTGCGCTAGACACGAAATGTAAGTCATGCTGGAGGGCAGTAGCGCCAACTTTTGGAAAACATTGGGTGGGCTGAAACACGAGTTATGAGTTAAAATAAATAAATAAATAATAATAATAATAATAATAATAATAATAATAATAATAATAATAATAATAATGGTTTAATTAGACCGCAAAACTCTTGCAATCATAAAAGATACACTAAACAAATACAAAGTCTAAAGTCAAGTTTCTGGGGAAATTTCAGAACCTTTCGAAATAAAACCAGGAGTACGACAAGAAGATGGACTCTCTCCAATACTTTTCAACAATGTACTTGAAAACGTAATACAAGAGTGACGTAAACAAAAAACAGTCCTCAAAATTAATCAACCATTCACATTAGGCAGTGCAAAATTAAAGATAAATTGCCTAGCACTACCTCATGACATCATAACAGCTGAAAAACAGATTGAACTGTTAAAAGAAAGTAAAATAAAAAATAAAAAAAAACGCCAAAAAAGAAATCGAGGAAAAAAAAAAAGGTCTCCAGGTATCCTTCGAAAAAAAAAACAGAATAACTTACGTTACCTGGTAGCATCAAAGTATATGGAAACGAAATATAGTGAAACTAAACGAGTCCCTCAATCTAAATACCTCGGCGAAATGATTAGGGAAATGGAGTTGAAACAAAAACGAACGAAATTAGATGCCAAAAAAATGGAGACAGCATTTCGGCTAACTGAAAATAAATAATTGATGAAATGGCGATCTTTCTCGTGTTAATTATGTAAGCATGTGCGGCTTACAGCTGTTTCTGTGCTTCTTCACACCATCCTCAGAGCCTACTAGATCTCGGCGTCATCTCGAACTTCGCTACCTGTTGTGTGGGTGCGTTCGACTGTTGAAAAGTGTTGAAATGTGGTGTCAAATAGTGTGTGTGTTCTGAAATTGATCTGTGTGTTGAGAATTTGATCAGGGTGTGTTTTAGTGTGTCTGTATATTTCATATTGTTCTATTGTTCTGATCAAATTCTCAACACACAGATCAATTTCAGAACACACACACTATTTGACACCACATTTCAACACTTTTCAACAATCGAACGCACCCACACAACAGGCAGCGAAGTTCGAGATGACGCCGAGATCTAGTAGGCTCTGAGGATGGTGTGAAGAAGCACCGAAACAGCTGTAAGCCGCACATGCTTATACAATTAATACGAGTAAGATCGCCATTTAGTCAATTATTTATATTCAAGTGTTAAAAGTAGTGTACGAAAGATTCAACATGGATAACTGAAAATATTTACAATAAAAAGTGCATATCTAAACATACAAAATTAAGACACTATAAACACGTCATTAAACCAGAATATATCTTGAAACGTTAATTTTAATAGAAAAGCAGATGTCGAAAATATTTGGAAAAAAGAATGCAACATTTTAAGGAAAATTTTAGGCCCAGAAGTCATAGGTGAACTGAAAAGTAAACAAGAAAAAGAAACACAGACATTCATAGTGACATTAGGGGAAAAAAAAGAAAAAGAAAAGTTAAAATTTTACGGACATTTCAAAAGAATGAACCCCGACAGACTCTCAAAACAAATAGTTGAATTTTATGAAAATAAGAGTAAAACACAAACATATAGGCCTACTATAAAATGTATTTCCGAAATAAAAAAATGACTTAAGAAAGCAGGAAACACACAAGAAGATATCTTAAACAGAGAGATCTTTGCAATCTAAGTTCATAAAATGGCAAGTTGACAAAGAAGAAAAAGCGACAAAAAAGATTGGAACAACGTGGACTGAAGAGAGAAAAGAAGCCCACAGCCAAAAAATGAGAGAACTATGGACAAAGAAACGCCTTTAAGTACTAAAAATAATAAATAATAATAATAATAATAATAATAATAATAATAATAATAATACGACAAATTATTGGATGGGCTTGGGACGAGCCCATATAAGTTGGCGCTACTGCTGGAGGGTAACATCATTAAATGCCACGAACTCAGTACCTGTAAGAGATAGCCAACACAAACAATGTAAGTTACTGTGAGGCTCAGGGATGAGCCGTATCGGAAGCAGACATCAGCAAATTTCCTTGCACGTTAATTCTATACATAACGATTTCCTTGCACAGTAATGCCCATACTGTATATCGGCAAATTTCCTTGCACAATAATAAATATCTATCATTCCTTGTGTTATAGTTTCATGTGATGATATACAAAGGAATCTAAAAAAAATGTACTCAATCTTTAATAATATCTTGGAAACAAAATTACATGTAGTTACAATTCTTGCACGAAGAGAAGAGAGAGAGAGAGAGAGAGAGATAGAGAGAGTCATTGTATGTGTTCGAATTGACCACCATCAACCTCTAAACAGAGTCGATGCCGCCGATCTGCTGAGCGAACTATTGTTGTTATTGTTGATTAGAGCTGAAGAGAATAAAGCTACAAAAACTTATTGAGCATTTCATGTAATAGTTGTGTTTGTGTATTAAATTATTTTAAAATGGTATGTACTCTTCAAGAGAGAACATAAATCATCCTTATTGATTAAATTTAGGTAATTACACAAAATAAGCTGTGTTTTCATCTTACAGTCAACTGATAGTAACAAAAATATAGGTTGCCAGGAGACGATAGAAAACAAAAGATACGAAAACAAATGAATGAGGTGTATGAAAAATTGAAGTATAAAAATATAGGGGTGCCATTTGAAATTTCAATGTGGGGTGGCTGGGAGTGGGGGTGAAATCTAAAATGCAATTAAGCCTGGTTTCAGACTTCCCCCTTAATATCTAAATTGACGTGGTTTTTTTGTTTAAATTGAATTCAGTTTAAATAATTACTTATTTAGACTGGGAAATTTTGGAATGAAATCTCTGTATACTTTACACAATCATTACGTTTTCTCCATGTTTAAGGGGTTAGGTAAAGCTTACAGCAGTAAAATTTTTGGAAATATTCAAAATTTTTTTCCTCCATTACTGTATCTTGTACGATAATGAAAATTAGTATGTGTAAAACACTGTCCTTCTGCTATATTTATATATATATATATGATTTGGAAAGAAATATTTAAATATTTTGTTTTCAAAATTAAAAATGGTGGCAGTTTACTGTGCAGTGATGAAGCGTTTCCCTCATAACTCATAAACTTGTTAACTTTTTCATGTTCTCTCGCTTTTATTTTATTCTTGAAACTCATGTTTACAACATCATGCTCTTTCAACTATATTCCTAAATAAATGATATTTTTTTTTATTTTGTGTTAGAAGAAAATACTGATACTTGACCATTTTTAAACGAATTAATTTTTTTATCAATCTACAAAAAGTAGAGAAGTTATCTTGCATCATATTGTAGATATGACATGCATAAATACACACAAAAAATTTCATCACAGAATGTTGGATAGTTTTTTAGTTATGTGGGAAATGCTTCATCACTGCACAGTGAACTGAATTTTGAAATAAAAAATGTAAATAATTTTTTTTAATCGTACAAATATTTTTGTTTCATATAACAGAAGGACAGTGTTTTACACATACTAATTTTCATTATTGTACAAGATACAGTAATGGGGGAAAAAATGTTGAATATTTCGATAATGTTACTGCTGTAAGCTGTACCTAACCCCTTAATACATCAGAAAATTTCCTTCTCAATAATTCAATATATATGAATTTTCCTTAAGCAATAATTTCGTATATCACAAATTTACTTACACACAATATATATAATCATAGAACAGGTTAAATATTTTAAGTATCTAGGATGCTACATTTCATAAGAAAGATATAGACCTGGATAAAAAAACTTAATAACTTTCGAAATGTCTGTGGAACAATCCATAGATCTTTAAAAAACAAAACAAGAAAAGATACACGGATAAAATTTTTCAATACAATCGCAGTACCTATGCTAACTTATGGAAGTGAAGCCAGAATAATGACAGAAAAAGATAAATCAAAAGTCCAGGTAACAGAAATGATATTTATGAGAAGTACACTAGGATGTACAATACAAGATAAAAAGAAGAACATAGATATACGGAGAAATTAGAGGTAGAACCATTGCTGGAGAAATTAAAGAGAAATAACAGAAGGTGGTGTGAACATCTACAAAGGATGCCGAATTGCAGACTGCCAGCTTTAGCAATGGGATATAAACCAAAAGGAAAACGAGATGTAGGAAGACCAAGAGCGAAATGGGGGCCAGAACAGGTTCAACATGAACCTAATCCTTGAAGTGAAGAAGAAGAAGAAGAAGAAAAAGAAGAAGAAAATATATTGTATTATGCGAAAATTATTTTCATACAAGTCTTGTACACCACAAATAGGCCTATATGACTTTATTTCATCAGTAAATAAAGTCCCAGCTTATGAATCGTAATTTATAGTCACGGGGAAAACCAGTGACAGAATGACAAACATTTCTCACCGCTAAAGTGATACGACATGCACATTAATCCATGTTTTATCCTCTTGCTTAAACACGACAGGAAGAATTCAGGCCATGCAAAGTAGGAGCGAAGTTAACAGGACCTTTAAGAAACTATTAGCGTGCCCAGTGGGCTCACGCGAAACAGAGATCCATATCTGGAGCCGCACGAAGTGGGCTGGCGGGCGGGTTGCATAGGTCGCGTAGCTATTGATAGTCCTCCCACCCGCTTTATGGTGTAAATAAAATTAGCGAACTTCGCTGCACGGGACACACTCGTCATGGCGTACAGCAGCTCCTGCCTTTGTGACGCTTAAAGGGCTCGAACTGGTGTCACTGTATCCATATCTGAGCATTTTAATGCATCACAAATTTTAGCTGATAGGCTGGTCCTAATAAACCGCAAACGAGAACCAGAATGAGAACGGAAAGCGGAGGACGTGAACGTGAAGATTTTTTAATCACAAAATACTGAAAAGGAAACGTATATGAATATCGATATGTAGGGGAGACTCGGCTAATTCCGCAATATTAAGAAGTAAATCTATCATATTTTTGATCGGCCAAATTTTGATCTCCATTACTGGTGATCGTCGTTGCACTACTTATTTGCGTCAACGTTTAAGTATTGCAATTCAACGTGGAAATGCAATGAGCGTTTTGGGTAGTAGGCCTATAGATAGATATTTTTAGAAGTAATTTATTTTTTCATTACAAGATAATATTTTATACAAAAAATATATATTATATTAGTAAATTATGTTGTATATAGTACTATTGCGAAATATGTTGTCAAAGCTGATGAAAGATGAAATGGTTATTGAAAAATATTATCAAGGTATGTAGACAAGACGAAACCTTTCATTACCAAATGAGATAAAGAAACCTATTAAAATGCACTACAGTTAGCCTTGTCCCCCTTGTCCCCCTTTTTGAAGATAGGTACGATTATGGACTCCTTCCATTGTTCTGGTTATGCATCTGAAATGGAATAAAGCTAGTAGTGTACTGAAATAACAAATTACTGAAATGCAATATATTATGGTCTAGTATGAAAAATCTGAAATTTTACCTCTACATATATTATACGTGATTGTTATGCCATTTCAGAAAGAATACTGGATGTTCAGTTCAAAATGTGTCATGGCTCGCTGTATGCCGTCATGTGGCTAGCTGATGAGCCTAGAGAATTCAATCTTCCTACACTTCCGCAGAGGTGTATAACCTAAGAGGCAGAGAAGTTGCCTAGCAAGTACGGCGTTCATTCTGAAGAGTACGTACCGATACGTACGGTAACGCCGGTAGTGGCAGGAATGTGAACTGTTTGGAAATACGTATTGTCGGGATATGGGGAGAGGACTAAGACGATTACTTACGTATTTGTTGACATTAACTTCGACGGTCAACATGGGCACGGAGCATTTGATTTGTGTTGTGGAATGTTACCGTACGCAACCGATGATAACAAATACCCTGCGTACGACTTGCCGGCGCAAAACACAGTTCGAAAGAGGTTATGGTAGCACACAGACCGTACAGACCGCCATCTGTTGCTACGACGTTCAAGTTATATCGTACACGTTCTCAAGTTCAGATTGAAGAACGCCTTAACATATAAGCTGAAACTCGCTTCAAATCGGTGACCCAACAACAGTGACGTCATGACACACTTTGAAATGAACACCCAGTATAGCCTACATGGTGGTCCAAATAGCGGGAGGTTATTACGCTGTGGAATGCAGCGCGTATGAAATGCAAGGCAGACGCTGATAAGCTACCGGCGAATGCCGAGCGAGCCGTGGAGTGGAGTCCCGCAGTATAATAAACTCCCTGTAGCACAAACAACACAATATAATGTCCTGTGCAAATGAGTTTACTAGTGACGAAGTTATTCAATTCGCACCGCAAGATTTTAATTTTCCACCAATGTCGCTTTAAAGTGACTAGTTTTTAGTCGGATTTTCTGGCAATCGATGTCGGTTTGAGGTATTCTGTTAATGACTTTTATCAATGGACATTTAATAATAACGCAGTTCTCGGAAATTCTCCTCTACCCGCCTTCTTCACTCAACAATGTTGTGTATCCACGCTGCATATGAATCAATTATACGAGGAGTGATATTTCACATCAGCAACTGTAATTATTCCTGGAGGAATTGAAAGCTTGGAATGCAGCAATTGAAAGCTTGGTATGCCTAGCAACGGTATCTAGGTCGCAATTATCGAGTAATTGTTTCTCTCGTAAATAATAAAACCCAACGTAAAGCATGAGACGTTAAATAAAACAAACTGAATTCAGGTGCAGGATGATCCTCGAAACGATTGTCTACTCATGTGCGAAGGCAAATTCCAAGCCTTGGTAGCAGAGTTGACTGACGACTGACTTGAGATAATCGCTGACCCGGGTTCGAATCTCAAATATACTGAAGTCGAATTTGTGAAAGTTTTTCTCGGAAGTCTCCCACTTCTCATACTTTCAGTGGTAGTTTTATTTGAACATATACATAACAAATTGTGACTAGTTGCAGGAAATGGGACCTAAAGTTGTTTTTTTTTGTGGTTTCAAAAAGAGGATGAAATACTGAGCATTAAAAAAATTCATGTTTCTAGGTGCTATAGTTTTTAATATATTACTTATTGAATATTGATATTGTATTATGTACTTTATGCTCGACCATGCCGAAATGTAGTAATTATACACCTGGTAGCAGCCCTTTAATGGACCTCATTAAAGTACACCTATTCATTAAAGTTCGGGTGTTCCACCAATCAGAAAACACCATTGTAGCAATATGAAAGCGCAAGTATCGATTATTCTCGGATATGCAATCGAAAGACAACTAGCGAAACGTCACGGAGGCTGGAAATCTAATACTGTCGCAGAAGGTTATGTTCTGTTACTATAATAATTAGCGTAATTGTAAATAATATTCAAATAAATTCAATTTGTCATCTCGTTTTTCAATGTCTAAATGAATTTCAAGGTTATATCAAGATCAATGTTTATTTTACTCTCTAGATTATATCATGGTCAATGACATTGGTTTATCGAAAAAAAAAATCAATACTTTCGCGTCTGCGCACATCTCACAATTTACGAGATATTGCACAAGGTCAGTTCCGCTCCCCAGTCAGATAAGATAAGAATAACATGAATACTTATGAATAATTTCAAGTTAGAAATATGGTCGATCATAAAAAGTCGTATGGAACTTGCCTATAATGGTAATTAAGACGCTCGTATGATGATGAAACTCGCTTGCGCTCGTTTCATAAACATACTCGCGTCTTAATTACTACCCTGATAGGCTCGTTGCATAATGTACTGTTTCGAGAAAAATGCGATTAAAGTTTTCATTTGTTTTTTTTAGCAACTATAAGAAAGATTTAGGTATTTAAGAAGCACTGTGTAAAACTACGTCTTAGTTTAGTATGTAAAAAAACCTACAGATGAAGATGTCAAAATGTAGAAATGCAGTTTTTACACCGCAAATTCGTTATTTTGTTCTCTTGTAAAATATCCTTTCCCGATTTTAGATCCCTTTTCGAGCAACGGGTCACTATAGCCTACACTGTTTTATTTTATGCCTTCCTCTTAGTCTCCGCATATGACCCATATATTATCTTTATGTTGTCTATCATCTGATATCTTCTTCTGCACAGAATTCTTCTCCCTTTCACCATTCTTTCCAGTGCATCCTTCAGTAGGCAGCTTGTTCTCAGCCAGTGATCCAACCAATTCTTTTTCCTCTTCCTGTTCAGTTTCAGAATCTTTTTTTCTTCACCCATTATTTCCAACACAGCTTCATTTCTTATTCTGTCTGTTCATTTCACACGCTCCATTATTCTCAATATCTACATTTCAAATTCTTCTAGTCGTGCCTCTTCACTTCGTCCTAATGTTCATTTTTCTGCCCCATACAATGCCACACTCCTCCACGGAACTGCCGACAATGGCAGTAACAGACGATTTGACATAATCGCCATTAGCGAATCCCTGTCTCAGGGTATGATAATCGACCCCACAAAGGACAGGCTGAAGACGTACATGAGGAGAAACGAGCAATCTACGTTCCAACCATCCCGTATTATAAAGATAAATACCAACTTCACGATATCAATGTTACGGGATTGATGTTTGGAGCAAGAGGAACGATACCTAACTTCTCTTCTCAATTCTGTAAGACCCTAGGACTGCACAAATCTTTTCTGAATGAACTGGCCCTCCTCATAATTAGAGAATCAGTCAAACTTTTACGGAACCACCTGTATGGACTCTAATTCAGTGTACTGAAAAAACTGACGCATAATTATCATTTTTCTTTTTCTTATTAGCTTTCATTACTTCTTTACTTGTAACTTTTTTTATTCTGTAAACTGCCATTGTTTGTTTGTTTGTGTACTTGTTTACTTTTTTCCTTACTCTGTTATCTTTCATCATCTATTTGTTCTTGTATTGTTTTGTATGCTTTGTCTAATGGCAGCCTCTAATTTGAGGAAGCTCTGGTTTAAAAAAATTAGTGTAAATAATTTAAATTTAAATATTAGTGTTCATCTTTTGTTCTGTCCAATTTGACCAATTCGCGTGAGCACCAAGTCAAGAACTTCGCTTGCATATGCACGCCCGTAGTCCACTTAAAAACTCCGAGAAACCAGGTGGCCCGGGTTCGATTCCCGGTCGGGGCAACTTATCTGGTTGGGTTTTTTTCCGGGGTTTTCCCTCAACCCAATATCAGCAAATGCTGGGTAACTTTCGGTATTGGACCCCGGACTCATTTCACAGGCATTATTACCATCATATCATTCAGACGCTAAATAACCTAAGATGTTGATAAAGCGTCGTAAAGTAACTACTAAAAATATTTAACTTTGCAGCCTCGTGGGACAAAATACGGTTCCTACTCATCACTATACAGATTCCGCTTCACATGATTTTAACTTAATGCTCATCTTGTATGAACTCACACGCAGTAAAATATTGATTTATGTTAAATCTCTGCAATTACTATCAAAATTCTCTGCTTATACAGGGACATCATTTTATTTTTACTAACATTTTTAATATTAACCTGTCTGTACCTTTAGAGAACCGGAAACACCGCTTGCTCCCCCCTCCAAGACTGGAGTTGGATGATACTGGCGTAAAGCACAAATCACTCTACTAGGTATAGGATGGAAGAAAAGTAGTTCATCCATTTACGTAAACTAGGAAATATCGCGATTTTGAGTTTGATAATTTTCATTAGGTTTTTCTTTAATCAAAGTACAGTACTGTATTAAGAATAAGTGTTTTTACTCACGAAGTGAGTTATCCATGCGAACGTATTCATTATGCAGTGTATACTGTCTACAGCACATTAGCGTACAATATAGAGAAAGAAGTTAAAGTGAAAAATAATCATAATATGAATATTTAAACACAATTTTGAAAATGGTAGCCGTTCATTTCGATACAGGCTTCAGTTCTTTTGTGCATATTATCGCACTATAGACTATTGCATCTAATTCCAATTGCCAGTTTCGTCCTTCGTACTAGTAACTCATGTTGAAATAATTCTGTACCTACTCTACGTATTGTGAATTCAATCTTCACTTCTGCCCGAACCGAAAATATAAAATTACTCAGACATGTTATCTACTGTCCGTCCAAGTGGTTATGCCGCAGGATTGTAGAAAGGGAGGAAATCACGTGACAGTTAATTACTTAACGAGGCCCTTTTATTTAAGTTAAATTAAACAGCTGTATAATATTACGTAAACGTCCAATTCCTAAGAGAAATTAATGTTTTCAGAGAAGAGCTAAGACAGCCCTGCTTTTACAGAGGGGCGAGCAGAAGCGGGTGGGAGAAATCGGGATGCGACGTAGGCAAACGGACAGTACCTGTGCGAAAATATGATTCAATATTGAAAGCTCTTTCGTCACTGGAAAACGCGAACATATTTCTGGAACGTACTATACTCAGTAACTCAGTACTGCTTACTATCTGCGGTCTTGGTTCTGTGTGGAGTTGGAACTTCCTTAGTAGAAGTGTGGGAGTGAAGTACATTCAAAAACTCAGGTACAATAAGAATTGAAGTAAAAATAAAATGATGTCCCTGTATTTGAGAATACTTTGTTTTAACTGCAGTGAATCAGAAACCTACTATTCTTGTACCTTCCAGGCTGTGAATCGATGAATATTACTGTGAGCAAACGCCACAGAGGGCGGGAGTTACATCTACTCGCTGTCAAGATTATTCCTCCTTTGCAATTCAGCAACCGAGTGTAGTTTAAATACGGGGGAAGCCAGAGCCAAATACTTTCAATTATGTGCCAGATTACTTTCGCCGTGATGAAGCGGCATCTTCTCTGACACTTATGTGCGGCGTGTTGCCGAATTAAACTCAAGCAGGCGCTAACATCTGTTGGTATTTTAGCTCCGTGTGTTGTAGTCCCTTGCGAAGTTTTAATTAAGTTTAAAAAGTTTCAAGAATTATTTTGACACTGTTAGAAAATAAATATAAATTTGCTAAGCTAAAAGTGACAGTTATTAAAAGTACAGAGTATGAAGTATTTGCTGTTATGACAATTTAAATGTACTAAGACCTGTAACTCATCCAAACAACATTTTATTTCATACACCGTACCGACTCCAAGCAATCTATCACGCAATCCCTATCATCATCAGGTTATCACTGTTATAAAATCAACACCATCTAATTATTACTTTTTCGGATTGGTTATTTTACGACGCTTTATCAACTGCTGTGGTTATTCAGCGACTGAGTGAGATGAAAGTGATACCGGAGTCGAAATTGCGATAGAAAAGCTGAAAAAGTACAAAATTCCAGGTATCGATCAAATTCCAGCAGAATTAATACAAGAGGGAGGAAGCGCATTATCTAGTAAAATTTATATGCTTGTACTTGCTAAAGGAAATTGTACGAGAACAATGGAAGGAGTCCATACTTAAGAAGGAGAAAAGACTAAATGCAGTAACTTTCGAGCAATATCACTTTTATTGACGTCGCACAAAATTTTGTCCAATATTCTTCTGAGAACATTAACTCCGTATGTAGGTGAAATTATTGGGGATCATCAGTGTGGTTTTAAGCACAATGGTTCAACTATTGGTTAGATTTTTTGTATTCGACATATATTGAAGAAGGAATGGGAGTATAAGGACACAGTACATCAGTTATTCGTAGATTTCAAAAAGGCATATGACTCGGTTGAGAGAGAAGTTTTATAGCCTATAATATTCTTATTGAATTTGATATTCCCAAGAAGCTAGTTCCATTAATTGAAATGCATTTTTAATATGTAATTCTTTATTCATTATGTTAATTAATATTCCTTCGATCCAAATTGTCTTATTTAACACTAAATTGTACTTGTTTAACTCTTTAGAATTATATGTAACTAAACACATCTACATTTATTATTATTATTATTATTATTATTATTATTATTATTATTATTATTCCAGTGTTTTTGTATTGATGTTATTGATATTTGCTATCTATTTTTAATGGTTCAGCGGAAGAGAAGGCCTTATGGCCTTAAATCAGCCAATATCAGCAAAAATAAATCAAACAAATAAACGTACAATTAATTTAAATTGTAGTAAAGGTCATCGTAGTATTAATACTTATTATTAGAATGCATTTTCAACCGTTTCAAAGGTCAAGTTTTGAATCTTTAATAGAACGTCAACTGCAGAACAAGCAAGATGCAAATGTTCCCTTATAGTACCTGTGCCATTCGTCAACATGACGTCACGCCAATATAGTCTATGAACAAGTAACCTTAACTCCGTACGCTCTGAGACAGAATACGGTCCCTACCTATAAGGATATGAAACATATTTTGGCACGACATATAGATAAAAAAAAAAAACAATATGTTTAGTGTACCCTTTATTAAATGTGAATATAATGTAAGTTCTTGTACTTAGTTCTGTATACTTTATTAAATGCAAATATAATCTAAGTTCTTGTACTTAGTTCTGTATCCTTCATTAAATGCAAATATAATCTAAGTTCTTGTACTTAGTTCTATATCTTTCATTAAATGCAAATATAATCTAAGTTATTGTACTAAATTCTATATCCTTCATTAAATGCAAATATAATCTAAGTTCTTGTACTTAGTTCTGTATCCTTCATTAAATGCAAATATAATCTAAGTTCTTGTACTTAGTTCTGTACCCTTTATTAAATGCAAATATAATCTAAGTTCTTGTACTTAGTTCTGTATCCTTCATTAAATGCAAATATAATGTACGTTCTTGTACTTAGTTCTGTATCCTTCATTAAATGCAAATATAATCTAAGTTATTGTACTAAATTCTATATCCTTCATTAAATGCAAATATAATCTAAGTTCTTGTACTTAGTTCTGTATCCTTCATTAAATGCAAATATAATCTAAGTTCTTGTACTTAGTTCTGTATCCTTCATTAAATGCAAATATAATGTACGTTCTTGTACTTAGTTCTGTATCCTTCATTAAATGCAAATATAATCTAAGTTATTGTACTCAATTCTATATCCTTCATTAAATGCAAATATAATCTAAGTTCTTGTACTTAGTTCTGTATCCTTCATTAAATGCAAATATAATCTAAGTTCTTGTACTTAGTTCTGTATCCTTCATTAAATGCAAATATAATGTACGTTCTTGTACTTAGTTCTGTATCCTTCATTATTCATTCATTCATTCATTCATTCATTTATTTTATTCCATAGATCTTACATGAGCAATGAAGCTTTAAGATGTGGAACATGTCAACATTTTACAATATTACAATTACAATTTTTACAAATTTTTATAGTTTTACAATTTAGTAATTTTCTACAATTTTTACAATGTTGTACAATTTTTTTACATTTTGGCGAGATGTAGTGAGATGAAATGAGGTCCGAGGATTCGCCAAAATATTACCCGGCATTTGCCTTTTTCGGTGGGGAAACCTCGGAAAAACCCAACCAGGTAATCAAATCAAAGGGGTAATCAAATCAAAGGTGTTGATGCCAAGGACTCGCCATAGACCATCCGGCTTCAGTCCCACGGCTGTGGAAAACCTCGGAAGAAACCAAAGTCCAAAGGGGATCCAACCCAAGCCCGAACGCAGCTCCGGAACAGCAGCCCAGCGAGTCTGCCGACTGAGCTACATCGATGGCTCTACTAAAAGTATACAATACATAGCCAATCAGATTATTAAATTTACAAACGCAAACGATCATTCATAAGTTGAGCTATATTATAATACAAAACAATTTAATTAAATTTAAGGTATAAACAATTCAACCAGTTGTGATATACAGAAATTGATAATACATATCATGCAAACTACTTCAAATTACAAAACACAAACAATTTATCAGTAGAGCTATATAGATTACTATTCAATTTAAAGCATATACAATTCATCGGCCAAAACTATACAAATATATACAATACAAAGTAGCATACTTTCATTAAGCTATACAAATTTGTGCAATTAATATCAAGTAGATTAATTCAATTTATAATCATAAACAATTCATCAGTTGAGCTATACATATTACCATTCAATTTACAGTAGGTCTATATACAATTCATCAGTAGAGCTACACAGACTAGTAATCATTTTAAGAACATATACAATTCATCAGCCAAACTATACAAACATATACAATAAAATTAGTTCAATTTACAAACTTATTTTCGTTAAGCTATACAATTCATATGAAGTAGATTAATTCAATTTATAAGCTTAAACAATTCATCAGTTGACGTATACAGTACATACAATTCATCAGTTATGCTAAACAAAAATACAATACATAGTAAGCAGATTAAGTCAATATAAAAACATATTTTAGTTGAGCTATATAAAATTGTACATGTCATTTAAGTAGAATAATTCAATTCACAAGCATAAACAATTAATCAATTGTGTAGAAGGTATGAGTATGTAGAAATTTGGTTAATTCTTTTCTGAACCTTTTCTCGTTGTTCTTCAAATCTTTAAGATTATTAGGCAGTGCATTGAAGACTGTTATACATGAATAGCGAACTTCTTTTTTAAAACAGCTTAGACTAACAGAGGGTAGATGAAGATCTGATTTATGTCTTGTATTAAAATGATGAATGTCTTGATTAGTACTGAATTTATCTTGGTTCTTAATATACAGCATCATTAGGGAAAGAATGTATTCACAAGGTAAAGTCAAGATTTCTAAGTTTCGGAAAATATTTTTACATGAGGTCCTTTTATGCACACCGGCCATTATTCTTATAGCTTTCTTTTGTAAAACAAAAACGTGTTTAGCTTCAGACGAGTTACCCCAGAATATTAATCCATATTTCATTACAGAGTGAAAATATGCAAAGTATGACATTTTAAGTGCAAATGCAAATGCAAATATAATCTAAGTTCTTGTACTTAGTTCTGTATCCTTCATTAAATGCAAATATAATCTAAGTTATTGTACTAAATTCTATATCCTTCATTAAATGCAAATATAATCTAAGTTCTTGTACTTAGTTCTGTATCCTTCATTAAATGCAAATATAATCTAAGTTCTTGTACTTAGTTCTGTATCCTTCATTAAATGCAAATATAATGTACGTTCTTGTACTTAGTTCTGTATCCTTCATTAAATGCAAATATAATCTAAGTTCTTGTACTTAGTTCTGTATCCTTCATTAAATGCAAATATAATGTACGTTCTTGTACTTAGTTCTGTATCCTTCATTTAATGCAAATATAATCTAAGTTCTTGTACTTAGTTCTGTATCCTTCATTAAATGCAAATATAATCTAAGTTCTTGTACTTAGTTCTATATCTTTCATTAAATGCAAATATAATCTAAGTTATTGTACTAAATTCTATATCCTTCATTAAATGCAAATATAATCTAAGTTATTGTACTTAGTTCTGTATCCTTCATTAAATGCAAATATAATCTAAGTTCTTGTACTTAGTTCTGTATCCTTCATTAAATGCAAATATAATCTAAGTTCTTGTACTAGTTCTGTATCCTTCATTAAATGCAAATATAATGTACGTTCTTGTACTTAGTTCTGTATCCTTCATTAAATGCAAATATAATCTAAGTTATTGTACTAAATTCTATATCCTTCATTAAATGCAAATATAATCTAAGTTCTTGTACTTAGTTCTGTATCCTTCATTAAATGCAAATATAATCTAAGTTCTTGTACTTAGTTCTGTACACTTTATTAAATGCAAATATAATCTAAGTTATTGTACTAAGTTCTATATCCTTCATTAAATGCAAATATAATCTAAGTTCTTGTACTTAGTTCTGTAACCTTCATTAAATGCAAATATAATCTAAGTTCTTGTACTTAGTTCTGTATCCTTCATTAAATGCAAACATAATGTACGTTCTTGTACTTAGTTCTGTATCCTTCATTAAATGCAAATATAATCTAAGTTCTTGTACTTAGTTCTGTATCCTTCATTAAATGCAAATATAATGTACGTTCTTGTACTTAGTTCTGTATCCTTCATTTAATGCAAATATAATCTAAGTTCTTGTACTTAGTTCTGTATCCTTCATTAAATGCAAATATAATCTAAGTTATTGTACTAAATTCTATATCCTTCATTAAATGCAAATATAATCTAAGTTCTTGTACTTAGTTCTGTATCCTTCATTAAATGCAAATATAATCTAAGTTCTTGTACTTAGTTCTGTATCCTTCATTAAATGCAAATATAATGTACGTTCTTGTACTTAGTTCTGTATCCTTCATTAAATGCAAATATAATCTAAGTTCTTGTACTTAGTTCTGTATCCTTCATTAAATGCAAATATAATGTACGTTCTTGTACTTAGTTCTGTATCCTTCATTAAATGCAAATATAATCTAAGTTCTTGTACTTAGTTCTGTATCCTTCATTAAATGCAAATATAATCTAAGTTATTGTACTAAGTTCTATATCCTTCATTAAATGCAAATATAATCTAAGTTATTGTACTAAGTTCTATATCCTTCATTAAATGCAAATATAATCTAAGTTCTTTTATTTAGCTCTTCAACTGAAAGCAAGCCTTTATTATTAATATTACTTCTACTACTAACAAGTAAAGGAACAGTTTCTTTACTAACATAATTTCAATGGAAAATTAGTCATTGAAAATTAGAAAGAGTAAATAACACATTTAAGATATATAGATCATATGCGGAAATTAAGAGGAAGGCAGAAAATAGGAAAGACTGGAAAATGCTGGGTTTGCAGTGAAAGACTTACTCTTGGGAGAAACACTATGAATGAATGAATATAACACATTGGAAGCAGGAATCTGATAAAAGCATCCACATTCAGGAATCGTGGATAGAAAGAGATGGAGAAGTCAGAATCAAATTATCTCCCACCTTGAAAGAAAGACACGCTCAAATTACTGTGAAATTGAGTCTGGTGGGTAACATACGGAGATTGTTTGTTGAGGCCGTCGCGCCCCTAACCCATATTGTCTGGAACAATACCGGCCAGAATGGCGGACGACTTGGCTTCATGCCAAATGCAAACAAGATTTCAATACCTCTCGCGAGAAAATACGAATAGGCAGCTAGACTCCTCCTCACCCTCCTCCTCGGTTTTTGTTGTGATATGAGTTTGCGCGGACAAACTTGTGCCCTCTTAAGAATTCGAAAGCAAATGCATCATATCGGGCAAAAGCAAACAGTTGTGCAAGAACAGAAACTTGAGTCACTCCCATCTGCGAGTCTGATACACGCACAGAATGGAAAATGGAACCGAGCTTTCCTCGGAATAAACAATTTCGTCAAATTCTTCGTAGGCATATAGCGGAAGAGGATATGACGTAAGCCTTAGCCAAATGGTTACTAAGTCTGCATTTCACGCCGAAGACGTCGACTTATATTCCAACTTACATTACATCTACCTATCTGTATATCTATTTGTCCGTCTGTTTATGCCAGCCCATCCATCCATCATCTCTTCCCTCCCTTTGTCCACAGCCCGTTCGTCCGTCCTCCCCTCTGCCCCGTCTAATCCGTCTGTCTGTCTGTCTGTCCATCTACCCAACATTCCACCCATATCGTATTTATATCTATGTCTGTTAGTCTATATTTGTCATTATGTCTTTTTGTATCTGTCTATCCTATCCTATCCTATCCTATCCTATCCTATCCTATCCTATCTTATCCTATCCTATCCTGTAATATCCTATCCTATCCTATCCTATCCTATCCTATCCTATCCCATCCTATAATATTCTATCTTATCCTATCTTATCCTAGCTTATCCTATAATATCCTATCCTATCCTATAATATCCTATCTTATCCTATCCTATAATATCCTATCCTATCCTATAATATCCTATCCTATCCTATAATATCCTATCCTATCCTATAATATTCTATCTTATCCTATCTTATCCTAGCTTATCCTATAATATCCTATCCTATCCTATAATATCCTATCCTATCCTATCCTATAATATCCTATCCTATCCTATAATATCCTATCTTATCCTATCCTATCTTATCCTATCCTATTTTATCCTATCCTATCCCATCCTATCCTATCCTATCCTATAATATCCTATCCTATAATATCCTATCCTATCCTATAATATCCTATCCTATCCTATAATATCCTATCTTATCCTATAATATCCTATCCTATAATATCCCATCCTATCCTATCCTATAATATCCTATCCTATAATTCTATCCTATAATATCCTGTCCTATCCTATAATATCCTATCCTATCCTATCCTATAATATCCTATCCTATCCTATAATATCCTATCCTATAATATCCTATCCTATAATATCCTATCCTATCCTATAATATCCTATCCTATTCTATCCTATCTTATCCTATCCTATACATACGACTAACTGATGTAGGTATGTTGACTGATTTTAGCTGACTATGTATGTATGGCTTTACTGCGTCCATTCGGTAACACACTACGTTCATTTTCATCATCACTATCAATACCGTATTTCGAGACACAGGTTTCCAAGGACAACACGTAATAACAACTGGTTTACACTTCAACTAATCTCAGTACGAAACTTAGTTTCAACTCATATGCGAAGAACAGAATACTGAATAACCTTTTCTTCAAATAAAGTATTGCAACAGCGCTTGGTTTCTTGTAACTGTCGCGTATCGATACGCTTCACTGGCTCCAACTTGTACAGATACTACCCCCTCCCCAATGGCTAAAATATCAGTGGACGAACAGTACACAATCCATATACACAAAGACTATACGATGCAGAAGTTTCCCATTGCACTCTTAAATTACACTGACGATCGTATTTTTTTGCCTTAACGATGTCGTTTCGTACACTTACGTTCAAAGGTGTCCGACCTACGATTTTATGATCGTGTAAGGGAACTTTCCAACCACGGGATAAGTCAGAACCAAAGATGTAAAAAATTGACAAACTTTGAAACAGTTCAGCTAGTTTTCAATAGATGGCACCATTATTGGGACAGTTTAAAAAGTGTCAGAGAAAATGATTATGTAGATTAAGCATTAAATTATTATCACAATTGAAAATATCAGCGGTTTCCAGCTAAACCCAGTGTTGTTTTACAATCAGTTGAGTGGGATGAAAAATTGAATTCCATAATGCGGGAATATTTATATATAATTGGCAACAGTGACTATTATCTTCGCCATCTATTCATAGAAGCAATAACTAAAGAATCCACATTTACACCAACAAATTATCGATCACTATCGATTAGTCGGATCAGATATCTTTGAACGTCAGTCTTGATAAATAGATACTTTCATACAAATGTTTACACTGCATCACAATGTCGTTTCTTTTTTGCAGAGCGGGAGTGTGAAGAGCTGACGAGTCCGGTGCTGGGCTCGGTATCCCTGACGGGTCGTCTGTTCGGGGACCGCGCCACGTACAGCTGCGAGCTGGGCTTCCACGTGGTGGGCCTGAAAGAGCGAACGTGTCAGGCGGATGGCACGTGGTCAGGCCATCCTCCAGCCTGCAAGCAGAACAGTGAGTATCGTCCCAGTACCACACTATGTGTAACGCCTCTTGCCGGGGCAGTGTAGCTAATGCTGTGTAGATACGTTGGTACTCCTGTTACTGGCACCGCTTACGATTTATTTCAGGGATTAAGACAGATTTGCCGCCAGATTTAAGTCCAAAAATACAAACCAAAGAAGGAAAAAAATTTCTTTGTTCTTCTAATCGGAAGAATGTAGTCTCGAACTACGCTGTTGCCCGTCATCAAAGTTTTATTCCTCAGATGCTAAATAACGGAAGATGTTGATAAAGCGTCGTAAAATAACTTACTAAAATTAATAAATAATTTTATGTTAAACGTCGAAATTTCCGAAAATTAACCAAATTAATTCAAGACAAATGTGGAGATTCCCTAATAATAACAGATAATTTAATGTTAAACATCGAAATTCCCAAACATTAACCAGACTAATTCAAGACAAATGTCGAGATTCTCTAATAATAACAGATAATTTAATGTTAAACATCAAAATTCCCAAAAAAGACAAATTAATTCCTAATAATAACAGATAATTTAATGTTAAACATAAACATTAACAGACTAATTCAAGACAAATGTCGGATTCTCTAATAATAACAGATTTTAATGTTAAACATCAAAATTCCCAATAATAACAAAATAATAATTTAATGTTAAACATCGAAATTCCTAAAAATTAACCAGATTAATTCAAGACAAATGTGGAGATTCAATGATAATAACAAATAATTTAATGTTAAACATCGAAATTCCCAAAAATTAACCACACTAATTGAAGACAAATGTGGAGATTGTCTGATAATAACAAATAATTTAATGTTAAACATCAAAATTCCTAAAAATTAACCAGACTAATTAAAGACAAATAATGTGAAGATTGTCTCATAATAACAAAATACAAAATTCCCAAAAACTAAACAAATTAATTCAAGACATGTGGAGATTCCCTAATAATAACAAATAATTTAATGTTAAAGTCAAAATGCCCAATTGACAAATAGCTCAAAGATAGATGTAGAAATTCCCGAACACTAACAAATCATTTAAAGATACATTTGAAGTGCTTCAATTATATTATATAATTTAAAGATAAACCTTGAAATTCCCCAAAAAATAACAAATTTGTTCAAGACAAACGTGGAGGTTCCCTAACAATAACAAAGAATTTTAACATAAACGTCGAAATCCCAAATAATGACAAGTAAAATTGAAAGATAAATGTCGAAATGTCCTAGAAATAACAAATAACTTAAAGGTAAGTATAAAAATTCTCTAACAGTAACAAATAATTTAAGGATAAATCTGTAAATCTGCCACCCATAATAAATCGTTTAAAGATAAAGTCATAATTCCCTAACACTAAGAAATAGTTAATACATAATTGTGAAATTCCTAATAATAATAATAATAATAATAATAATAATAATAATAATAATAATAATAATAAATAAAAAAAAAAGGTAAAGGTATCCCCGTCACACGCCATGAAAGCACTTGGGGGCATGGAGGTAGAGCCCCATGCTTTCCATGACCTCGGGACTAGAGTGAGGTAATAATAATAATAATAATAATAATAACAATAATAATAATAATAATAATAATAAAAAAAAAAAGTAAAGGTATCCCCGTCACACGCCATGAAAGCACTTGGGGGCATGGAAGTAGAGCCCCATGCTTTCCATGACCTCGGCACTAGAATGAGGTAATAATAATAATAATAATAATAATAATAATAATAATAAAAAAAAAAAGATAAAGATATCCCCGTCACACGCCATGAAAGCACTTGGGGGCATGGAGGTAGAGCCCCATGCTTTCCATGACCTCCGCACTAGAATGATGTAATAATAATAATAATAATAATAATAATAATAATAATAGTAGTAGTAATAATAATTTATTGACCACTGTATAAATCTTCCAAGAAAAAAATTTGTTTAAAAATTAATTAGTAAATCAGCATAAAAATAAATAAGACAAATTGGATAATTTACGATGAGAATAAAATAATTTGAAAATTTATAATTAAGAATCAGGCGGATAATAAATAATATAAAGACAATATAGAATTCACCAGTAACAATAATAATAATAATAATAATAATAATAATATATAGTAATAATAATAATAATAATAATAATAATAATAATAATAAACTTCGTTTATGAATTATTTTTAATTTATCATTAAATCTGAAATATTTACGGGAAATAATAAGTAATATTAAGGTGAATTAAAATAATACATAGATTAAATACGTGCCTACATAAATACCTACTGATTACAAATAATGTCTCGATATATGAAAAATTATACTTCACTGCATCAGTTTTACTTAAGCAGCGAGGCAAAATGTCAATATTATATGTGATTATATATAAATATTAGTTTTTTCGATAATAAAATCCTAGCGTACTGAGCTAGTGGCATGCCAGTCATTCAAAATGTAAGGCAAGAAATCTAGTTTATCCCTGAAACAAATTATTATTAATAGAATTACACAGAGCTTCTCGAATAAATGGACACTTTTCTGTAAACTTTGTACGTCTCAATCTCGTGTTGCAAAAATTTTAGACAAGATGGTGAAAGTTTAGGAGTGTGGGTTTCGAAGGAACGTTCCGCGATCTTGGATAGACTAACAATATGATTTTTTACAATGTGCACCTGTTTCTTTCGTCATAATTATATTTATACCATAACATGTACTTACTTGCGTTCCATGTGTATCAATGAGATGTACAAGGAAACTCAGTTTACTTTTTCTTCATACAAATTATGGGCCTAAGTAAAAGTGTTGTGATACACGAAGAGGTCGAATTTGGCATTTTCGATATTTTTGATATCGGAAAATGTCCTTGTACCTATCATATCTCTGTCTGGACAGATCAATTTCTCGTAAACTACTGCACAGTTTTTTGTTCAGTATATACGAGTCGATTTATAGGGAAAATAAGCACAAGAAGTGTAATAATTTGGAGTTGGAGAAAATCTCTAAAACCTCTGAAAACAAAGCAGAATCTCTGCCTGCTTGTTGTCCGCCTCTGGAGTGAGAAGAAGAAGAATTCTGCTAGTTGCAACGCTGTTCTCTGGCTCTGTACCTTGCACATGCTTCACTACAAATATCAGAAGTCGATTCTCTCCTTCCCACAGTAATAATAGCTATTACATGAATTAATATATGAAAAATATTCATAATAAAAATACATATTGTTGTTTCTCGAAAAGTACTTATTACGCTCATTGCGGATTTAAGGCATTGCAAAGGGAATCTCTCAAAATGTTATCCTTCGCTTAAAAGCATGTGCCAGGTGGTGACCTTGGTTCAGTTTTGTGAGAAATTTCGACACCGTAGAAGAAAGTTGCTTGCGTGTTGTGGTTGGCCGAGTTAAAGTTTTTTTGCTGTTGTTGATCGTCGGTTTAGAACGCAATGTGAACATGATCCCCAATATAAGCATCTTGTTCTAGAAAAACTGAGGACTAATGGAAGTTTTATTTCTTTTACTTCCATCCGGACACCTTACATTCATTTGTGGATACAAGTAGACCTGTAATAATAGTAATATGCGTTACAAGAGCGGTATGTTGAAGTTTTCATGTTCGAGGAAATGTTTGAAAAAGCGAAACGTAGTTGAGCTTTTTTAATTTCCGAGAATTGAAAGAAAACATACCGCTCGTGTATCGTACATTATTTTGTGCGAAGATTGTTTATTACATACCTGAAAGAGGAATTTCTAATTAGTTGCAATGAAATCTCCATCTTGGTTTCTGTTCAATGACGGCAAATTTGCAAAACAAAAATATCTATCTTCAACATTGTTGCTTTAAAATGTTTTCTGTAATTCGAAATTTTCTCGGGCTTCCAGCCAGGTCATAAGTTGGTGATCCACCGACGTTTCGAGGATGTTCATCTTCCTCATCTTCAGGGTTAAATGATATCTAAGGGTACCCAGCTCCTTAATTTATAGTGCCAGAGGGAGGAGTCAGCCGAGGAGCTGTGCTCCGATTGGCTCTTATTATGTTTTCTGTGTTTACTTTACTCCAGCAGGCCGTGATATACGTCTGTCTTTTTTCCCCCAGTCTATAAATGCGAACTTAAAACAAACGGTAAGGTTATGTAATGATTTATTTTTCATTTTAATATTTTAACAATATTATTTATATAACATATTGCAGTAATAACACCGGCATCTGGAATCTTGTTGATTTTTTCACGGCTTCCTTAATGTTACTTGCATCACGAATGCAGTAACTTTAGTGGAGTTGTAGAGTTTACTTAATTTTTGCAAATATTTAAAAACAATAATTAACAGTGCAATTTAGGTGAAATTGCAGTGGTAAGTTTCCGATTTATAATTATTACTATATTGAACGTCTCTAAAAATAATATGTTAAAAGCCTAAAGCAGTAAAATCAATATGTCACTTAAGCGGTAAGAAGAGGGAAATTATTATTTGTGTTAGGTTGGGAATACTGAATGTGGAATTTTAGACTTTCCGCGGATTGGTTTTGTGAGGAAACCAAGCAAATACGCACGATCTCGCACAAAATTATGTTAACTACTTACGGTCTTACTAATAAAAACTCTATATACAGACGTTTAACTGTCTTATACTTATACAATGAGTAGCTCGTTTATACGTCGTGTGTAAATTTCTTACTAATAATCACTACATAACAGTATAACTGTTACACAGCTACGTCATAGTTTCGTCATTACTTCGTTACGGAAAGTAAAAACACATGTAAAAATAGATGAACGCACACGGTGGTGACGGGTGTTACGAAGAAGTTCTCCTTTTAGGCAAAACCCTAGTATATGACCACGGGTTTCCATATCTTTACAGCTAGACTGGCGGCCAAGCGTTGTTTGCTGACTCCTCCCAGGAACAGAACGAACTGCTGATATACTGTATTGCAAGATATTTTAAGTGCATTTGTCCACTCGGAACACGAGAGATTTTTCCTGTTACTCACCCACTTATTATTTTTTTTGGGACAGTCGCCGTAAACTTCGACCCCTTTCCCCTTGTGAGGTAATCTACACCATGCTTCATAGGAATTTAACTGCATTTTCTTAAGAAGCCAACGACCAGATTTGGACAATATCTCTTCATCACACTTAATATTTTAATGAAACAGCGCTTCTTTCTTCTCTTCTTGAGAATTCCTACAAGTCATTTCAAAATGAATTGAAGGAATGACATTAATTTTGCAAGAATAGAAGAAAGTGTCACAATAATGGATTGAAAACACAAGATGTAGCATAGAATTTCAAATTGGTAGAAATTAAAAAGTGGTCAATTATTTACATATTTTCGAAATAAAAATGCAATAATCTGGATCTATAAACAAGTCCGCATTATCTTTAAAATACCATACATGACACACGATATCATTAAAATTGATGACGTGGCAATGAAATAAGTCACGTCCAGGAAGCAGAATTCTGTTCATAATGCTAGATACTCGTGTACAAACTTGCGGTTAGTGAATGCAAGGGATGCTAACAGATATCGGCTTCATCTGGTGTGTGCTCGTTTCAATCAACAGCGAAGGTCGAACCGTGGTTTAGCAATTTGGCTGGCGGGTTCTCAGTAAGCTGACCGGACTTCGATCCCTAGCTGTCCCGTGCGATCAGTAATGGCAAAAGCGACTCTGCTGTTGTCTGCTCTCAGTGATTTCAGTTCTTGTCGCCTTATTCAAAATTGCTGTCACCATACCAACATGCCAACATCGCCATCAAATTTGTCATTACACCACACCATTATCATCATACTATCATGAAACACAGACGTTAGGTCATCATCATCATTATATTGGTCGCCTTATTCAAAATTGCTTTCGTAACCACCACTGTCACCATTATCATCATACTATCATGAAACACAGACGTTGCTCCGGTCCTTTTTCGAAGTTAATGTCAAATTTTAATGTCCATTTTATTATGAAAAAAACTCCATAGACTACAAACAAAGTCCATTACACTATTGTCCATAAAATATATGTCCAATGGTAGGCTAATATGTCCACTTTATTTTAGTCCAATGACACACTGCAACAAATTTTTTTATTTTAGTCCAATTGCATTTTTATGTCCATTTTTACGTCCACATGATTGTAAAATACATTATGTCCATCTACAAATTTACTTAAATTCTCTACTCAATGTCTTCTGCCTGTTCATCTTCATACAGCTTCAGATAACTAATAGCTTTGAGGTAAGCTCTGATGTGCAGGCCTACTTCTTCGTTGTTAGTGGTTGTAATTCCGAACAATCTCTTCTACTCTATTTAAATTTTGTAGGTACGATCTTTCAATAGGGTGTCGCACATTCAAATACCCGCCAAGCACATCTCTCTTTTCACATCTCCAGTATCCCTTTTGCCCATTACTGCTGTATGAATGATGATGACAACAAAAACTTCACAATACCAAAGGTTTTCCTTTTTTAGACTGGATCAATTTTGCTTCATCCATGGTTGTTGCCCAATGTACTCTACAGAGGAAAGAATGTAGCCGTTTCCATAGTGTCGATGAACAATGAAACAGGAAGCTAAAACTAATGCTGATCCAGTATTAAATAAAAGCGGATATTAAAAAAGTGGACGAAAATATTAGAGGACGTAAGTCATTTGGACATGGTTTCAGTGGACTTAACGTCTTGGAAGCACTATCATTCGCCATCGTTGTACAAATCATATATTCTTTGTCATCTATATCTTGTTCTTATTCTTGACACCTATTCCTTACTGTTCTTTTCTCTTTTCCCTCGTAGTCCTTTTATATCATTTTCTGTTTTCCTTTTTATTTATTTTCTTCCTCTGAATTCTCCTATTCATTACATCCTTCATAGTAAGAAAATTTTTTTCCTTCATCGGAATTTTTTCTTTCTTTTCGTTTGTTTTTGTTTTTCCATTTTGCATCGTTCTTTTTCATTGCTTCTTCTTTTCTTCTTTGCTTTCCTTTCATCTTCTTTTTCTCTACATCCTTGTACGTCTTATCTCACTTCTTTAATTTCTTTCCTGCAATATTCTTTTCATTTTATTCTTATTTACTTTATTTTCTTATCTTCTTTCTTCTTTCCTTTTCCTCCATCTTCTCCTTTTCTATATCATTCTACTTCTTTTCTCACTTCAATTTCTTTCAATTTATTTACTGCGATATTCTTTTCATTATACTCTTATTTAGACAAAGTGTTACAAATATGGCATAGGGGTACAGATATGAAATACTATAGTGTGATATACGACCTGAGACGTGTTGTATTCCAGCACTAACTAACTTGAGTTTCATGCAATGTAAGCAGAGTTAGCCTATATAGAAAAGAGCTCTAACAAGTTAATAAAGCATTTCCGGACCCATGTTCATGTAACATATTTTTATCCTTTACAAATGAGGAATATCTCCCTAAAATTTTTACATGTTTTTGTTACACTCTGTATATTACGTGTATGTAGCTATGCGTGTGTGCGTGCGTGTGTATGTAAATTTAATTTAAATTATGGTTTATTTAACGACGCTCGCATGCCGAGGTTATATCAGCGTCGCCAATGTGCCGAAATTTTGTCCCACAGTTCTTTTACAAGCCAGTAAATCTACTGACATGAGTCTGTCGCATTTAAGTACACTTAAATGGCATTGATCTGGGCCGAGATCGAACCCGCAACCTCGAGCACAGAAGGCCAACACTATACCGACTGGGCTACCCAGGTCGACTATATGTATGTAGCCTATGTATGTATGTATGTATGTCTGTATGTATGTATGTATGTATGTATGTATGTATGTATGTATGTATTTTTTTGAGAACATCAACTGCATGCCCCATTACATTGTAATATTACATGCATTATACTAAATAATGTACATGTATAATTACAATATTATGCTACAATTTGCTCTTTCATAATATGAGAGTTGAATTTACACATCACCTTAACTAAATTTAATCCTATACTTATGCCTGGGTTAATATTCGTTTAAAATTACAATATTGTGTCATACTTTGCTTATAATAACTATTCCTGATGATTATCTTACATGTTTCCATAATATGAAAATAAAGTACATCTTATCTTAGTTAATTTTTATCATATAGCCTACCTAAAAACTTGAAATATTTATTTTATACCTAAAGTGAGCCATATGTACATTTTTATTATTTTTTCACCATTAGATTATATTTGTTTGTAAGACCGACTACCTGAATTTTATATCTACTTAACCATCTCTTTTCTTATATTCTATATTTATAGTTTGTTTATCATATTATTTCATAATTTATGTATGTATGTATGTATGTATGTATGTATGTATGTATGTATGTATGTATGTATGTATGTATGTATGTATGTATGTATGTGGTACAGTCATTAAATTCTAAGACTTGACGTCTGGAGGGTAGGCTCCCACAAGAATCTGGATGTATCACAAGATGCCGCGTAACACGGCGTACATTTAAACAGAACCACATCCTCCCTCAAAATAGTCTCCGTTGGCCGTTATGCACGTTTGCCAACGTTGGTATAGCTGCTGGAAGCACCGTTGAAAGATGTTGGCAGGAAGGTCCCGTATGGCTTCTCTTGTGGCAGTCATGACCTCTTCGGAAGAATGAAATCTACGCCCACGTAGGGTTGCTTTCATGCGAGGAAAGAGAAAAAAATCGCATGGTGCGAGATCAGGTGAGTACGGAGGGTGTGGAAGAACTGTCACCTGTTGTCTTGCAAGTTCCTCTTGGACAAGGACAGAGCGATGTGCAGGGGCGTTGTCATGTAGCAACAGCCAATTCTTTGTACGCCATAGCTCAGGTCGCTTACGGAGAACTGAATCTCGTAAACGGCCAAGGATCTCTTTGTAGCGGGTTTTGTTCACAGTTGCACCTTCTGGGATGAATTCCATGTGAACAATTCCATTTGAATCAAAAAAACAGTTCAAGCATCACCTTGCCTTTTGACCTGTCTTGTCGCGGTTTTTTCTGTCGTGGTGATAACGGCGTTTTCCATGTGGCGGATTGTCGTTTCAGTTGCGGATCGTAAAGGAAACACCAAGTTTCGTCTCCAGTTATTATTCGGTTGAGAAACGTCGGATCATCGTCAGCACTACTGATGAGGTCACCACAAATCGTCATGCGATCATCACGTTGGTCTTGCGACAGACATGTTGGGTAAAACAGGTTCATCATCAGACAGAATTTTGTAGCAAGTACCATGGCTGACCCCTACTGTTGCTACGATATCGTCTACCTATTGGGAGCGGTTAGCACGCACCAACGTTGCAACTTCTTGGATCTTGCGTTCAGTTCGAATTGTTTGTGGCCGACCAGTACGCACATCATCTTCCAAACTGTCTCTTCCTTGCAAAAAACGTCGGTGCCAGCTAAACACAACACTGCGACTCACTGCGTCCTCACCGTAAACTTGCTGCATCATTTGAAACGTTTCGGCAGCAGTTTTGCCTAATTTCTGGCAGAACTTGATGTTTGCCCGTTGCTCAAACTGTGACATCTCGGTTCCGACGTGCGCATTCGAATCACCGTCACAACAAAAACCGTAGTTCTGCTTACAGTGCATGCACTCAACTGTCTCTTGTTGGGTCGAGAGACTAACTGAAAAGGTATCATACCATGGCGCCACCTATTCGCTATAGTGCACCACAACGCCACTATGCGCTCAGTATTAGAACTTAATGACTGTACCACGTATGTATGTATGTATAATTTGTATGTATGAATGTGAGTTCACACATCTCAAAAACAAATTGTGTTCGAAAACTGAAATTTTATGGAGACTTTCAGAAATTAAGTACGTACGTTAAAATAGACTATTATTGTGATATTCATGTAAATATTTCAAATAATTAAAGAAATTAAAAAAAATTATTTGAATAAGAGTGATTTTCGAAAATCCAATATTTTTTTAGAAGTAGACAACAAATAATAATAACAAAAACAAAGAACACATAAGAATTATATCAAATGCAGCTTTTAATGAACATTGTAAACCATTATTTGTGAAAAACAAAATCATGACTGTAATAATTGTATATATTGGTAGAGTTAATTTTATATGTTAAAGATAATCTTCCAACCTTAACATTAAGAAATGATATTCATTCCTATGACACAAGACAAGGAAATCCATTGATTATAGTTCACGTTAACACTTTGTTCGTTAAAAACATAAAATTGTTTAGTCACACGTTAAAAAGTGTTAAAATTTTTAAAAAAGGTATATACCTTGGACAGACGTAACATCACGTCGAAACGGGCCGTCTGTCCAAGGTACATACCTTTTTTTAAAAAATGTTAACATTTTTTAACGTGTGACTAAACAATTTTATGTTTTTAACAAGGAAATGATTTTAATATCATAACATGTAGACTTGCTAAATCCCAAAAAAAAACCTTTGTCAAATGTCATTAAAGATTGCAAATAAATTTCCATCACATATTTTTAATTTAAGCAGAGCTGCTCTCAAATTTTACACCTCTAGTCGGTTAATTTTAAATCCGTTTTATAATCTTGACGAATTTTTTGATTGTACAATCTCTTTGTAATTATTCTATTTTAACTGACTTGGTCTAGTCATTTTGTTTTTATACATGTAATTTAAACTAATAAACTATAATAGTCTAGTTTAAAAATTATCTTAGTAAGAACTACCAATAAAAATGAAATTCCTAGTATTCCTTTTTGAGGTATTTGCAGTCATGCTCGAATATGCAGATTTCAAAAAATGTTTCTATTATACGTTAAGTATTAATGAACATAGAAAAAACTGTGCACTTAAAAGTTATGTCTCATACCTTCAAAATATTTCTAAATTATTGCATATTGCATATTTCTAAATTACTGCTGTCAAAATTGCATCATTATTAAGACTGCGACTTTTAGTGTGTCTGCATTTAAAGACTCTATTAGCAGATTTATGGTGACTTTTTCCATGCGTTCATATGCTTACACATCTCCTTAAAATGTGCAGTATGGTATAACGTACAGACATATTACGTTAGGATAGATGACGTGTAAATCATAAATAAACTAAATGAGACAATTTTATGTGCTATAAAGATAAAGATTTAAACAAAACACTCCTTAAATTCTCTAGTCGAAGGTTTCTGTGATGGTTATGTTGCCTGAAGTGAATATTACCAACTTACCGTCACCACTCGAATTATTTCCAATCTGAATTTTGTTTTTCGGGTGTCACACATTATGTGATACACAAAAATGTATTCTTCGATCTAAGTACTCAATTGAATTATTTCCTCCGAGCAATTATAAAATTGTACAACTCTCACACATTGTGGATTTTCATCAACCTTCCATTCAGAACTCAGTTGTTTCCCCCCCCCCTCCAGTACTGATTCCACATAAATATGCGTTCTTTTTCGGAACAAATGAACGTTGGAATTAAATGATAGGCAGTTGTTTCAATAGAGCGCTACAGACAATGAAGAACAATATTTATAAATGATTGACAGGTGCGGAATTTATAAACATGTAAATGATGCAATATTCCTGCCTTCTCTCTTGTGGGAAATAATATGATTTTATGTGAAGTTTTGACAG
Source organism: Periplaneta americana (assembly GCA_025594305.2). Lineage (NCBI taxonomy): Eukaryota > Metazoa > Arthropoda > Insecta > Blattodea > Blattidae > Periplaneta > Periplaneta americana. The sequence continues at coordinate 35,595,969 of JAJSOF020000036.1, read as the reverse complement.
TTCGTAATTTGCATCTAGTACGAGGTCAGTTACCTGTGGATCAAAAACCGTAGAACCTCATATTACAATTCATTGCCTCGTGATGTGGCTAGATTAACTTTTATCTCTTTACAAATTTTATATATATTTTAACCAATATCTTTATTAGATGTCATTACTATATTTTTAACCAATACCATATCTTTGAGATATATCATCACAATACTTGTTTCCTTTCTTATCTTAACATTTGCAGGCTCGAAAAGAAATATCCGTGTTTTTAATTTGACGTGATGTTTCATCGATACTCAGTAACACCTGAAATGCCTTAACCCCTTCAGGCCTGATGTACATTATAGTGTACATTGTTTCTTTTGTTTTTCTTTTTTGGAATTTCTTCGATACTTTTAAATGTTTTGAAAAATTCAATATGATGGGAATGAAGAATATTATTTTTGAAACATTTCTATACCTGAATTAAAAATAAAATTTAAAATTTTGGCGCCCCAGGGGTCAAAATTGTTCCCAAATTTTGATTTTCTGTGGAGACTTGATTTGGGAATTTTGGATCCCCAGAATGATTATGTAAGTACCAAGTTTCAAATATCTTGGATCAAGTGTTAATAATAACAACACCATTGAGGAAGAAATAAGAGAAAAAATTGTAATGGGAAACAAAGCATACCATGTTAACCTGCAATTATTTAGAAGTAACTTGATATCTAAACAGTCCAAATTTAAGTTATACTGTACTACAATAAGACCTGTAGTAACTTATGCCAGTGAAACATGGGTCCTTAAAAACTCCATAAAACAGAGACTACTAATTTTTGAAAGAGCAATACTAAGAAAAAATTTTGGTCCAACTGAAATGAATGATGTTACATGGAGAATTAAATACAACAGTGAACTGAATGAGCTGATAAAGAATAGGAACATAATAAATCATATAAAATCGCTAAGATTAGGATGATTTGGTCATATAAATAGAATGGAGAATAATAGACTGGTCAAACAAATATACAAATGGAAACCAATAGTTAACAGAAAGCAGGATAGACCAAAAAATAGATGGGAGGATGATGTCCTGAATGATTTGAAATTGATGAAGGTGGAAAACTGGACAAAGATAGTTGGAAGCCGTAAGGAATGGGAGAAAGTTGTTGAGAAGGCCAAAACTTTCATCTGAGAGTTGTAGAGCCTGAAGAAGAAGAAGAAGAAGAAGAAGAAGAAGAAGAAGTAGAAGGAGAAGAGAATAATTATGTGACTAGTTTTTTGTTCAATTTTTTTAAATTATAAATTCAGGACTGAAGGAGTTAAGACATCACAGATGTCATATTTTAAATTGTCATTATATTAATAATAATTATTCCTATGTATCTTTACTGAACTTATATCATTATTAATGTTATTGTAATGATATTGTCATGTGCTGAACTGTTATTGGCCCCTGGCTGTTGTACAGCACATTAAATATTAGTAAATAAGTAAATCATTATTATACATCTTGATTACATAACTTTTAACAACCAGTTCTGAAGATGGCTGTTGATGAGAGAGATGGAACGGAGAAAATTCTCTCCGGCGCCGGGAACAGGCTGAAACATGTTAACGTCTCAGGTAATGTAAATTTAACACGAGAAAGACACAAATACGTTTTCCGAAATTATTATTATTATTATTATTATTTATTTTGATGTATTATTATTATTATTATCATTATTGTTATTGTTGTTATTATTTTTGTTATTGTTATTATAGTAATATCCCAGTAAGGTTTTAACAATAATAACAGTGAAAATATTAAATAATAAATTACTGGAATAAATGTTATTATTTTTGTTAATAATAATAATAATTTAATAATAATAATAATAAATAATAATAATAAATAATAATAATAATAATAATAATAATAATAATAATAATAAGTCATAATAGCAAAGAGAACTCTGCAATGAAATACAGGGACATCATTTTATTTTTACTAACATTTCTAATATTAACCTGACTATACCTTTGGCTTAACGGATGTGAACCGGAAACACCCCTTCCACTGGAGTTCAATGATACTGGCGTAAGATACAAACAAATCACTTTACTAGGTATAGGAGGGATGAAAAGTAATTCATCCATTTACGTAAGGTAGGAAATATCGCAATTTTGAATTTTATAATTTTCATTAGGTTTTTATTTAATCAAAATACAGTAAAGTATTAACAATAAGTGTTTTTACTCTCGAACTGAGCTGTCCATTCGGACGTATTCATTATGCAGTGTATATTATACTGTCTATAGCACATTAGCGTACAATATAGAGAATGAAGTTAAATTGAAAAATAATCATAATATGGATATTTAAACACATATTTGAAAATGATGGCCGTTCATTTCTATACAGGTTTCTGTTTTTTTTCTTCATATTATCGCAAAATATAGAATACAATTGTACCTAATTCCAATTACCAGTTTCATCTTTCGTACTACTAACTCATGTTGAAGTAATTCTGTACCTACTCTATAAAAGAGTACCTTACGTAGAGTATATTCAATCTTCACTTCTGTCCGATCCGAAAAGATAAAATTATTCAGACATACTATTTATTATCCGTTCAAGTGGTTTTGGTCATAGAAAGGAGGGAAATCACGTGACAGTTAATTACTTAACGAGGCCTTTTTATTTAAGTTATTTTAAACAGTTGTATAATATTACGTAGACGTCCAATTCCTAACAGAAATTAATGTTTTCAGAAAAGAGCTAAGACAGCCCAGCCACAAAGGGACGGGCAGAAGTGGGTGGGGGAAACCGGGATGCGACATAGGCAAACGGACGACAGTACCTGTGCGAGAATATGATTCAATATTGAAAGCGAACATATTTCTGGAACGTACTATGCTCACTCAGTACTGTTTGTGTTTACTAAGACCGTAAGGCGACTTTGACTGTATACGCTTGGTTCTGTGTGGAGATCGGTTGCAAGTTCACTAGTAGAGGGGATGGGAGTGAAGTACATTCAAAAACTCAGGTACAATAAAAATTGAAGTAAAAATAAAATGATGTCCCTGTAGTATTACTTGTAGTTTTCGTAAATCTGGTTACTTACTAAACGTAGCATCTTGTCGCTCCGTCGAACGGAAACAATGTTGAAACATTTAGCTAATTAAACTTTTCTCGCATCTGCCGAAGCAAAGCCCTGCGTTTGACAAGCTAAGTACGCATTTGAAATACATTGAATAGGACTTGAATGAAACGAATTGCTGCTGTCTGTGACTTGCGACTTGACGACAGAATTCGTCATAGGGAAGAGCTGTGAACGAATTTACCGACCGGGTACACCGCGTTGAATTCATTTCAGTTTATCTCAACAAGCGTCTGGAATACTGCAGCACTTCTCTTTATTAAATCTCATTCAGTTCTGGAGGTCTAGGTCCGGTTTCCGGCTTCCTGGCTTCCATAAGGATTGCATTTACATAATTTGCCTAATTTTTACATCTTTCTGACCAAGAATTCTTTCTAATCGTGGGTATTACAAATTGTTTCATTGTCAGGGTTAAATGATTGAGTAGTCGGTAGATGATAATTGAGACAATGTAGACAATGATGACTGACAAGACAACTTAGTATGATTACAAGACGAACCATGATGACGATTATGACTATGGTACAATGACAATGACCATGTTATGACAACTATGACTACAAGACTCAAACAATTTCGACGATGACTATGATCATGGTACGACAAGGATGACTACAATGTGACAAGACGAAGACAGTAACGATGATATGAGTATGAATATGACTATAATAAGGCGACGAAGTCTAAGGGTACATACAGGACGAAGCCTAGCTGGTAGCTGGTGTACTACAGATGAATAATCGAGAAAACAAGACTATCAGCGCCCGCAAAGCCGAAAACCCGCACGACAATTCTATACGTCGCGTCGTTCACGTTAAAAACTACTTGTAAGTGTTTCGAGACACCGAGATTGATCACTCCCGAAGCCACAAACGTCAAGCAGCCTTGAAGCGCCACAGTTTTTATACCTGACTGAGCTTTTACCTACTTTAGCAACTGTTATACTGGGTGTTCAGTTCAAAATGTGTCATGGATCGCTGTATGCCGTCATGTGGCTATCCGATGAGCCTAGAGAATTCAATCTTCCTACACTTCCGCAGAGGTGTATAACCTGTGAGGCAGAGAAGTTGCTTAGCAAGTACGGCGTTCATTCTGAAGAGTACGTACCGATACGTACGGTAACGCCGGTAGTGGCAGGAATGTGAACTGTTTGGAAATACGTACTGTCGGGATATGGAGAGAGGGTTAAGACGATTACGTACGTATTTGTTGACATTAACTTCGACGGTCAACATGGACACGGAGCATTTGATTTGTGTTGTGGAATGTTATCGTACGCAACCGATGATAACAAATACCCTGCGTACGACTTGCTCGAGCAAAACACAGTTCGAAATAGGTTATGATAGCACACAGACCATACAGACCGCCATCTGTTGCTACGACGTTCAAGTTATACCGTACACGTTCTCAAGTTCAGATTGAAGAACGCCTTAAATAATAGGCAACTTCTCTGACATATAAGCTGAAACTCGCTTCAAATCGGTGACCCAACAGTGACGTCATGAGACACTTTGAAATGAACACCCAGTATATGTATAAACAATCAAGTAACCTATTTGAAACATCATCTCTCCCTTTCAGTGCATAATAATCCGTTCCCCAGTCTTTATTTAATTACTAGGCCCTTATTAAAAGGCTAGGAATTTTCTTTTCATATATTTGAGATCAAGTGTGCAATTTCAAGTAAAAAGATATTAACATTGTTTCATGTTTCTTAGAAATGCAAATTTATTTGAGAATTGTTTTTTTTTCTATTTATATAAACATAGATAATATCATATAATAGAACCAGAACATTTTGATAACTAAGATACTGTTCTGTTTTGTCTTTTTGTCTCATTTAAACATTTATAATGTTATTTATTTCAGTGATGTATGTTATTCAAAGTTACGAAATCTTTCCACGGCGACCAAATGCTATTTCGAGAATGATGAGAAGAGACGAGACTCGAAAGACAAATGCAACGAACACAGCGAGCGAGAGCGGCAGTTACTTTTGTTCATCTCTATTGTGTATGTGCAAGACTGAGCCTGACTAGCAGCTGATAACCTGACTGGTTACTTTGCTGGAAGGAGTGCCTAAACGTTACACAATGAAGACGTGCAAGGCGAAGAATGTTCGGTCGATTGCTACCTAGCCTGTTAGCTCGCTGGTAGCTGGTAGAATGGAACCCTTCATTTTTTCCAGCTACCAGCGACCTAAATGCCTTTACTGCGCATGTGTCCTGACAGTCCGTACATACTATGCCACGTGCTAAACGCCTACTACTATTCATTTCGACGCGTATAATGGATTGATTAAGACTAATTTCAAGTATTTACAATGTTTGGAATCAGGTCATCCCGACCACCAAAACCTATACCGTATTGTGAAATTGTGAAATGAAGTAGGAGTTGAAATGGATACCAATAAAGATAAAGGTAGCCCCTTCACATGCCATAAAGCCACTTGGGGACATAGAGATAGTCTCAAACTTTCTTGACCTCTGCACTAGAATGAGGTGGTGTGAAATGGATACCAGTAATAAATAAATGTCTAAATGAAAAATTGATTATACATCTTGATTACACAACTTTTAACATTATATCACTTCGGAATATGTATTATATATCTTTCGAATGTTAAATATTACAGTGGCTGGTTAACTAGTTTCAGCCTGTTATTGGCCATCTTCAGAACTGGTTAGTCCTGGTCTTAGCGCCCTTTTTTGTGTTTCCTGTGTTTGTGTAGTGTAATGTGGAGTCAAAGAGTGTGTATGTTTTGAAATTAATTAGCACAATAAAATACATAGCACAAGAAAACGGATAGAACCCGAACATAATAGACAACATAATAAGAAAGACAAAACATAATCACAAAAAGTATAAGAATACAATACAAACGCAAGAACACAAAAAATACATCACACTAACATATGAAAACAAAAAAGCACAACATTGCAACTTCATTCAAGAAATTAGATTACAGAACAAATAATACTCTACAAAAGCTTCTCAACATACAAACAACACAAACAAACAAATACAATCACACAGGCATATACAAACTCAAATGCAACACCTGCAATAACTTCTACATAGGACAGATAGTTAGATCATTTCAAACACGTTACAGAGAACACATCGTAGCCATAACAAAACTACAAAACACTTCCACATATGCAGAACACATCACAAATGCTAACCACACCTACAGAGACATAAACACAGACATGGAAATTCTACATATTCAACCAAAAAACCAGAAACTAAACACACTAGAACAATACGAAATATACAAACACACAAAAACACATCCAAATGAAATTCTCAACACACAACTCAATTTCAGAACACACACACTCTTTGACTCCACATTACAGTACACAAACACACCCCCACAGGAAACACAAACAAAAGGCTCCATGACCAGCAACAACCAGTTCTGAAGATAGTTGACACTAGTTAACCAGGTACTGTAATATTTAACACGCGAAAGATATATAATACATATTCCGAAAAAAAAAAAAAAAATTGATGTTTTACAGTAAGTGACGATTTTAGAAACTTGAGATATTATTGGTACTGCTGAACTTTCGGTTATTAATACATAATTATTATTTTATCAATATTCTGTTTGCATTAGAATGAACTATATGGAATTTAATGAAAGGGTTTTATTATGACAGAAAAGTGGAATTGAGGGGCGTTTTCACAAAACTTGTTATTTACAAAATCTTGTTTTTTTTTTTTTTCAAGAGAGCTCTTTTCTAAAATACACAACTGTAGATATCGAGTTTTGAAAAATCTCTTTTATTTCAAGATCAATTTACTGATATAGTTACCAACTTTAGCTTAATTCTGATAGCACCATTGGATTCTCCTGACCCAAAACCATAAGGATACGCTAAAACCTCAAAATAGAAAAAAATGTAGATAACGAGTTTTGTGAAAACGCCCCTCTGTTATTTACGAGGTTATTTCCGCACTGAAAATACCAAAATATCAGGAGATCCTGGAAATCAATACAGTTCTTCCTGCCTCTTTTACAAATTTGTATTGTTTCTTAAGACAATTTTGAAAAGCAGAGTGAGTTCAGCTACACTGACTGGCAGATGCAAACAAGCTTCGTTTTGATCACCCTGACTTTGTACCCAGCGACCAGCTAGGCTACGAGCGACGAGCTCGATAACCAGCTAGGCTTCGTACCCTAAGACAGTTATGATTGGAATGGAATTTCGGGAGTAGGGCACTAGGATCCAGAGCTGCGATTTTCAGGATCTATTGCGATAACCTAAAGCTAGGCGCATTCCCAAACCCACACCGGCTGACTACACTAAATTTCGCTGCTTATCCAGGTTTCGACCAGGCACCCCCACCGAACGAATGCTATGGAATGATGACGGAATGGAAAAATGTTGACGGAATTGTGTAAATGTCTAATATGGGAAAACGAGAATATCTCGAGAAAAATCTTAACTGCGACCTTATCCTTGTCACTATGAATGTTTCAATGAAAAATCCCAGGCTTGACCGGGACTCGAACCCGGACGGGCTGAAGGTCAACCACTGAAGTAAATAACAAGTATAGCCACAGGACAACGATGACAACCAAAATATGTTATAACGAAAACAAGTATGATTACATGAGAGTAGGGTTCCAGACATATTGGAAAAAAATACGGGACACTTATCAGTTATCACTGAATAAGTTTAGTATCCGTACCCATCAAATATGCCAATCTTTCAAAGTGTGTGTGTAGTAATGTTTACTACACGAACACTTTACTTACTAACTAACAAGAGTAAGTAAACAAATAGTAAACAAAATTGTTAGGGAGCAGATTTACATTAACTTTAAGTTTCTTTATGTAAGTTGCCTTGAAATTGTTTATACTAGGTAATTACAGAAATAGCTACAAAATACTCTACTCACGTGACAATATTCTTATAAATCAATCCGCCTTGACTTGCAATATTTCTCTGAAGAATTAATTTCACTTCACAATTGTTTATTTTGAAGAATCATGTCATCAAAAACCACACAATCCTCACTGAAGAATGATTTTACAACAAGCATTGATTTTACTGTTTTTACAGACAATTTATTTTTTCACATCAGTCCATAGAACGTTCATGCGAGAAAATAATCCTTCGACACGCGCATTTGTTCCAGGGATATACATAATGAACTCCACTACCCTCTTCAAATTCGAGAGTTCTCCTTCAGTACTTAGCCACCGGCGTGGCTCCGTCGCTTAAGGCGCTTGTCTGCCGATCTGAAGTTGCGTTCGGGCGCAGGTTCGATCCCCGCTTGGGCTGATTACCTGGTTGGGTTTTTTCCGAGGTTTTCCCCAACCGTAATGTGAATGCAAGGTAATCTATGGCGAATCCTTGGCCTCATCTCGCCAAATATCATCGCGCTATCACCTATCTCAACGACGCTAAATAACCTAGTAGTTGACACAGCGTCGTTAAATAGCCAACTAAAAAAAACTCCTTCAGTACTTTTAAAACGATCCACCCAGATTCCATCTAAACGTTTGGTGTTGAAATCACTCGCCTTGAGAAATAATATTGTTTCATAATAGTCCATCTGCAGTCACTTGCAATGATAAAGTGCGATGTTTGTAATGTAATACAGAATAGACATTGTAACTTTTCCATTTTTCTCAGTTTAGAACTTTAAAATACGGAACGGAAAGCTGTCCCGAAGACTTTTCTCGGGACAACGGGACGCATTAGCGAAAAACGAACCCTAATTAAGTGTGACAAAATCACGGTGACCACGGCAAGACGACATTGGCTACGACAAAACTAAGACGGCGATAAAAAAAAGAGACAGGAGATTTGGAGAAATCCCTGTGACTATGTATAAATCCTATAGAGGAATCAGGGTATCAACTATTGGTTATTTAGAGTCGATGGGATTTGTAATAGCGAGATGGTATTTGGCGAGATGAGACTGAGGATTCGCTATAGATTACCTAACATTTGTCTTACGGTTGGGGAAAACCTGGAAAAAAAACCAACCAGATAATCAGCCCAAGCGGGAATCGAACTCACGCCTGAGTGCAACTCCGAATCAATAGACAAACGCGCTACCGCCTGAGCTACGCTGTGGGATTGCGATGTTATTACTCGACATCTGAAGTTAAGGCACTAAAAATGGTGTTTTAACCGTCTAAAAAGACTCTAAAACAACAAAAATGGGGCAGTAAAAGGCATTGAATTATATTGAATCACCCATAATTCATAATGTAAAAATCTATAAGGCCATAAGTAACTTAACAAAAGTACAATGGAAAAGTTGTTTCTCTGTTCTATAGACTTCTTTCACTTCATCCACAAGTTTACGTCCATAATTTGAGTTACAATAAGCAACAAGAAACTTTTCAAGATTAACGCACAAACTTCTGTTACGTTTATTGAACAAAATCAGTGTGACGATGATTAATGTAACAATAATGAGACGTCGATAAAGCCGCGAATTCCTACCACCAAGCACCGTCTTTGTCCACCACAAATTATAGTATAACTCACCGGGATTCGAAACCGGGTTATCAGCGTGAAAATCCAACGCTTCATGTATTCGACTAATACCTGATGTTTGTTGTTGTTTAGTCAACTGTACGAAGGCAGTTTTGAACCTCACAAGTGATCACTCATGAGGCAACTAAGTCAGGAATTAATGGGGTAGGTCAGTGCTGGAGTCAGGTAGCAGTGCTGGTAAGGACAAGGTCGATTCCGGAGTAAGCGAAACAACACTACTGCATACAGGGTGTCCCATACCTATGGCTACTATAAGAACTGCAGTTTCCTTAGTTTCGAACGCAGAAATAAATGCAGTATTGTTGAGTGAGTAATCATATAAAGAAAAAGGGGAAAAAAGGTACATATAAAATCAGGAAAAGTACAAAAAAGTACATATTAGAGTAAAAAAGGCGTAAACGACAAAAAAGGCAAAAAAAAGGAAAGATCAAACTTCATCAGAATGCTTCATTTCTCTTGATTCGTGCACATTTACTAAAAGCCTTTAAATATGAACATTCAAATAAAATAGGCATTTTCCTAAACATCCGAGTTCTAGTTCTTACAATGGATGTATTTATTCACACTGCAAATGGATATATACCCGGTGGTAGTGGTAAATAATTGCACTCCATAATGACAGTAATAAACACAATTAATAAAAATGCAATTAATAATAAATAAATACTACTACTAATAATAATAATTAATACTAATAATAATAATAATAATAATAATAATAATAATAATAATAATAATGACAATAATAATAACAGGGAGCATCTTAAATTAAATGAAGCACGATCACTAAAACCTACGAGTGTGATATGTTCTTACCTGCACAAATACCTTTCAGCACTACACTCATTTCGCTGTCAACTCACTCACTGCAACTACGACACATTTGACTGATTCTATTCTGATTTCACTAACACTTCAAAAACATTTCAGTGTTCAAATACTTTGCACTGCCACTATAAACTATGAAGATTCACTGACAGAAACACACTTTACTTACACAACACACTTCACACTTCACTTTCACAACTCACTTTACTTACACAACACACTTCACTCTTCACTGACACAACACACTTGTTCACTGATACAACACTTCAAATAACAAAACATCAATTACACCCTTTAAATAGTGTGCGTAATATACTACCATCTATTAGTAAAATCCTTAAGGCTATTTTTAAATACATTTTTGGTTATTGGTAAAGCCTGTAGTAAGTCTGCAGGTAAAGCATTCCAGTCCCTGATAGTACGATTGAGAAAAGAAAACTTTCCAGTGTCCGTCTTCTGTCTTCTTTCCCTCAATTTATATGAGTGGTCGTTCCTTGAAGAGTAATTTGGTGGGTGCAACCTATTTTTTATTTTTCTCCAGGCAGGCTCACCTCTGTATGTATGTATGTATGCATTTTTATTTTTATTTTATTGGGTTATTTTACGACGCTGTATCAACATCAAGGTTATTTAGCGTCTGAATGAAATGAAGGTGATAATGCTGGGTAAATGAGTCCGGGGTCCAGCACCTAAAGTTACCCAGTACTTGCTCGTATTGGGTTGAGGGAAAACCCCGGAAAAAACCTCAACCAGGTAACTTGCCCCGACCGGGATTCCAACCCGGGCCACCTGGTCTCGCTGCCAGACGCGCTGACCGTTACTCCTACAGGTGTGGACGTATGTATGTATGTATGTATGTATGATGACGACGACGTCTCGAATTAATAGGGATGACATTTATAACTTCAACCTTGCGTTGATATGATGATAATGGTGAATAAGTTACAGAATCGAAAAATTAGTAAAATTTATTAAGAATTCTTCATCAAATATAACAGAATTTAAGTGAAATACGTTACTTGTACGCAAGGTGCCGCTTTTGCTCCCTGCAGTGAGGAAGCCGCGTCCAGCAGGGGATCGTGTCGGTCTCTATTTGATTTCCGGTGGAGAGTCTTCACCGCAGGGTTCTGGCCTCGCACAAATTGATACAAGGACGCTTTGCCCTGAAGCGGAAAGGCCACGGAAGAATTGATTACTCGCCTCCGAATTCTCCTCTAGGCTATACAAACTCATTCACTCATACTAGGTACGGTAACGCTTTCCATTGAACTGCATTTGCAGGGGCAATCCTGTATGTATGTCAGCTTTGTACCCCTCTGGATATCTGATGCTATTTTGTTGGTTCACATCTAGAGCGTGAGACTCTGATGCAAGCCAGCCCGAATTCGATCCCAGACTCCCGTTAACATGACATTTTGTGGTCGACGAAGCCAAGATTGCGAGGGCTTTCTCTAGGTTCTCTCATTTTTCTCATCACTTCAACATTTTCGACAAACTTCGGTTAGAAAATACGGCATTTTCCTGTATATTGCGTAGTATTGGCTCATTCACCTGCCGTTGCAAGCTTTCATTCATTCATTCATAGTGTTCTGCCCAAGAGCAGGTCTTTCACTGCAAATCGAGCATTCTCCAGTCTTTCCTATTTTCTTCCTTCCTCATTGTCTCCTCATATGATCCATATATCTTAATGTCGTCTATCATCTGATATCTTCTTCTGCCTCGAACTCTTCTCCCGTTCACCATTCCTTCCAGTGCATCCTTCAGAAGGTAGTTTCTTCTCAACCAGTGACCCAGCCAATTCCTTTTCCTCCTCCTGATCAGTTTTAGTATCATTCTTTCTACATCCACTCTTTCCAACACAGGTTCGTTTCTTATTCTGTCTGTCCATTTCACACGCTCCATCCTTCTCCATATTCACATTTCAAATGCTTCTAGTCATTTCTCTTCACTTCGCCGTAATGTCCATGTTTCTGCCCCATACAATGTTACACTCCACATAAAGCACTTCACTAGTCTCTTCCTTAGTTCTTTCTCCAGAGGTACGCAGAAGATGCTCCTTTTTCTATTAAAAGCTTCCTTTGGCATTGCTATTCTTCTTTTGATTTTCAGGCAGCAGCTCATGTTACTGCTTATAGTACACCCCATGTATTTGAAGCTGTCCACTTGCTCTACTGCCTCATTTAGAATTCGCAAGTTTAGCTTCTTTATTTTTCTTCCTATGACCATGATCTTCGTCTTTTTGGAATTTATGTTCATTCCATACTGTTCACAACTGTCATTTAGCTCTAGTAGCATATCCGTTTGTATCATCTTCTCTTTTGCTAACAACGCCATATCGTCAGCAAAGCTTACACACTTTATTCTTCTTCCTCCAAGTAGATGTTGAACAGGGTAGGTGATAAAGGGTAACCTTGTCATACTTCTCTTCCTATTTCACTTCCTTCTGATATTTCTTCTCCTTTCCTGACTTTGACTCGTTTCATATAAAGGTTACTGAACAGCTCCTCTCTTTCCAATCCACACCAATTTTCTTCAGGGTCCCCATCAGTTTATTCCAAAACACTCTGTTAAACGCCTTTTCTAGATCCACAAATATCACTTATATTTCTTTATTCTTCTATAGGTATCTTACCTCCCGCTTTATCCAAAGACAAGTACATCTCGTGCAGAAGATCTGAAGGCTTGGTTGATGTCATTGGAAGGGGAAGAGAACTGAGTGAAAATGACAAATGTGCGCTCTAAATATCTAATTGAAAACATTGACCTCTTAGCTATGCCGCTAGTCGGAGTCCTCAAGCTCTGCTATCCCATCTATTTCATTGTTACTGTTGGAATTCCCGTCACCATCTCCACCACTAATACCACCGAAGTTTATGATTTTAATGCCATAAGAAAATAACTCGCGTTTCATATAATAATTTTAAATTTCTGTTTAACATTTTCACAAAGAGGACGCCAATTTTATTCATTTGAGAATATTAATTCCTAGATAACTGCAGAGCTTTCCAAATTAGTAGGACATTTAAGAGAAACCTTTGCTCACCTGCAGTGTGTATGATTATTAGGAGCTGTCACTTTGATGCCGACGCTGAACTGTAGAAATTGTGACGAAGAAGTATCATTGCCTAACTAGTTGCGTAATAGAAGTATCATTACCTAACTAGTTGCTTAATAGAAGTATCATTACCTAACTAGTTGCGTAATAGGAGCATCATTACCTAACTAGTTGCGTAATAGACGTATCATTGCCTAACTAGTTGCATAATAAAAGTGTCATTGCCTAACTAGTTGCGTAATAGAAGTATTATTACCTAACTAGTTGCGTAATAGAAGTATCATTACCTAACTAGTTGCATGATGAATGTATTTACAAAATTTTTATTAGTGATGTAAATTCCACATTACAAAAATTAAAGTGGATAAATTTGTATACACCTTCGAAACCTTTCACCATGGACTACATGTGACTTTATCGTCTGCTGGAATTTATTTAACCTTTCAAATATTCTTCATTAACTACTTAATATTAGCATAATTCACAAGTGGAGGCGGCTTGAAAAGTTAAGTACATATGCATTTTTCTTTCACTTCATTTTTCAAAATGTTTCCACCAAATGGGGTATGAACCCATTAGCTTACTTAGCTTACTTTTCTAATATAATGTACATTTATTATACATTTTGGTGTATGGTGCACAAAAATTTTATACCAATCGTAATTGAAAGTATCTCAACAAACGGTTTTATTAACTGAATTCTAAAAATAAATGAATCATTTATTTGAGAAGTTCTAGTTGCACTGTAGAGTAGCAATAGCTGGTATTTAACACTCACGTTACTAAAATTATCTAATTCCAGTTTTTGTTGTTTCAGAACTTGATAATTTTTTACATTTAAGAACAAATGTGAACTGTTTACTTAAAAAAATGTGCTTTTTTTAAGCTTAAATTTCAAATTAAACTGATACTTTATAACTGATGAAACATAGAGAAGTGTTTTATTATAGGATTCAGTAAAAAGTAATTGAATGTGATTTCTTTTCAGCTATCTCTTGTTCCACAATGGGTTAAGTGACAAATGTTTACGTAGTTTACGTTTTGTGCGAGTCAGGAGCAAAGAATATAACGGATTAATGAAGAGGAAAAAGTTATTCGAGTCGTGAAACAAAGTAATATTTTAGTCACTTATTACAAACATAACGTATAGGACAAGCGACTTCACTGGCCGTTAAGAGCTGTCTTCTAGCGACAATATTTTCCCTGTATTTTATGTTACATGTTCGACCATTGAATGAGCAGGCAGTATAAGCAGCCATCGGATGTATGGATGAGTTCGAGCAGGCGGTGGGTTTAGCTTACATCACTTTACTCTTCCTCTGGACGTAGTATAGCTAAGTGGTCTACATGCAGATGGACTTTTGTTCGCTTCCTTCGTACACACATCCATATACATATCGTCGTTGTTCCTGCAATAACTCCTATGTGCAAAATATAAAAATTTTCAGTAGGAAGAAAAAAAAACACAATTATTCATCCTATGGCAGGCGTACATAGGAGACTGTGAATTCTTACATTTGCGAAACAAAGACATACAGGGACATCATTTTATTTTTACTAATATTTTTAATATACCTTTGGATTAACCTTTGGATTAACGGTTGAAAACAGAAAACACCGTTTGCTACCCCTTCCACGAACGGAGTTCGATGATATTGACGTAAAATACAAACAAATCACTTTATTAGGTATAGGAGGGGAGGAAAATAGTTCTCCATTTACGTAAACTAGGAAATGTCGTAAGTTTGAGTTTGATAATTTTCATTAGGTTTTGTTTAATCAAAATACAGTACGGTATTAACAATGAGTGTTATTATTCACGAACTGAGTTATCCATGTGGACGTATTCATTATGCAGTGTATATTATACTGTCTACAGCACATTAGCGTACAATGTAGAGAATGAAGTTAAATTGAAAAATAATCATAATATGGATATTTAAACACATTTTTGAAAATGGTGGCCGTTCATTTCGATACAGGCTTCAGTTCTTTTGTGCATATTATCGCACTATAGACTATTGTACCTAATCCCAATTACCAGTTTCGTCCTTCGTACTAGTAACTCATGTTGAACTAATTCTGTACCTACTCTATAAAAGAGTACCTTACGTAGTGTAAATTCAATCTTCACTTCTGTCCGATCCGAAAAGATAAAATTACTCAGACATGCTATCTACTGTCGGTTCAAGTGTTATATCGCAGGATCGTAGAAAGAGGGGAAATCACGTAACAGTTAATTACTTAACGAGGCCCTTTCATTTAAGTTATTTTAAACATTGTATAATATTACAATAGAAATTAATGTTTTCGGAAAAGAGCCAAGACAGCCCAGCCACTAGCTTTACAGAGGGGCGAGTAAAAGTAGGTGGGGGAATCGGGATGCGACGTAGGCAAACGGACGACAGTACCTGTGCGAAAATATGATTCAATATTGAAATTTCTTTCGTCACTGGAAAATGCGAACATATTTCTGAAACGTACTATACTCACTAACTCAGTACTATATGCGACCTTGGTTCTGTGTGGAGGACAGTTGGAACTTCATTAGTAGAAGGGATGGGAGTGAAGTACATACAAAAACTCAGGTACAATAAAAATTGAAGTAAAAATAAAATGATGTCCCTGTATAATTACATATAGGAGATTTTATTATTTGTTGTATCAATATTTAAGTTACTTAAGGGGTTAGGTACAGCTTACAGCAGTAAATGTTTCGGAAATATTCAACATGTTTTTCCTTCATTTCTGTATCTTGTACAATAATGAAAATTGGTATATGTAAAACACTATCCTTCTGCTATATGAAAAAAATATATATTTTTACGATTTTAAAAAAATATTTATGTATTTTTTCAAAATTCAAATTTCACTATGCAATGATGAACTCTTTCCCTCATAACTCATTAAATTTGTTAACTTTTTCATGTTCTCTCTCTTTTATTTTATTGCTGAAACTCATATTTACAATATCATGCTCTTTCAACCACATTCTTTAATAAACATTTTTTTTTATTTTGTGTTAGATATTTGACCATATTTTTAAAAGAATTTATTTTTTATCAGACAATCTATCAAAGATAAAGAAGTGATTTTGCATCATATTGTAGATATGACATGCATAAATACACACAAAAAAATGTCATCACAGAATGTTGGATACTTTTTGAGTTATGAGGGAAACGCTTCATCACTACACAATAAACTCTGAATTTTGAAAAAAAATAAAAATAATTTTTTTAAATCGTAAAAATATGTTTATCATATAACAGAAGTACAGTTTTTTACACATACTAATTTTCATTATCGTACAATATAGAGTAATGGAAGAAAAAAATGTTGAATATTTCCAAAATTTTACTCCTTTAAGCTGTACCTAACCCCTTAATAGAGCAAAAATCTGAAAATCGATAAATATGTCAGATAGGAGTTATTTCAGGAACAACGATGATATATCAAAATAACAAAGGCATAGGTCATCATTAACGACATCCCTTGCTACGTGTTTAGGGACTAAATACATATTTTAAGTTTATTTTATTGACGAAATGGCTGTTGAGAATAATGCTATTCAATTACCAGAAGCAAGAGATACAATAAAATAATAAAAATTATTTTATCATCCATTGGTTTAGTCGACCTGGTTGGTTGCGGGTTCGATCCCGGGCCAGGTCGATGGCATTTAAGTGTGCTTAAATGCGACAGGCTCATGTCAGTAGATTTACTGGCATGTAAAAGAACTCCTGCGGGACAAAATTCCGTCACATCCGGCGACGCTGATATAAGCTCTGCAGTTGCGAGCGTCGTTAAATAAAACATAACTTTAACTCGATTGGTTTATGTGTGCCGAGCGGAAATCACAAAACATGCACAAGTTTTTGACTAGACAATTTTCAAGGAAGAACGGGGATGGAAGAAAGGAATAACACTTTTACTGTGTCAAATAAAACACTTCTCCAAATTTTGTAGTCATAAATATAACACTGATTTACTCAAATTGACATTCAAACTTAAAAAAGGCATAATTCTCTAAGTAATAAGATTCTTTTGTCGGTTAGTGTGTTTGTTTCACCGTGTGTAGCTTAAAACATGTGAAGTGAGTGTTAAATGTGCAGTTCCTATAGCTTGTAGACACACTACGGGCTTCTCATGAGTCTGCATCGGTAAACGCACGACCTCGACTTCAAATATTTTTTACAAGCAGCATCCTGTCATTGGAAACGCGTTGCAATTGTTTATTTACGATACAATGGTCGTCCAGACGCTTACTAGCGCTGTTAGGATTAAAAATTGAAGTATCGTTCAATATTTTAATCTGAACACTGGTTAACGTTGTGAAAGTATAATCCAAAATAATTGACACAGCGATTTAACAGAGTTATTCGTTGGATTTTCTGTTTTAAAGGTTAATAATTTATTAAAAAGTTGCAACCATTTCCTAAGTCTTGTTGAATTATATACGACACTTTTCCCGTTGCCGTATACATTTCCAGAGTTGTTGCATTTTTCAACATAGCTTGTGGAATATAACTATGGAGTTCTCCACTGTAACTCAAGCGGTAGCATGTCCGACTACATTTCAGAAGAACTGGCTTCGATTCTCGACCCAAAACTCAAAATTTATTTATTTCTCTTTTCTAGGGACTAAATATGTCTTTTAATTTGCGTTTGTACTGTGTTGTCGCAAGCGTAAGGGTTGCTTCTAATAAGACAGAAAAGATCGTTCTTTGTAAATGTCTAATACTTGTTTAAATTCTCATAAATAAATAATGATTGACTGATGATGCGTTAGTAATTTATCAATACTGTATACTTTTAGTAGGTTGATTGTTTTATTTATTTATTTATTCATTCATTTATTTATTCGTTGATGCATTAATTCATTCTTTGATTTATTCATTCATTGATTAATTCATCGTTTATTTATTTATTTGTTTATCTACTTAGTTATTTATTTATTCATTCATTGATTCATTCATCCATTGATTGATTGATTCATTCATTCATTTATTTGTTTGATTATCTACTTATTTATTTATTTGTTTATTTACTTATTTATTTATTTATTTACTTATTTATTTATTTATTTATTTATTTATTCATTCATTGGTTCATTCATTCATCCATATATTTATTTACTTATTTATTTGTGTATTTACTTGTTTATTTATTTATTTGGTATTTACTTATTTATTTATCTATTTCTTTATTCATACATTCATCCATTCATTCATTCAGCCATTCAATCATCCATTGATTGATTGATTCATTCATTCATTCATTCATTCATTCACTAATTTATTTATTTATTTATACATTTCTTTCTTTCGTTTTTTCCTTCTCTCTCTTTATTTCCTCCTTTCTTTCTTTCTCTCTTCCTCTCTTTTTCTTTCTTTTTCTCTCTTTCTTTCTTTCTCTCTTTCTTTCTCTTCCTTTCTTTCTTCCTCTCTTTCTCTCTCTCCCTTTCTTTCTTTCTTTCTTTCTCTCTTTCTTTCTTTCTTTCTTTCTCTCTTCCTATCTTTTTCTTTCTTTTTCTCTCTTTCTTTCTTTCTCTCTTTCTTTCTCTCTCTCCCTTTCTTTCTTTCTTTCTCTCTTTCTCTCTCTTTCTTTCTTTCTTTGTCTCTTTCTCTCTTTTTCTTTCTTTCTCTCTTTCGATCTTTCTTTCTCTCTCTTTCTTTCCTTCTTTTTTCTTTCTCTCTTTCTTTCTCTCTTTCTTTCTTCTTTCTTTCTTTCTTTCTTTATCTTTCTTTCTCTCTTTCTCTCTCTCTCCCTTTCTTTCTTTCTTTCTCTCTTTCTTTCTCTTCCTTTGTTTCTTTCTTCCTTCCTTTCTTTCTTTTTTTATTTCTTTCTTTCTTTCCAACCAGAAAGGGCACTGTCACCAGCATCTGTACCATGCAAAGGATAAGACACGTAATTTGATCGTTACGTGGAAGCCACGGAAGTTGAGTTCGAATGCCGTCTAAGAAATGGATGACTTTTGATTGGCAGTGTGGTATCCTATGCTATTTCAGGTGGAGAGCAGGCGTGGTGTTGATCCCACATCACGGAAGCCCCGTCACGTTCATGTGTTGTAAGGTTGAAATTAAATAAAGTAATGATTTAAAACTTTCACTGTGTTCAACGTGGTACGAAACTTTTTATATTCTTTCACCATGTCATAGATGTAGATAGTTCCACGTTTCGGAGAAATATATCTTTACCATAGGGAAAAACAAAGAGAGGAGAACCTATCTCTTGGATAGTAGCTCTTGGTAACGTAACTTCGAAACGATGGATGTTCCTGCATCTAAGACATCTGAAATGGTGCAAAAGCCAAAATATTTCGAATCACTAATGTCACAGGATAAAATACTGGATCTTGAAAAGAGTATAATGACTAGAGCATTCATTTTTAGCCCCTTACCTTTTAGTTGTGTGCACATGGAGTTCACGTCGCTGTTTGTTGAGATCAGATCGAAGGGGTGGAGTACCCGCTGGGACACACTGGACACGTACACTCGCATTAATATAAAGTGATTCACTTCTGTTAATCATTCTTGAGCGAAACAAATGAACTTCAACTGTTGCAATTTATAAGTAAGTGCATGCGTAAAGTATCGAAATTAAAGCTTCTCCTGCCATCACTCAACAACAGTTGGTACAGGTATTTAGAGAAACTTCTCTCATCATCGCAAGACGTTACTGGAGCAAACAGGAAATAAGGAACGTTACTCCACCTTGTGCCAGTTTTTTGCCACAATGCCGAATAACCAGGGATCTTGTGTAGGACGCCTTTAAGTTTATTCTTAACTTTTTCGTCAACAGTATTACCCTGTACATCTAGAACATTCACATTTCTTTCAAGTTCTTCTATTAAATTAAGGACGTCTGACATTTTCAGATCGCGAGCTTCTAAACGTGTAATTGTTTTCGAGAACCCTGAAACTACCAAGACCTGCAACACTTAGCGAACGGTTCGTTGTGTATATTTTTCCAGAAAGTCCTTAAAATAACTATTTTCGAACTTGTGAAATCGTATATTACATTTAACCATCATTTCACATAAATCTCTGTAAAATTCCGAGTCCTTAACCTGATTGTCAGTAGAGATGGACGATTGTCCATTGCCTATCCTGGTGAACAAATTTACGTGGTAAATATGTTTCTTGGAATTGCAATGTTGTTTCAAGTACTTACTTTTACTTCCCCCTAAGTCTTACAAAGAACACATATTATGGAATCGGCATGTGACTTTATATGTTCATTTCCAAAGTCCTCCACAATCTTGTTCAAACGATCCTGTACAGAACGTTTTGCTTTCGGCATTGTAAATGCACTGATCTTGTACAGGGACATCATTTTATTTTTACTAACATTTTTAATCTTAACCTGGCTATACCTTTAGAGAACCGGAAACACCGCTTGCTCCCCCTCAAGACTGGAGTTCGATGATACTGGCGTAAAACACAAATCACTCTACTAGGTATAGGAAGGAAGAAAAGTAGTTCATCCATTTACGTAAACTAGGAAATATCGCGATTTTAAGTTTGATAATTTTCATTAGGTTTTTCTTTAATCAAAGTACAGTACTGTATTAAGAATAAGTGTTTTTACTCACGAAGTGAGTTATCCATGCGAACGTATTCATTATGCAGTGTATATTATACTGTCTACAGCACATTAGCGTACAATATAGAGAAAGAAGTTAAATTGAAAAATAATCATAATATGAATATTTAAACACAATTTTGAAAATGGTGGCCGTTCATTTCGATACAGGCTTCAGTTCTTTTGTGCATATTATCGCACTATAGACTATTGCATCTAATTCCAATTGCCAGTTTCGTCCTTCGTACTAGTAACTCATGTTGAAATAATTCTGTACCTACTCTACGTACTGTAAATTCAATCTTCACTTCTGCTCGACCCGAAAATATAAAATTACTCAGACATGCTATCTACTGTCCGTCCAAGTGGTTATGCCGCAGGATTGTAGAAAGGGAGGAAATCACGTGACAGTTAATTACTTAACGAGGCCCTTTTATTTAAGTTAAATTAAACAGTTGTATAATATTACGTAAACTTCCAATTCCTAAGGGGAATTAATGTTTTCAGAAAAGAGCTAAGACAGCCCAGCTATTACAGAGGGGCGAGCAGAAGCAGGTGGGGGAAATCGGGATGCGACGTAGGCAAACGGACAGTACCTGTGCGAAAATATGATTCAACATTGAAAGCTCTTTCGTCACTGGAAAACGCGAACATATTTCTGGAACGTACTATACTCAGTAACTCAGTACTGCTTACTATCTGCGGTCTTGGTTCTGTGTGGAGTTGAACTTCCTTAGTAGAAGGGGTGGGAGTGAAGTACATTCAAAAACTCAGGTACAATAAAAATTGAAGTAAAAATAAAATGATGTCCCTGTACAACTAAAGATAATTGACATGGTACGTTCGCTGCGTGCTCTACGTGGACGGTCTGTCTTACAACTCCGCAACTATTTTGTATGTGATCAGTAAGTACGCAAGGTCAAGTGACGTCATCCATACTTCGTACAGGTAACTTAACATTCGCTTCTGTCGTGTTATGGGGCTAAAAATGAATGCTCTAATAATGACTAAAGAAAAAGAAAATAAAGTAAAAACAATGTTTGTTGTGCAGTCTTATACTTTAATAGTGAGTGCCTTTTAGCACAAAGTTGTGTCGGACTCGTGCGCGCCGCTGCAGACTTGAGAACGGGAACAAGGTTAATGAATAAAAACCCTCACTAGTCGTACGTAGTTCTGTAGTGCATACACGCTACACTGGACACGTTTTAGAGGGCACTTCTATGAGAGACCCGGCTTCCTGGATACATGACGTTGAATGAACAAAAGAACGCGCAAAACTAAAAAAGCAGCTCGGAAACAAGACAAAGCGTAAAACAGATGTGAACGGCTTCTAAAGTCATTACTGATAAAGAGTAAACAGTGTGTTTGAGCTTTTGATTATTATGCACGGCGCTTTTAAAAGCGTGGGCGGAACTGCATGTTGAAAAGTTGGGACAGTTTTAAGCTATAAGCTATTTAAGGCGTTTTAGACTCAGTCATTAGTTTCATAAATCATTTTAATTGCTTTCATACTTCCTGTCAGCTGGTTTGTCACTAAATTCCCAGCTGAAAGTGTCTTTCCGAGTTTCAACAGAATATAAAATGACATTAGATTGTATTATTTATTTTATCGAAGTGTATCTTTGTAAGCTACAGACATCACAAGTTGCATCAGTATTTCGAGTCAAACGTAAAAACAAGCAATTCTGAATTTAAACCATTTGTTAAAATACCGTACACCAAAAATTTGCCTTGAATTTTTCTTTATTTAATATCTGCATCCTTTTATAAAAAAATCCTCAAATGAACTTACAAAATTATCTTTTAACAAGTGTATGATGTCACTAACCTATTTCTGCAGTATTTTGTATTTCTTTTATCTTCTTTAATTCCCCTTCTTTTTCAGCCCTCTGATTTTTACCTGTAACATTCTTATTCCTCCCAGACTCCATCTTTATTCTTTTCTACATTTCTTTCTTTATCGTTTATGACTTCCTTCTTTATTCATTCCTTATTTTATTTACATATTTCTTTCATGTTTTCTTCATTATCCCCTGCGATCTAATTTTCATTTTTATACCGTTCTCAATTGTTTCTTTCCTTCCTTACATTATTATAGTCTTCTTTCTTCCTCTCTTGTCCCATTCTTTCTCCTCCCATTTCTTACATTTTTCACTGTCACTTTCTTTCTTAGTTCGTTCATTCATCCCAGTCTACTTTCTTCCTTCCATTTGAAATTATTCCTCCACTCACTTCTACCTTCTCCTTAGTCACTTTTCTACCTCACTTCCTTCATTTCAGTCTTCTTTCTTCCTTCCTCCCTCCTTTCACTTCTTTCTTCGTCTCCCTTCTTTCTGATTTTCTTTATTCCAGTCCTCTTTTTACCTTCTTTCCTTCTTCCTTTCTTTCTCCTCTCACTTCTTCCATTCTTCTTTCTCTCTTGTCTTTCTCGTTTTCCTTATTTCAATCTCTTCATTTTTCTTTTTGATATATGATATGACATGACATGATATGATATGATATGATATGATATGATATGATATGATATATGATATGATATGATATGATATTTATTAGTCAAACAGCATTTATCATGTCATGGTGTACCTTCACATCCCTGTATTTAGGAAATAGGCTACCATAACTCGTCATTACATTTTTGCCATCACATTACTTTTTCTCATCGTCTACTTATCTCTCCTGTGATCCTATTGTTAAAATCATGAATTTTTTCTACTCAACAGATCAAACACCACTTTTGTTCTCAACTATCCCCTCCGTTTACGTATTGAAACAAACCACATTACATTAACACTATTGTCCTTGACTCTTTATTACATTCACACTATTCTCCTTAATTCTTTACTATATTAACACCATTTTCCTTTACTCTTTACTATCTTAACAATATATCCTTTACTCTCTACTATATTAACACTATTCCCCTTTATTCTTTACTTTATTAACGCTATTCCCCTTTGCTCTTTACTACCTACGTTAATATCATTCCCCTATACTGTTTACTATATTACCCCATACCCCTTTACTCTTTACTATCATAATACTACTTCCATTTACTAGGTTTCAAAACATTTGTCTTATTCTCTATGCCTTCACACCCATCCCTTTCCTACCTTATTTACTAGTATATCCATTTTTTCCCATTAATGCTTTCATCCATTAATACTTTCCATGTCTCTGGATCAATCTTTTCAGCATTGTTCACTTCTACCATATTCCTGTCTTTATCGTTATTGATATTCTCTTCTACATTGTTACTAATTTTTTCGTCACTATTTGTTCTGCTACTGCACTCACACTTTCTTCACTTGTTTGGTCTTTTTATTTCCTGTTTCCCTTCTTTCTTACTTATATTTTCACTTTCACCTTCTTTTCGATTAATTCTGATTTATATTTCTGTCTTGCCCTCTGCCTTTTTTTTCTTTTGTTTTTTTCGAATTTTAACGTTTTTTTTTCTCTCCGCTCTCTCTTTTTATTCACGTCTCGAACTCTACGCGGTGAAGGTAATTAAAATTAAATCGCATTAATTTAAGGAATACATTAGGCCTATATTCTTGTATAATAATAGTTCTGATCAATGAATTAGCTTTCCCGTACTATTTACATTTCGTGAAGCTAATGAAAAGCGGAACGCAAGCTGGATTATGCTTCGTCACTAGTATCCAGGAAGCCGTGGTCACAGCAATGGATGTTAATTTCAGTATACTGCACCTCCCCCCCGCACATTGAGCATGCCAGGCACAACGCCCTGCCCGAACAGACGACCTTTGACCTGGACAGCACCTTGCAGTATCAGTGCTACCACGGCTACGTCACTAACGGCTTCCCCAGAGCCAAATGCTTGGCCATAGACGGAGTGGCCTCCTGGTTCGGCCCGGACATCTCCTGCGAGCGTAAGTATCATCCATCACACATTGTTGTGGCTTGTCATTCATCCCTGTTGGTATTTTCAGTCTTTGAGAACTTACAGTAGATTAAATGTAATTTTGGGAAAATACTCTTAGATGAATAGTAACATACACAGTGTCCATAAAGTTCCAGTATCATTATAATGAACCATTGCTCAGAAACACATGGCATAGAGCAATACGGTTTTTTTGCAACACCTTTTACACTTCTCAAAGTTTTGTTTTCATTCAGAGCTCTTCCACATGTGCATCTTCTCGTTGCCCTCGGCTGTCTAGACCAGGCGTCTCAAGGCCAACGCATGAAAGTTGTTACAGAGAGCAAATGTAGATAGCATAGTCAGCAGAAGAGATAAGCGCAATACCCGAAGATAGCCGATCGTTGATTCATGTTACAAGCATGAGCGAGCTAAGTTGTAACTGTCGCGGGAGAAATGCCACAAAGCTGTACTTTTGAGTTGTAATGTCACAATAGACGGTTATTTTCGGAAGGAATAAAATTTCTTAAATAGTTTGCAATAATAATAATAATAATAATAATAATAATAATAATAATAATAATAATAATAATAATAATAAATTTATTTTCTAATGATACATGAATGAGTAAAAATAAGACATCCAAAGCATGAAGAACCATACATGTTACGTAATTATTTAAGCACAAGGAACTGGCCACCTTACCCCATTATCTCCTGGCCTGGTTGTCTTTAAGTGGTGCCTTGTTGGTATCACTTGTGAGGTTCAGACCTGTCTTCGGACAGTTGACTAAACAACAACAATACTTCATTTTTCTAGTAAATGGTTTTTGGTATCTCTTTTTTTTAATTTACACTATATTTAAAGAAATAAAATCCAATTAAATAATAACAAAATTACAATTAAACTTGTTGGTTGTTAAAGTACGTATTTTTATGATACGTCAATATTAATATATTAATTACAATAATAGTTAAATAATATAGATCGTGATGTTTTCAATAATTAAAAATAACCAAAACATCTTAGAAATTCACAAACAATCTTAAATCTGGTCTCAAATTCTTTTCTCAAGTCCGTTAGTACTTCATTATATTTGTTACACTGGTCTTGATTCAAATTAGGTAACAATTTTAGATTAATAAAGTGATGTTACCCACTGAAACTTGCGACTCCCACAATTTCATTTTTCCTATAAAATCTTATTTCTTCATACATTTGCGGTAATAAGGACATCCTTTCCTCGGAGATGAACAGAACATCGTAGCGGTTGCAGATATTTATTCAAACGTCGCGGTCAATGACGTCATCCGGAGATACACGAACTGCTCACGCATCTTGTTCCACTTTTACATTAAAAAATAGACAGGAGGAAGTGCTCCGAGGAGGCCCTATTGAGACGTCTGGTCTAGACGATATTCCATCTCTATCCATAAAATGGAAAAAAATCATATTAAAGAAATTACCCCCAAACTAAATTCAGCATGTTTTGCTATTAGATCTATGCAAAAGATAGTAAATATCAATACCTTAAAAAGCAATATATTTTGCATACTTCCACTCGGTAATGAGTTTTGGAATAATATTCTGGGGAAATTCCACAGATAGTAACAGTATATTCCTACTACAAAAAAGAGTAATTAGAATAATAGTAGGTGCCAAATCTACAGAATCGTGTAGGACTATTTTTAAAAAACTACAAATAATGCCAATGGCTTATCAGTATATCTTTTCATTAATAATCTTCCTCGTATGTAATCGTGAAAACTTTGTAACTAATTCAACAGTTCATAGCATAAATACACGTCAAAAATATGACTTTCATACTCCATCGGCAAGTCTATCGTGCTATCAAAAAGGAGTGCGTTATATGGCAGTAAAAATTTTAATAGCCTCCCTATCGATATAAAAAATGAATCACAAAACATAAGATTATTTAGGGACAAATTAAAGCAGTACCTAATTTCTCACGCCTTCTATTCTGTAGGTGAATTCATGACATTCAATAACGCTTCATGAAATTGATACTAAAACTTTGTGTTGTACTAGTAGACTATATTGTAAACCTCTTCTGTATTTATATATTTCAACTAGAATGTGCCTATAAATTAAGATTTTATAGTAGTATTAAGTTTTTTGACTTGTTCCATATTCTAGCTGTGAAGAAATGTATGAATACCATGGAATGTTAATAAATACAATACGATAAAAAGCGTTGCAGCATAGCAACATCAACTGTTTGCACAATTTCAACTATCCTTCGGCGAAGTGTGACAAAATCAGGAACAGAAGTTTCGTACACACGATGTTTGACGTACCCCCAAAGGAAAAATGCAAGGGGGTGATATCAGGAGAGCTGATTTGGCTGCAAAGCATGGGTAATTTGCAATTTATATGCTTGAAGATGTAGCCGCTTATGGAGGATCTTATGGGTGGTTGATTTGGGTATATGCAGTTCCCTTGAAGCACGACGATCGACTTCTGAGGCTATGTTGAAATGCAACTTGCACATTGTCGACAGTTTGTTGAGTCGCAACTGGTCGTCCACTCCGTGGCAAGTCCTTAAGGGGAGAGGATGGTATTTTTTTAAAACTTTTTCCCTATTTAGTGTAAAATGTTAATTTTTTGTATGTAGAGAGCTCATAGCTTTGGCAACTCAACCAAATAAAATTATTTTGAAAAAAAAAAAAAGAATTATTTGGGGCCCAAATTTGAAAAAAAAAATACCCAACGCAGGATTGTACTAAAACCAATATATCTAAACCGTTTTTAAAGATAGATTCGAACAGTTTTTTGCAATGTATTTGCAAAAGCATGTTCTACAAACTGTCTATAACAGAATTTTGATATCAGTCCCTACGTTTGTAAAATAAACATTTAAAATTTAATAACAATTTTCTGATTTCCTTTCTTGCAAACAAACGGACGTATTTTTAAAATGAAATCAATTAACAAAATTCTGTTACGGAGAAAAGTTTCCTAATAGTCTAAAGAATGTGCGTTCTAAATTTCATGCATGCATATTTAATAGTTCAGAATTTATATCCATTTTTGTCTGGCAATGTAGCAAAAAAAATGAAGTTACTGGAAACCGATAAAAGCGGGCGTGTGATTTAAAAATCCATAGCGCAGGAAGTTTAAAAATGACGTCTCAACATCCGATAAGGGCACAATTACCCACAAAATGTTATGCAGTGCATTCCACACATATGAAAGGGTATTTTAAAGAAAAAGAAAAATATTTGAAAATTTAATTTACCGGAAACAACAATAAAAGTGGGCGGGTGATTTAAAAATCCATAACGCAGGAAGTTTAAAAATTGCGACTCAACATCCGATAAGGGCACAAATACTCACAAGATGTTATGCTATGCATTCCACACATATCACAGAGTATTTAAAAGGATTTTATTTTGAAAATTTACTCATTTTTCACCAAAAAATACCATCCTCTCCCTTAACACTACCAGTCTATTGAAAGTTCTTGACCCATCTCATTATGGTGGATTTGGAGGAAAATTTCTTCCATATTGCCGGCGGAATTGTCATTGAACAGGTATTGGTGATTTACAATCAGTATACCACCACATATTAGACCTTCTCCACTTGTGTCGTCATTGTCGTTTAATTAAAATCAGTAAAAAGAATGCAAACAAAACTTTGAGAGATACAGAACATGTTGCAAAAAAACCGTATGTGGTTTCTGAGCAAAGATTAATTATAATAGTACTTCAACTTTTTGGACACGGTATATTATCTACAAACTGCCCCCCCCCATCGAGAATAGTCCTTACGGACTCAGTATACTCTCAAAAAAATATTCATATGTAAACATAAGTAGTGAATAATAAAAAAAGAAACAAAGAAGAGGGCATGAAACAATACAGTTGCGTTAATGTGGCACCATATGATTGATTATGATTAGACAGGATTTTATTAACAATATTATCACAATGCCATCCCTCAGAGATGTAGGCAGAGCAAATTCCTGTCGAAATTCTTCGAAAAAATCTGGATAGTGCCTCGAGCACCTATGAATAAGCAGAATACCTCAACGTGGATTAAAGAATATTCAGCTTGAAATAGTTAATTGTAGATTTATAGATCGACTTCTTCTCGTAGTGGACCTCGGCTGACTGATGACATCTTACTTCAAAACGTATCGTAGGGTCCACAATGGTGCCCTGTTAGTCTCAGCATTGTACGTTAAAATGTCTACTCTTCTTGTTGATCCATTTTCAGCTAGACAGGATATTTCTTCTTCTACTATTCAGTACAACAGTACAGTAATATAATATAGCTCCTCTGTAAAGCTTCTAAAACTTTAAATGCGGCTTAAAATATCTGTTATCGATTTTATTAATTAATATGTTTTTAAATTTCGCTCCGGCGCCGGGGATCGAACCCGGGTCCTTGGTTCTACGTACCAAGCGCTCTGACCACTGAGCTACGCCGAATTAAATCCACAGCACCGGACCGAACCCGTCAGGCCACAAAGGGAAACAACGAAGGAGAGGGGTTCGGTCCGGTGCTGTGGATTTAATTCGGTGTAGCTCAGTGGTTAGAGCGCTTGGTACGTAGAACCAAGGACCCGCGTTCAATCCCCGGCGCCGGAGCGAATTTTTCTCCTCAAATATTAATTGTTAAAATATCTAGACAATTTGCGTTTCATAATTAACGTAACTATAGCCGTTGCTACAGAGGAAAAATTGCATTTTTTAAATTAAATTATATCTGTAGAAATATGTATCTCATTTTATTCTTCAGGCAATTGAAAACTTTCTATTTATAATTTACTACTTCTAAATTGTACATTTTCTTCGCTATCTTCCTCCCAGTTCTACTTTATCATTCTTTCTATGCCTATTTTTTTACTTTTCGCTAGACTTCGAAGTTGAGGCACCAGTCGGGGCTATACAGATTAACTGATAGAGGAGAATTGGGTGGGGGTGGGGGAACAGACGAGGGCTTGTTTACTTTTTCCGTCTTCTATCCATTGTGCTATCTGTCTAGATACGGTTGACGTTGAAGGTTTCGTAGGCACTAGCACTGAATTTGGGACTTTTGGTACGACGTGAAGTCGAAAACGAAATGCAATTGAAAGAAATGTTTAAATATATATTATTAACTTTCTTCCAAAATAAAATACAGTAAAATGAAATAAAACTTTACAAGAAGAGGCAAAATATACCACACCTGCAGGGGGATCGGCCTTAATTGTGGACTAAAAATTTATAACATGATTTTGAAATTTAAAATATACAGACTATAAATTATTAAGAAATTATAACATGCATGAATTCAAATTAAAATATCAGGAGATATTTAGAATACATAACTCAAATTAATGTTAATATATACACACATATATATCGCCAAATCACAAGATATATATTTGACTGATATATTTTTATGATTATTAGAGGAGACAAATTCGCTCCGGCGCCGGGGATCGAACCCAGGTCCTTGGTTTTACGTACCAAGCGCTCTAACCACTGGGCTACGCCGAAGTTCAATCTACTGCACCGGATCGAATCCTTCTCCTCTAGTGTTTTTACCTTTGTGGCCTGACTCCAAGTTCGACATATTACATTTGTACCTCTATTCATTAAAATAATATCTTCTGAAACCCGACCATGACTTTTGGGACACAGTGTAGCACATCATGTAGGGATTATCCGCTGTTACTAATAACAGTAAATTTTGTATTTACGAAAAAAAAAATATTTGACTGCAATTCACTGTAGTTATGTCCGGAGGGAATGAAATTTCCGTTGAGAACTGGGGGAATTACTGACGAAGAATTCCTGTAAAACAGAGAACCGGACTAGTATTCAGCTAAGTAAAATGTAAAATAATATAAACACAGTCTAGTATATACAGTTGCGAAGCTCAATACGTAGTAAATATGCAAACATTAGATAGTTGCTCACCACTAGGATCGCTAATATCGCCTCATTACAGGCAATGCAAAATAGTACCGTCACAGTCTATTGTTTCTAGCACCCTCAAAACTCAAGCTTCGTGATTATAATAGTAGACTGTGGTATAAATATTTTCGTAATGTGCTTGCTAGCGAGATCTTGTGGTCCACCCGCGGACATTCCACACGGCTGGCATGGCGAGGAGTGCTACACCTACGGGTGCCGGGTCACGTACCACTGCGCTGATGGGTTTGAGCTGGTGGGACGCCCGGACCGCCACTGTCAAGCCGACGGAACGTGGAGCCCCAAGGAACTGCCTGCCTGCGTGCGTAAGTTGCATGCTATATTATCTCTGAAATGCTAAGTAGTTTGGACATAAACAATACAGATCTTTGAAGAGTTGCAATTTATTAAAGTCTGAAAATAGTTCCCGATTACTTAGGTTAAAAATACTGCTTTATGAACCGTGTACTCGAAACATTTACAATATACAGTGTGTACCAGAAATACGGCTATAAGTTTGATTGCATCGTGTGATGACTAGAGCCCGACTTTTATGTAATATGAAAATGAGAAATATGTACAAAGCTAAAAATGGCAAAATATGTAGATAAATATGTAATAAATAAAAATATATGTAATTTAAAATCTAAGCTTTATTAAGATGTATTTTTGCACACTAAAAAAAATGACAGGTGCACATGTAATTCAACCTCATTTAATTATTGTTTTGAAGGCGCAATTAATAATTAAATATTTTTCCATATTTTCTGCTGTCATTGATCGTCTCGTCAATGGCAACCATACGTAGGAATCATCAAGTTCAGCCCCAATCGTTTCCATTGTGTCAGTGTAGCAGGAGTTCAAATAATTTTTCCGGAGTGTTTATTCATGTGAAATACTGAAGTTGCAGTATTTGCGTAGGAATGCTTGAAGCTTTGGAACTCCAAGTTTATACCATGATATATTTGCAGCAACCATTGCCATGCAGAAAAGTTTATTAAATTCATAGATAGAAGACGAAGAATGTTTCAGCACCACTTGTGTAAGAAGAACTCGTTTCTTTTCGACGGAGCACGTTTTTTATTTCTCACATGAAATTCAATTTTTAAATGCTGTTCTAATTGTGACTTCACGGAGCATCCAGTGCGTTTATCACACATTTTGCACAGCACGATTTTACCATCGTAGTAGGGGAATCGTCAATTGAAATCCAGTCTTTTAACTTGGATGCGAATGGCAGTAGACTAGCTACTGTACTTGTATCACCTGATGTCAAAATAAGCTTCTCAAGAAAACAGAAAAAACTATTGTTTTCTTTTAGAGCAACTGATTGGGGGTGTTTGTGCGAAACGGTCATACCCACAGGGTAACTTTCAGTCTTTCCTTCACCGCGTTAGCAGTACAATGACTCACCTTTCGCATTGGTATTTGTTCCTACTTTACCGTTACTTCTTAAGGGATATACAAACTATTAGCATTGCAAAGAGATGTCCATTTTTTTACAGAATACGTTATTTTTTTCAATTATTAAATTATATTTATGCACTAGAGACGAAGGGATAAGCTTCATAAACAATTTTGAAATGTATAACTTAAGAATGAAGTAGAGGGAAAATTGGTGAAAAAAATATATATTCTTTCAAAATATGTGAAAATATGTAATATATGCCAAAATATTTATTATGCACCAAAATATGTAAAAATATATAACTTAAAATTTCGGATTGATATGATTCGCCGACATTTTAGCTTTCCTTATAGCTACATATATAGGAACAAAATATGTAATTACATAAAATCTGGCCTCTAATTAAGACAGTATTATTGGTACAGGAAATATGACATTACAGTTGGAAAGGCAATTCTTCAAATTAAACAAGTCACTTACAACAATACTAACCAAGTCACTTTATTGCATTAAACTGTTCACTACTCACATCCAGCATAATATTGACTATACTTTGGGAAGTCATTCATTGATTTATGATTCATGTACATTGGAATAGTTCGAATTTCTTCAATTGCTATTTTCAACGTGTCGATGTCTTGCAGTTTCCGGGCATAAACCTTCTCCTTCAAATAACTCCACAACCAATAGTCACAGGCTGTGATCAGGGGAACGGGCTGGCCATTCTGTCGGTCCTCTTCTTCCCAACCACCTGTTTTGTAAATCACCATTCAAAATTTCCCTCCGCGATAGCACAGTGAGGAGGCGCACTGTCCTGCTAGAATAAGCAATGTTCTGTTCAGCATTTTGCATCACTGGCACCACAATTTCATTAAGGATATCAAGTACCGATCAGCATTAACAGTCTCATCCAAGATTCCTAACAATCCTTCCCATGAAATCGTAGCCCAAACTGTCACTTTTCCGCATCTTAAACGTGTCTCTTCAATAACTTGAGGATTCTTTCTAGCATAATAATGACACTTGCGTCGATTAACATGTCTGTTCACATGCAAAACAGCCTCAGGAGAAAAGTGTAATTGTCTTAACCAATGTTCGTCGTTTGCACATTTCCATACAACGAATTCACACAATTCCATCCGCATATTAGAGTCGACCTCGTTAAGTTCGTGGACACGAATTGGCTTGAAGAGATGGTACTTCTCACGTTCCAAAGCACGAAACACACTGGCATGACTAATATCAAGCTCACATGCAATTTGATGGATATATTCTGTGGGATAGTGTCGAACACTTCCAGAATCCCTCCCGTTGTTGTTGCATCCGTGCTCTACTGAGAGGTAGAGATGGGGAAAAAATAACGTAACGGTTATTTTGGAGCAGTAACGTAACAGCACCTTGGAATACTACGTTCCAAAATACGCTAGTATGAAATGCTTGCGGTTACAAAATACTCGTTTCACTTTGGAACTACATTATGAGAACGCCTGTTCCACAGAATGGAACATGTTTGGCACTATTGAAAGCAGTGGCGCCAACTATTGCAAAACACTGGGTGGGCTCAAACATTTGTGGTATAAGTTAAATAAATGTCATAAGTATAATAATAACACGATAAATTATTGGGTGGGCTCGGATCTCACGAGCTCATATAAGTTGGCGCGTCTGTTTGAAAGCAGAATTGGAAATCCTTTCGTCGCACTGAAAGAAAAATGTTGCAATCTAAAGTGAAAGATAAATAGTAAAGTTATGAAGAGCCTCTTCAAAAATGTACACATTATCTTGAAACTAATGTTACTGAGTATAGGATTCTATTAAAAAATTATTAGCATAATGCCTGTATTAGAGTATAGTAACTACATTGTGAATTTTATCAAGGGAGATGAAAATATATAGGTTATGTTTTATTTACAAATATTTTACAATTTTAGTTGCATTACCAATTCTTGAAATTAAACTAAATTCTGTTGAAATATGACTATTGTCGAAGTTTTTTATTTACAGAACTACAACGGTAAATTTTCATATTTCATTACAATGAGATTATTACTCTTCATGACGGTATTAATATGAATTTTAGCACGATCGAAATGATTATAGCTTTTATTTACTAATTTCTGGAGACATTGAACGCTTGAGCTGAGCAGAAGAGAAAGAATAGGTTAGGTTTTATTTACGATTGGGATCCACTTCGATTTAGTGACCAATAAAATTTACAAATAATTTTAAATTGCATTACATTTCCTGCTTCGAAACAAACCTGATCTACGAATTCAATTTGGCATTAGAAAACTTTTCTTTTCCACGAATTCACATCTCGGCTCACTATGACATCATACTGCATCACATGGCATACAGGGAAGTATGTGATCATTTAGCGTCCTAAATATCACTGTTATATTAGTATTACATACTAGTCGTACGTGCGTTCCAAAATATCACTGTTACATACATACTAAGTACGTGTCTGTTTCATCAGATACTAGTCAACAATTGAGACTTGAAAGCAATGTGAAAATAACGCTCAATGGGTTGCTAGCCCAGAGAGGTACAATTGGTGGGGTTTCCTCTGCATATGACATTTCAGTTATAGTAGAGTACGACAAGGCTGTGATCTTTCACCACTTCTGTTCATTGCATATAATTATATAAACAGAATCGTTCAAGATTGGCGACAGACACGCCATGGATTTATTCCAATTAATCGAAATTTGCGGCTTGATGCTTTACTTTTCGCTGATGATCTAGTTCTCATAGCATCAACTGAAGATGATTTACAATATTCAGTACACAATTTAAATATGGTCAGTGAAAAATATAACATGGAAATTAATATTTAAAAAACAAAAATCATGTCATTTTGTGGGAAATTCCCTGTACCAAGTAAAATCTGTTTGAATAATAAAAGAATAGAAAGAGTAAATAGGCTACTTTCACTTACCTTGGCTATACACTATCACCTTATGATGAAGGAGATATTGCTGAAAAAATATGTAAATATAATAAAACAATGGGGATCATTAATAAAATCATGAAACCTTCACTAGTACAAAGACACACAAGAACAGGCTTGTATAAAACCTTAGCACAGCCAGTATTAAGCTATGGTAGCGAAGCGTGGACTGTGAAGAATAAAGATGTCAGTAGAATAACAGCAAGTGAGATGAGGTTTATGAGAGCAACAGCTGGGTATACTCGCTGGGATCATAAAAATGAGGACATAATGCAAGAACTTCAAATAGAACCCATTATGCAGTTCATCAGCAAATATCAACTTCAGTGGAAGTGTCATCTCGAACGAATGGATCGATGCAGAATTCCAAAAGCACTGTTTCATTACCATCCGCATGGCAAAAGATCTCTAGGTCGTCCGAAGAAGAGATGGACTGGAAATTCTAGTTTGAGACCGTAACAGACCACTCGGCCTAATACTTGTTAGGAAGACGACGACGACTAGTCAATAGTGCGGTTTCAAGCTATACTATACAGGGTGTTTAAAAAATACGAGGCATAATTTCAGGTATGTATTTCCCACATGTAGACAATCAAAATAGTTCATTACAACATGTGTCCGGAAATGCTTTATTTTCGAGTTATGGCCTTCACAACATTGAAATTCACCGGAACCATTCCTCATGTTTTAGAAGACACTCCACTGATCAATCGTCAACACATTCACTTCTTGCATGATGGCGCTCCTAGACACTTCAGTTGTACGGCTCGCCGGTAGTTGGATCGAAGGTTTCCTGATCGATGGATAGGTAGAGGTGGCCCAATTGCTTGGCCTCCACGCTCACCTGATCTGAACCCTCTCGATTTCTTCTTGTGGGGCCATTTAAAATCATTGGTTTATTCGTCTCCTGTGCCTGATTTGGAATCCCTTCAGAATCGAATTGTGGCATGTTCTGAGGACATACGCAATACTCCTGGAGTTTGGGATCGTGTTCGCAGGTCAATGAGACATCGATGTGAGGTCTGTATTCAAGCAGGAGGTGGACATTTTGAACATCTTCTGTAATGACAACGACCTGCGGAAAGAAAAACGTTCCGGTGAATTTCAATGTTGTGAAGGCCATAACTCGGAAATGAAGCATTTCCGGACACATGTTGTAATGAACTATTTTGATTGTCTACATGTGGGAAATACATACCTGAAATTATGCCCCGTATTTTTGAAACACCCTGTATAACGTCTTTGGTTCCAAGATACCACTGTGCACCTTGTAGTTACACAAAACTTACATATGGTACTGTTATTTCGGAACTGTTAGTTGGACCCTAGTATTTTCAAGGAACTGGAACAGTTGGAACCGTTACGAGAAAATAACAACTTTTCCTATCTCTACTGCGAGGTCTTCCAGCAGGTTTTCCTTTCTGTATGGTTTCCGTTGCCTGGGATCGTTTCCTCCACAGTCGACAGCTGTAATTTTACGTTACAATCACGTCTCGCCAGTCTTGTGACTTCACGATCATTATCGTACGTTATTACCCACGCTGCTACTGTAATTTTATGTTACATGTTCATCGCCATCTTGGCTAATGACATAAGCTCAGAATTGTTGTGGTGTGGTATTGCTGTGTTTTTAAAGAATTGCCTTCCCAATAATAAAGTCATATTTCCTGTAACAATAATACCGTCATCACACAATGCACTCAAACTACAGCCGTATTTCTGATACACCCTGTATTATAAGTTTTATGATGTTATACGAGTATTTCATTGCATGAGTCAATGTTTAGGAGCGAAACGACTTTCGTAATTTTGACGAGTGCAATATCTGTATAAAATATGTGTTGGATATGATATTTTTGTACGGCAATATTATAAAAAAAGTAATAAAGAAATAATACAAGCATTGAATTTGTAATGATGGGTAGTTTGATATCATGATCTATGAAAAAAGTGGTTGCTATGACAGCAGTGATGTTGAAATATTATTGCACAACAAATCGTTTTATAATATTAACTTCATGGCGCAAGTTATACCATCATAATAGAAGTCATGACGTTTTGATTGGCATGATAATATTTTACGGCTCTGGTAAAATAATGGCATATTATGCACGATTTTCACTAAAGGTAAAGACTGTTTATAATCCTGGAGTACAAAAAAGTATAGGCCTATTATGAAAAATTACATTAATAAAACTTTTCCTGTTCTATTAACTTTCAAAGAAATTGTTTATGTCCCTGGATAGTAAAAACGTTGCATGCTCTACAGTTGTTATAATTACAATATAAAAATTTAGAAAATACTTATAAGCGCAATCATATATACAGCATGAACAATAAGTATGGAATATTGTTAATAACTTTTAAATTTTAATTTTACAAAAAAAAAAACGTTTTATACAAACTAACTGTTTTCGAACACTGGCATAATATTGTATAGTTTATCTCCGACAGTTTTTGTATAAAACTTTTTTTTTTTTTGTAAAATTAAAATTTAAGAAGTTATTAACAATATTCCATACTTATTCTTCACTCTTTATACATTAAACATATCATAAATTCGTATGTGGAGCAAGAATCTCAAATAAAGAACTACTTCCATAGAGTGTTGTCAAATTCTGTAGAATTACTTGAAATTAATCAGTATATAATTGTAATTTCGTGTAAATTTAGTTACGAGACAAATTAATTTAATCTGTAAATACATTAATGATTTTAGATAGAATCATTATGGCAGAAATAGATATAAATAAACAAATGAAAAATGAAATGAATGAATGAATGAATAACACGAATGGATGTATAAAAGAACAAATGAATGAAAGATGAGCACGAAAGGATGAACGAACAAAAAAGAACGAATAGGTGAAAAAACGAAAGCACAAAAAACTAAACATTGTACGAACGCATGGAAAAATAAAATAACAAGACAACGGTTGAATATCTATTGAGTAAAAAATGTACAAACGAGGGAATGAAAGAACGAACTACTGAAGAAAGTAATGCAAAATTAGACGAACGAACTAAAAAATGAGCAAACAGATATAAGAATGAAGAAACAAATTAAAGAATAAAACGTTGAAGAAACTAATAAAGAATTAGTAAAAGAATCAATTGACCTAGTAATAAAATAATAAATAAAGAAACAAATGAAGAATTGAATAAACGTAGGAAAGAATGAATAAATGGGTAGATGAATGAATGAATGAATGAATGAATGAATGAATGAATGAATGAATGAATGAAACAAAAGAAAGAATGAATGAACGAATGAAGAAACGAAAGGAAAAAGAAATGAATGAATGAATGAACGAAGAGACGGAAGAAGGAACGAATGAGTGAAGAAACGAAATGAAAAAGAAATAAATTAATGAATGAACGAATGAAAAAAACTAAATTAAGAAGAAACGAATGAATGAAGAAACGAGAGAAAGAAGAAAGGAATAAATGAATTAATGAATGAAGAAACGAAATAATGAATGAACGAACGGGAAAACGAATGAATGAACGTTTGAAGAAACGAAATAAAGAAGAATGAACAAAGAAACGAATGAATGGACGGATGAAGAAACGAAATAAAAAATGAACGGAGAAACGAATGAATGATCGGATAAAGAAACGGAATAAAGAATGAAGAAACGAAAGAAAGAAGAAACGAAATAAATAAATAATGAACCAATGAACTAACGAATGAATGAACGAAAGAAGGAACGAGTGAGTGAGTGAGTGAGTGAGTGGATGGAAGGATGGATGGATGGATTGGTGAATGAATGAATGAATGAATGAATGAATGAATGAATGAATGAATGAATGAATGAATGAATGAATGAATGAATGAATGAAGAACGAATGAAGAAATAATTTAAAAATAAATTAAAGAATGAAGAAACGACTAGAAAAAATAAAGAATGAAGAATGACGAGACGAATGAAGGAATGAAGAAACGAATGAAAAAATGAAAATACAAATGAGGAAACGAAATGAAGAATGAATGAACAAATGAATAAATGAAGAAACAAATTAAAAAATTATGAATGAAAGAATGAAGAAACGAATGAAATAATGAAGACACAAAAGAAAGCATGAATGAACGAATGAGAAAAGCAATGGAAGAATAAATGAACATATGGACAAAAATCAAAAGAATAAATGAAGAAATAAATTAAAGAATGAATGACGAATGAAAGAATGAATGAACAAATGAATGAATGAATGAACGAACGAATGAAGAAGCGAATGAAAAAATGAAGGAACAAATGAAAACCGAATGATGGAATTGCATATGAATTGTGAAACAAACGAATGAACAAAAGCTTAGATATCATGTAAATTGAGACAAGTTTCTAATTTTAAATTTTTATAAATAACACGGTTTCTAGTTTGCATCGTGTTTGAACGAACTATCCAGAAGTTAGCTGTAACACTAGTTTGGTACTCTTCAGCTCTTGTTCCTGCACATAGCTTTTTTTGTTGGTGGTGTTGTCGTTTGCGTGTGCTGTGGTTACAGCCGTGCAGTGCCCACCCCCTGAGAACCCGAACAACGGGAAAGCCATCTACACCTCGTGCAGCTACAACTCCGTGGTGTCGTACGAGTGCAAGTATGGCTACACGCTGGTGGGAGAGCCCACGAGGAGGTGCGGAGCAGACAAGCGGTGGTCGGGAGTCATGCCACAGTGCAAGGGTGAGTCACCCTCCTTGCATGCCCGTGTCTGTAGGTTGGATTCCGCTCTGCAAGGAAAACACGACTGGTTTGTATGCATATTCTTAGTTCATGTCTTCACTTGTATTTATGGCTTTGCAAAAATATACACTTGTGGACAGTGAATACCGACGTGGTCTTAGAATAGCGAGTGTGACTTGTGCCGTTTGGGCTCATCATTACCTGTTTGGCCGTTTGGGGATATTCCGAGGGTTACCTCAACTGCTGGTAAATCCATTGCGAATCCTCGGTACGAGTATTTCGTTATCACCAATTCTTTCTGCGAAATTGATACAGCGTCGTTAAAAACCAATCAATTATATGAACGATTGTTATTAGTGTTGTGGGATTTAATCGATTAATTAATCATTTTCTCTTGTATGATTAATCGATCAAAATATTTAATCGAATAATCGAGTCGATTAAAATTAATGAATTGTAGTTGATATTAATTATTATCATTTTGTTAATATAAACTTATACTAAAAATACTAAAAATTTCTCTCGGAAATTGCTTACTTAAAAGCACAATAGTACTGTTATTTTCTAACTGTAAACCAGGTTGCGTAGGGTAAATCTTTGCACAAACACTTCAGAAAGAGATGGAGATATGAGGACAGTGACCTAGTCTACCTCTATTGAAAGTTGAAACACAATACGAAACTTATTAAGTTTTATGGTTTTCCAAGAAAATTTCCAACTTGTCAGCTCATCTTCCTAGCATATGAAATACATACTTTTCTGGGATTCGTCCCCCTCATCCCTTATAAAACTGCCATGTCTACACTGTGTGCAAGTGAGAGCGTAACTACCTTATTCTCTTTCTAAAATCTGGTAATTCGATTACAATAGGGGCCAGTCTTCTGTTTCGACCGCTGTATTTTTGCAGTTGCAGTTTCTGTACTGAGTTTGTATATGAAGGTTGTGTATTTAGTTTGATAGAGAAAAAATCAGTTTCCTGTGGTTTGTGAAAAGTGTAAACTCCATTATGTCATATGAGAATTTGAGAGGTAAACTCGGTGAAACGTTTGGATTTAAATTGAATGATCGTGGAGAAGTGCTTGACAGAAAAAAAAATATTTTTCGTTTTTAGTAATGCAGAAAACATTGTTACTAAACGTAGAGCGGCACTTAATTCGGAGCATATGAATGCATTCACATGTTTAAAATCATGGATGAAGCAGTATTAACTAGGCGAGTCTTCATACTTTTGTTATTTGTGTTTGTCTCAAAAATTCCCGGAGAAATTGACACAATAAATTATAAGCCTCATAATAAATATGTTAGTAAATAATAACAATACAATACATATAGATATACAACATTTAATACTTATGCTCATCACGAAACACAAATTAAATTTAACAATAATTGTGTATTGCAGTATATTAAAACATTTTTTCAACTCGATCAAATTCAAATAGTTAATCGATTAAATATTTTGATCGATCAACAGCACTAATTGTTATAGTACTAAAAATTTATTCATACTTACGATTTGCAGAATGAATGTCATGGAAAGTTGAAATGTACAGTTCCAGAAACAAAAAATGGCCCGTCTAAATTTTCTAAATACCATATTCAATCCATTACACATGCTCAGTGCTCCAAAGCAGTGGTATCCATGAGATCGTTTTGGCAGTTCTAATTTCCGGCAGCCAATCGCGTTGCAGGTCGGCTACATTTAAACATGTGCGTC
This sequence comes from Periplaneta americana, assembly GCA_025594305.2. Taxonomy (NCBI): domain Eukaryota; kingdom Metazoa; phylum Arthropoda; class Insecta; order Blattodea; family Blattidae; genus Periplaneta; species Periplaneta americana. The sequence continues at coordinate 35,554,276 of JAJSOF020000036.1, read as the reverse complement.
TTGTGATTCGCTGATGAAGACATCATTCATTTCTTAAGGCTCGATAAATACTTAATATAATCGCCCGCCATTTTGGCTCTTTCGTTGGCGTTCGCAGAAAGCACACGAGGACGTTAATTGCCGCTCAATTATTTGCTGAATTACAGTGCGTTTGATTTATTATCATAGGAGCTACGACATGATAATGTTTAATGGTGTGGCAAATAGATTCCTCGTATGGTAGCTCGGCAACGAAAGAACAAAAATGGCGAACGATACTACCGACCTAGACTTTATAGAGCCTTCACTTCCTAAGACGTAAGCAAAAAGGAGGAGTCACGCCGGGAATAACAGTGTCGCGACTAAAAAAAAATATTTCCATCATTTATTATCATAATACACTCTTCTCTTAAATTGACTGATCATATTGGGAATTAAATCAATGGCTTTCCCAAAACACGCTATGAAATGTTTCACATAAAACAATCTTAAATTTAGTTGTGTAGAATTTTATTCTTTATAGAAAAAGAAAACGAAGTTCTTAAGGCTGCATTATCAAGCTCCAAATACAAAATTAAAAAGTTCATTTTTGAACTCTGAAGCAAGATTGTTTCTCAATTTATTATTATTGTTATTTTTTTGCTCATATAATATAGCAGATTCTGTATTTAGTATATTATATATATTCATCCAAACTTGCATGTGTAAAATTGCCGGTAATTTTATTTACCGGAGTTGACAGCCTACTGAGGCCCTCGTAATTGCGCTCGAGTGGCCAAAATTTGTATAAGCACTTCTTTTGATAATATTAACATGTGGAAGAAAAAAAATTAACTTTTTATCTGCTCCCATGAAAATGTTTGCTTTTGAATCTTGGTAGCAATCCTCCTCTATGTAGGCAACAAGGCTCGCAAGACTGTCCACAAGTAGCATATATTTAGGCGCTCTTGTTTACTGCACATGCGCAATGCATTATATCTAGAACTTAGTAAAATTAGTTGGCCCAAATTTTGTTTCTGGGTCTAAATTAGTTGGTCCAAATTTTGTTTCTGGATCTAAATTAGTTGGCCCAAATTTTGTTTCTGGGTCTAAATTAGTTGGCCCAAATTTTGTTTCTGGGTCTAAATTAGTTGGCCCAAATTTTGTTTCTGGGTCTAAATTAGTTGGCCCAAATTTTGTTTCTGGGTCTAAATTAGTTGGCCCAAATTTTGTTTCTGGGTCTGTAAAAATGCAAGGTAGCAAGAAAATACTGAAGATATTCTAAGTATAGTGCCTAATCCTGTTTTTGAGAATTATTACGCAACGGTATTCAAATTACCCAGGTAAATAAATATTTCCAACATGGAATTATTTGGATAGTAACTTACCTGACTTGAAATTCATTCACTTGCATGCCAATTTAATAAATTTCTGCATGTGTATATTTTTTAATTGTGATTTGAGCATGATTTTTTATATTCTTTTATGTGTGATTGTTGTTATGTAATATATATTTTACTTTGTAGTAGCATTATGTAATACAACATGCCTGCACTTAGATGTTTGTATCTCATAATGCTGGCACTTAAGGAAAGGGTAGTTATGCACATTTAGTAACAAAACCTGCATGTGGTATCACCAAGTTGAATGAGAAACATGAATTATCCAGAGAACACAGCATGATTGTTCTGGAGAATTCATTTGCCTTAACCTCGCAAAGAAAACAACAGACAATACGAATAAATGATTTGAGATATTTTTCTCCAGAGATCTGACAGCATGCCAACATTAATTAAGCATGTGATTCGGGTAAATTCCTAATATTTCAATATTTGGTTACCACACTACAGGTTAACAAAGGGCTTGATTTTGGAATGACTAGCCTTTCGCCTTTCCAAATCAAACACCTTTACAATCAATCTTTTTATCCCTTTATTTCTGTGTCATTTATTTAAATTTTTCTCTTCATGCTTATGCTTCTTTAAATATATATTTAATATACTTTATCTTTGATATCCTTTCAAAATTATAATAACTTTTTATTTGTTTGTTATTCTGAAATAACTTCTCAGTAATGTATTTTTTTCACTGGCGTATGCCTGTTGAATGTTTTGGCATGTTTTTTGCTTCTAAAGCCTTAGCATGATCTAAAATGAAACGGGATGTGTTTTCTTAAAGTCTTTTACTTAATTCCTCTTGCTGTCATGTGTTTTTAACTCTCTCCGTGGTAACTATTCTCGTCTCTCTCTGTCTTACACATCTTCGTATTGTCTGTGTTTCTTTCCGGGTTAGAGATAAACTGCGGTCACCCCGGCCCCCTGTACAATGGTTGGCTCGAGAATATCGAGGCTGGAACTGGTCTTGGGGCCAGTATAATCTTCCGGTGCCATGAAGGCATGAAGCTCATAGGGAAGACATCTTCTGTTTGCCAGATAGATGGACACTGGCGGTACCCACTGCCCTTGTGTCTTGGTGAGTAATTGAACACACTTCTCACTGAAGAAGTGGTGATAAATAAATGGAAGATTTCAATAGTTCTCAATGTGTTAGAGTTATTTCTTGTCCTCCTGAGGTAGCTGTACCAACAAAGAAGGTTCACCAAATGATAATGGATTTTCGCAACGATTTCTTCTGCATATGTCCCATATGAAATAAAAAACCTCCATATAAATTTCTACATCCGGAGAAGGCCTGGTTTTCGAGATATGATTTTTCAAAATAATCGCTTGACACCCATATACTCGTATCTCCATTGTCGTTACTAAGAAGTTGCACTTTTGTATTACTGTAAGGAAATATGGGCTTTTTCGTAAGAAATTAAAATAATTCTGCTGAGTGCCGTGGGACACCCTTGTTTTACGATTAGACGTACAGGTACGGTCACACGTCGCTTACTTTTGCAGCGATGCAGTACAAAAAAACTGCGCAACTCTTGTACTGCGACGTGCGAACAACGGTGCAACCCTAAAATTAGCGGCTGCCGAACCTGCTGTCCGCTACTTTTCCATGCTGCGCGCAGCTTAAAAGTAGCGACATGTGAACAGGGTTCTCAGGGTTGCAGCCGCAGCATTTTTGATATCGGTTTTGTTGAAACTTTTGCTGCGGTTGCAACCAGTGTTACCACCCAAATGTGCCAATGATACTTTTATTGTTTGGATATATTTTAATGTTAAATGTGATGAAAATAAATTATTTGTAACAGTTATTAAATACACAACACAGTCTGAGCATAATTGTTGACGATATAATTCATTTTTTAAATTTTCCGTAGCGTAATTCCAAACAGGAGGGTTGCCAACATTGATTACGTGAATATACTGTTGGTTGTCATTTTAGTATATAGGCGTTTTTAAAAGCTTTATAGTAAAAATAATGTCAATTTCTGAATACTAGATACGACAAGCAAATAATAGATAAGTAAGCTTTCGCATGAGTTTCTTAATAATGCGAACATAACCACAAAATGTATATTGAGAAGTCAACACGGAGATGGGAACCTGCAGCATGACTGCGGCTGCAAAAGTAGCGCCTTTTGTGTGAACAGACTCGCAACCTCCAGTTGCAACTTTTGCAGCACTCGGGTTGCGCAGCACGAAAAGTAGCGTGCAGCGCACTACTTTTGGCTTACGTGTGAACATGACACGCAACTTTTGCAGCTGCAGTACAGAAGTAGCGATGTGTGGCCGTACCTTAAGGTAGGCAGATAAAAAAAAAGAGAGTTGAAGGTCACGTATACTAGTCTGAACGGGTCTCTCGCACCATTCAGTGCATAGACCAATCATAGCTTTTTTTTTCACACGTGTGTTTGCTTTATTTTCAGTTTAATAAGTGTACTGTATATCATAACAGAAAACCAGTGAATGAAAAGGAATACGAACTAAAGGATTATTTTCAAGATAAGAGCAAAATCTCGCTTGTTATAATAAATAGATATTGACATTTTTATTCCGGGTTTGAATTCTTTAAAATATAATTCTTCGTTTTCAGGAATAATTAATTATTTTGTCCAAGCAGAGTCAGTTGATGTCGATATTGATCAAGATTTACAACTATTAAGTGATGATGGAAGAGTTTCGGAGGAAGAAACTGAAGACACACATCTAAATTACGTCAACAGAGATGGTTTCAAGATTAGCCAATCTTCGCAATAAACTTACTGTGCGTGCCTTCCCCGCCTAGGTCTGGTGTGGGCTCGGATTTGAAGAGGAGGAAACAGATTGTTGAATAAATGAATAAATATATATATATATATATATATATATATATATATATATATATATATGTCTAGCATATGGCCAGAGCATGTAGCACGTATGAGCTAATCCAGAAATGCATAAGTATAGAGTATTAGCACAGTCTACTATATACAGTCGCGAAGCTCAATATGTAGTAACAATGCAAACATGGGTAGTTGCCCACCACTAGGGTCGCTAATATCGCCTCATCATCGCAGATCTCTCTCCTAGCAGACAGCAAAATATGTTACACTTTCGTTGTCGTGTTCTTTTTGAAAAATTAACACCTTCCTTCCATTATTGAAATATTAAATGCATGAAGTTGATTTATTATTTTAATGAAGTATATTAAATTCCACCATAAACTCGAAGATACCTGCAAGAAATAAGTAATATAATTTTTGTTTGTGCAAAACGAACTGAAATTTACTATAATAGCTTCACTCATTCAAGATTATAGCGATAATTAACTATGAAACCAATAAATATTAATTTGCATTTCTCTTTATAACAATAATAATGGAAATATGAATTAATGGAGTAACTTAAGCGTACCGGTACTTGTAGTGTAGGCTTACGTAGTTAACAAAGTGGGATGAGGTTAAGCAATAATAATCACACCAGAATTGGAAATAAAATGTGATCAATAAATTTTATTGTAACAGACTTTTTCTACGTCTCTAGCAAATAAAAATAACAACAAAATTAACAGCTATAATTAAAAACATATCCTTTGAAAAAATAGGCCTAAGCAATAATAATCCCACCAGAATTGAAAATAAAACGTGACCAATAAATTTCATTAAAACAAACTTAATTTTTCTACATCTTTAGTAAAATAACACATAAAAATAATAACAAAATTAAACGCTACAATTAAAAAATACCCTCTGAAAAAAAAAAGTAGAGCTAACCTTTATTTCTCTGGAAATTTAGCAGCCTAAGTGACAGAACTTTAACCGGTATCTAATGTCCTTTCGGTTAGACTGAAACATTTCATTGTGAAATTTAAGGATATAATGTATTCTAACAGTCACAAAGAACTTCAAAATTAAGAGTTTTATTTCTGCACAGCATTCCTGTGGAAACCCAGGAACCTTTCTGAATCTTTCGGAAATCGGACAAAGGATAACTCTGGCCTCTTTCTCTTACTGTTGCTACAATTTATAGCACTACAAACGTCTCCTCCTTGTCCCATATTATTATTCCAATTATTGTATTTTAGCCATTAACATTTTCATTACAACCAATAACGAACATTTCACAAGCATCAATGTGAAATACGCAACGAGCTAGCACTCGATAGAAATACGACACAGTCCAAAGTCGACCATGGACAGTCTATTGTTTCTAGTTGCTAACCGCTTGGAGCGCTTTATCACGAGATTTGCAAAAAAACACCTCAAGCTTCGCGACTGTATATAGTAGACTGTGGTATTAGTTGGGAGGGAAAAAGACCTTTGGGGAGACCGAGACGTAGATGGGAGGATAATATTAAAATTGATTTCAGGGAGGTGGGTTATGATGATAGAGACTGGATTAATCTTGCGCTGGATAGGGACCGATGGCGGGCTTATGTGAGGGCGGCAATGAACCTGCAGGTTCCTTAAAAGCCATTTGTAAGTAAGTAAGTACCGGTATGTCTAGCATAGTACTGTTTGCATTAGCTGTTATAGCTCTGGATTGAAGAATTTTAAAAAATCGGATGTAGAAATTGTAGGGAGGTTTCTTATTTCAAATGGAATGTATGATGGAAAAATCGTTGCGAAAATCCATTATCACTTGGTGAACCTTCCTTGTAAGTTTGAATATGCATCTTAAGGTTACTATATTATGCGTAGGGCCTATGAGATACATATAAAAATTCGGGATATTTTATAATTATTTTTAAAAAATCTGTTGAAATGCTACAGTGTAAGACTCTAGTTATGCCCTGACAAGAATGTGACCTACAGTCTCTGAAACAAAATTACAATAAATAACTTTAAGCTAAAGGCGAAGAATGGTGGAGAATTGAAGGAAGGCTTAACAAATCTAGGTATGAAAACTGTCGGCTTTTATACAGTAATAAGAATAAGTAATAAGTAATATGAAGTAACTGAAAGCAAATAGTTGAGGTACAACCTTCATTCATTCATTCATTCATTCATTCATTCATTCATTCATTCATTCATTCATTCATTCATTCATTCATTCATTCATTCATTCATTCATTTATTTCATTTAGTGTTCTGCCCAAGGGCAGGTCTTTCACTGCAAACCCAGTTTTCTCCAATCTTTCCTATTTTCTGCCTTCCTCTTCGTTTCGTCATATGATCCATATATCTTAATGTCGTCTATGATCTGATTGATATCTTCTTCTACTTCGAACGATACAAATATTTAATAATAAATGAAGTGATTAATAAATTGAGTTGGAAGTATTCTGGCCAAAACAAATGACTGGCTAACACGCAATTTCTTTTTTATTTGATCTACACTTACAAATAAAAAGAAAATAAGATTAAATAATTTAAAGAATATTTAACGAATTAAAATATTAACTTTGAAATGGTGTGGGATAATATAAATAATTGAAGTAATCAGTAAATTTGGTTGGAAATGTTTTGAAACGAACTGTAGTTGAATTTTCAATATCTATGTGGAAAGGGCGAGGCAGAAGAAAGGATTAACTTCCGGGAGGACACTAGCCACTAAGACTCCCTGCCCCTTGTATATTAGCAACATGTGTTACTATAAAGCATGTTATTTGTGTTCACCCTGTAGATCGATAATATTATAGCAACGCACATTTTCACTGATAGAAGGGATTAACTATTTCTGGTATGATCTGTAACTACTTTCTCACCTCGTAAATCCAAGACTAGAGTCTTACACAGTTTATGTGTACAGAACATGATTATGCAAGGGTTGATCAAAAACTAAAGTTTCTGCTTTTATGCAGACTTTCATTTACAAATTACACATCAACTGAAATTTCATTCTTAAACTACATATTAATGATTATTTTTATACTTAATTTCCGAGAATGTTGATGCATTTGTCGTATCTTATCACAAGTTTGGAGATTTCTTCTCTGTAATCTCTGGCTACCTATGATCAAACCATTCTCGGACAACATTCTGCACCACTGCATTATCTGGAAATCGTCTCCTTCCAAGAAGTTCCTTCAGTGGTATAAAAAAATGGAACTCGAAAGGGCATTTGTCGTATCTTATCACAAGTTTGGAGATTTCTTCTCTGTAATCTCTGGCTGCCTATGATCAAACCATTCTCGGACAACATTCTGCACCACTGCATTATATAGAAATCGTCTCCCTCCAAGAAGTTCCTTCAGTGGTATAAAAAAATGGAACTCGAAAGGGCATTTGTCGTATCTTATCACAAGTTTGGAGATTTCTTCTCTGTAATCTCTGGCTGCCTATGATCAAACCATTCTCGGACAACATTCTGCACCACTGCATTATCTGGAAATCGTCTCCCTCCAAGAAGTTCCTTCAGTGGTATAAAAAAATGGAACTCGAAAGGGTCAAGGTCTGGGCTGTAGGTGGGGAAGTGTTCTAAAATATTTCAGTGAAAATGTTGCTAAAATTGAGTGGTATGGCGTGTAGTCTGTGGTCTGACGTCATTATGAAGAAAATTCATATCTTTGGAGAGAAGAGTAGACCTAACTACCGGTATTTAACTTCCTCCTTTAATCATTATAATATAGCTCAGTAACTATTCGCTGTTACTATTGTTCCACGCTGTATTAACTGAAGGACAATAACTCTTGTGTATTCCAAATAAAAGCGGCCAGCACTTTACTAGATCCTCATAAATGGAAACTGGGAAGTGTTAAAGAGTAATATAGGTACTGCGTGCAGCAGAAGAAGTCCTTGGAACAAGAAAGGTCAGCATCAAGATCCAAAATAAACATACACTATGGTTTTACCAGCAAGTGAAAAATATACCTGAAAAGAAAAGGAAGGCATATGGGCTATTCCATCTCAAATCGACCGAAATATAGAGAAAATTCACCTTGCAATTTTTTAAATACAATGAAACTTTTTCTGTCCGTTGACAACTATGATACAATGCTTTGTGCAAAGTTTGAGGCATCAGAACGTCATAGTGTTTAAATGTAAAATATTTCAATTTATCGTATTTTCATAAAATTTGCAACTTTAAACTGTTGTGGCTCAGAAACTCTTTCACTCAATGAGAAATTTAGATTTTTCTTCATTAAGACGCCTTTGACCACGAAAAAATATTTTTAAAATATATGGTTAGATTCCTTCCGCATTGAAAGTACAAATAAACACATACTTTTTACTGGTGCACCATTGATAAGAAAGTATTGAAAATATCAAGTAAAGAAAATAAACAGTACGCGCGTGAAGTAACCAGCTGACTGTGAGGCGGGAGCTAGCCGAGACAAGCAAGGCCAGGAGACAAACATGTGATATTTCGTGTAGTAGCGCATAGCTGGGCTAGCTTTATCACAAGTTTTCATAAACACAGGAGTAAGATGACGCCCAATGCTCGCTTATCTTCAGCTCTCGGCCAGTGCGTGCGGTACTGCGCCGTTCAAGTCTAGGTGTGTGAAAATAATTTATTTAATACCCTGAAACTTATTGCCGAGCCATAAGCAAACAATGCCGAATCCCTCTTAATAATACAAGGTTTTTTCTCAATATTTTTTTTAGATTTTTACAAATTGGCAAAAAGCTTAAAAGTAAGTAAAATCAGATTATCTGTCTCTCTGTATACAATAAAAATAAGGATTAGCCTACTTCTTAACATAACCTACCAAATGTCAGCTTCAAAATGAGCTCCCGTTCAATGTTCTGCAGTAAATGGTTCCAGAGTTCTGAGCATTGAAAGAGGCTTGTTTTTATAAAATACTCTGAATTTGTCGCTCAATAGTACTAAAACCATTTGACTTTCGATACTATATTTTTGAAAATGCACTGTCCTCAGCACCTTGTATAAATAGGGAAAAAAAATTAGAGTATTAAAAAATGCGAGGTTTTTACTGATCGATTTCATATGGAATAGCCCATATGTTGACTGACATTAATTACCGAATGGACAGAGTATGATTTCGAGATGTTTCCTATTAATTTAAATTTTAAACTGTTTAAAAAAATATATATTTTCAGGTTTTTATATAGGCAACTTTGCTTGTTAGCCTTTAACTATGAGCCATGACTGCTTCTCATTGGAATTCTAATGCTCTGGTAATGTCACTTATTTTTCGTTGTCTATGAACCAAACTCATTTCTTCAAACCTTGCTGTGTTCTTGGCATCTCTTGTAGTGATTAATGTGTCATTGCTATACTCATTACTAGAGCAGTGCAAAGGGAGCAGTTTTTCGACACAACGGCAACAGGGCAAGGGTTGTAAATTTACCTTGTGTACCTGCAGAGGTCTGACTCTGCGGTACACAGGATAGCTGCAAGCAGTAGGTACAGCTTAGTAAAGCAAACGTCAATACTGAAGGGACATGAGAACAGTTCGGTTCTAGTATTAGGATGCCTAAGGGGGAGAAAATTCGTTCGGCGAAGTTTAAGAGACTTATTTCCGAATATGGTGATATTTTTTTGTTGCAGCGAAGATAAACTATTCTGCAAATTGTGTAAAATATCAGTTTCAGTAAATAGAGCATGTAATATTCTAAGACATGTAAATAAGGATGTACACAAACGTGCCCTCATGAAGTTGAAAAAAAAAAAGGCGAAAAATGTGAGCAGGGTCATAGTTCTTCACCCGTGTTCCATGAAGAAATGTGTGATGCGTTTTGTTAAGCATTCAAGAAGATATGTCCTGGTGTATCTCTTCCTCCTTCTCCTATACTTACTCGATGGGATTCCTGATTGAAGGCCTGCATTTATTACTGTAAATATTTCGACCAGGTCCAGAATATTATTCAATCATTTGATGTGAAAGATGCATTTGCAATACTATTAGCCCAACGTCTGTTGGTTGATTCAAGCATAAAACAAGAATTGGAATAAATTGAATCGAATTACGAGTTTATTCGTGATTGCATAACAGCTTTAGAAAAGTCTGGTACAAAACTGGTTGATCAGTTTTTCCTATTGCGAAATATCTGGAAGAAAGTGACTCAAGTAAACGATAAAATTGCTAAAATAATATCTGCGAAAATAACAAATATGTTGAAAAAATGGTGGATATTATAAACTTTGCAAGATTAGTGACAGTATTTCTGGAGATTTCCTTTGAAGAACTAACAGAAGTTTAAAAAAATGTTGTACAGGATTTTACGTATGCCCCAGTTGTTTCAACAGATGTAGAAAGAAGCTTCTCCACATATAAGGCCATGCTATCAGATAGACGATAATCTTTTCTGTTAATAACTTACAAATGTCATTTGTTGTGCACTGTAACAATATTTGGAAGAAAAGTGATAACGTATAACATGTGCATTAATAACTCACACTCATTGTAAGGAAAAGAAAAAGACAAAAAACAATAGTTCAAGTTCTTTTACGAATAGAATATCATGAATCCGTTACAAATAAACAGTGATTTTGTTTGCGTTCTGTATGAAATCATACATGTAAAGTATATATTATTTGTTTAAGATGAAATGGTTAATTAGTTTTGCAATTTTGATATCTTATTAAAGTATCTGTAGAAAATTAATTGCAGAAACGTTAGGGAACTATGTCATTTCTATTGTGTCGTCTGTACGTCAACACATCGTGTACACGACCGTCGCTTGTACACAGGGAACACGCCGAGTAATGTCGGAACCCTTGCTATGATGCCATTCTGTCTGTCATGTGCTCCTTTTGCACCGCTCTACTCATTACCATTCTTCCTTCAGGGAATTCTTGTACCATACCCTTCTCTCACGTTTTGTACACATATACATATACTGTGAATTTCGGTGGGGCGAATGTTTCGATTATAAAGAACGAATCACAGTACAGATTTTTAAATGAGACCATTTTTAAGATGTGTCTTTATTAATCCAAAGTTATTGTAGACAAACAAACGATCACATTAGCAACTTCACTCATACTGCACTATCATAACATAATGAGTCGTAAGCACTACATATGTGACTAGTTGCAGGAAATGGGACCTAAAGTCGGATTTTTTTTTTTTTTTTTTTTTTTGTGGTTCCAAAAAGAGTATGAAATACTGAGCATTAAAAAAAATCATGGTTCTGTATGCTATAGTTTTTAATACATTACTTATCGAATATTGATGTTACGTTATGTACTTTTCGAGAAAAATGCAATTAAAGTTTTCATTTGTTTTCATAAGAAAGATTTAGGTTTTTAAGAAGCACTGTGTAAAACTACGTCCTAGTTTAGTATGTAAAAAAGTCAACAGGTAGCGCAAGTTGTCAAAACATAGAAATGCAGTTTTCACACTGCAAATTCGTTATTTTGTTCTCCTGTAAAATTTCCTTTCACGACTTTACAGCGGATAGGGATTATAAAGAATGGACACTTCGCGTCGGTACCTTTGATGTAGCCGGACCGATTTCAATGACCTTCAAGCCAGCTAGAGTGTCAGATTCTGCTTTCTCCCTAGAGTTGGCGCTGACATCACACCAGCTAGCAGTCGACACAGCGGAAATATAACACATACAATTAATACATCTAGGTACATTATGTACTCAAATAAAATAAATTGTATCCATAAAATAATAAATCCTCATTAACTGTAATGTCTAGACTCTAGAGTTCCTTTATAATGAGAGTTGAGACGTTGACCCCAACAACAATTAAAATATGTAATGATTTGATAGCGCTGAAAATGGAAAAACAAAACTCTTACGAGAAGTAAAACCATATACCTATATTATATTATATACAAATATTAAACGAATTCGATACTTAATTTTATAATGTATTATATTATTTTATAATATAATTTATGATATCTGAAATTTAAAATATTATTATTACAACTAGTTTGTCACTGAGAAATAAGGAAAAGCTGTTAACTTGAATTTATTTGAAGCAAAGCGTTACTGGCTTATGCAATAAGGTAGGCGATGTTTGGATCCTGTATCTTAATTCTATTCTCAATTATTATCTTAGCGTATGCTCGATTACACTACCTCTAGCGCTTGAAAGTGGAACTAGCCGCTGGCGCACAGAGAAACAAAACACAGGAAAATTCGCTCAGTGTCCATTCTTTATAATCCCTATTCGCTGGACTTTAGGTCCCTTTTCGCGCAACGGGTCACATATACAGAAAGAAACTAACTTTTACTATGTGGATAAAGAATTATTTCGTACGAAACCTTAGCTTATGAACAACCCCTGTATGTTAACTGAATCTATCTGAACACGTAAGTAGTAGGCCTACTTTTAATTCATAATTTTAAATCATAATCACGTAATACAACACTTGGGCATATGAAGGGTTAGAGCCATAGTGGGCCAAGCGCCATTTATTAAAAGCAGAGAAAACAAAAAGGGAATTAAAATAAAGCGATTATCATAATTTAACGAAACATATAGCAAGTAACAAACTCTGCACATTAAAATTAAATAATACGTCAATCTTCATTAAATTATGGTAGTTATTTAACTTTAACCCTTGCTTTCTCCATTTTTAATAAATGGCACTTGGCCCGCTATGTCTCTGAACCCTTCATATGTACTGGCATATCGTATAGCCATTAAGTTACAACAGTTTACCTCAGAGTTGAGAATAGATCAGACGAGAAAAAAGAATTAGGAAAATTTATTTTGACACAAATATTTGTCATTGACTTACTCAAAATGAAAAGGAAGATGGAAGTCCACGCCATAATATGACTTAAAGCTTGACCTAATGCAAACCCTGTTGTTGCAGCCCCCTGCGTGGTACCACGCATCCAGCAGGGTCGGGTGGTGCTGCTGACCCGATCCACCAACAACTCCATGTCGGACTCCCCACAGGTTGTGCAACATGGCGAGAAGCTGAGTGTGGTATGCGAGCCACGGTATGAGTTCCTTGCGGCCAACAGCACACCTGTGGAGTGCAACAACGGCACATGGACACACATACCTCGGTGTGAACCAGGTACAAATATTGCATTACAATGACATTAAAAGTCATTGGAAAACAGTGAGACATTTTTTTGCACAAAATAGGGTGTTTCTATTGCAGATTTTAGTGCTGAATTTGTTGCTGTAATTTATTTTTCTCGAACCCTAAGATTTTGTTTAGAAAATCGCTTCTTAAATTTTGTAATATAGTTTTTGGCCAAGTTAGGGTTCCCAGACGTACTGGAAAAAAATACGGGACACTTATCAGTTATCATTGAGTAAGTATGCGCATCCATGAAATATGCAATCTTTAATAGTGTGTGTGTGTAGTAAAGTGTACTACACAAACACTTAACTAACTAAAGATAAGTAAGCAAATAGTAAACAAAATTGTTAAGCTTCCTTATGTAAGTTGCCTTGAAATTGTTTATACTACGTTATTACAGAAATAGCTACAAAATACAATACCCACGTAACAATATTCTTATAAATCAATCCGCCTTGGCCTTGCAATATTTCTCTGTAGAATGAATTTCACTTAACAATTGTTTATTTTGAAGAATCATGTCATCAAAAACCACACAATCCTCACTGAGGAATGATTTTACAACAAGCATTGATTTTACTGTTTTTACAGACAATTTATTTTTCTCATTAGTCTATAGAGCATTCTTGCGAGAAAATAATCTTTCGATACATTCATTTGTTCCAGGAATACACACAATGAACTCCACTACCCCTTTCAAATTTGAGAGTTCTCCTTCAATACTTTTAAAACGATCCACCCAGACTTCATCTAAACTTTTGGTGTTGCCATCACTCGTCTTGAGAAATTAAATACCGGTAATTGTTTTATAATAGTCCATCTACAGTCACCTGCAATGATGAAGTGCGATGTTTGTAATTTGTAATATAGGATAGATATTGTAACTTTTCCATTTTTTCTCAGCTTAGAACTCTAAAATACGGGAAGGAAAGCTGTCCCGAAGACTTTCCTCAGGACAACGGGCTGCATTAGCGAAAACTGGAACTTTCCCATATTTTACGGAACGTCTGGGAACCCTGGGCCAAGTACTACTGAATTACATTACTCTGAAACTAGACATCAGAAATAATAATATAATAATAATTTTAATTGATTTATATTCTATATAGCTATAGCTGCTATGATCATCAAAACTCGTGTGAAATGACATAATTATCACCTACATAGTTGCACTTCCTTTGAAAGCTACTTAAAAGTACTGGTAATCTAATTTCACAGTTTCCTTGCCTTTAAACCAAATAAGAATCTTCCATTAGCCAGTATCCTTTTCACATCTTGTGCAATATGTGCAGTGATAACTATTGAAGATTAATACACCGTATCCCTAAATTATTATCGGGGTTTCAGGTGGTTGGTATGGCTTTACAAACGAAAGTAGATGTAATGGAAGACGAGCTGTGGAAGTTTCGTGTCATGTGCTCGCAGCATATGTTTCTCGTCTTTGTTGTGTCACAGCATCACATTTAGGCTACAAATTGGCGAGTAATTTTCTGTGTTGCAATTTGCGAAATGCAGTTCTGTAGTTTATGTACAGCGAGCTTCCTTACAGCAATTCAGAATTGATCCTCTATCCAATGACAACATTCGTCGATGGTATAGACGATTTGAAACGACTACATGCTCTGTAATGAGAAGAGTTTTCAGGACGTCCTCGTGTGCCCAACGAAAGAGTCGACAATGTCAGAGAAACTTTCGTAAGTAGTCTATAGTCCTCCAACCTCACACCATGTGATTTCTTTCTGGGGGTTTGTGAAGGACCATGTGTATCTGCCACCACTACCTGCCGACCTGTCAGAGTTGAGAAGAAGAATTGTTGCTGCTGTTGAGTCTTATCACTTCAGACATGCTGACTATTGGCTGGATGTCTACCACGTGACAAATAGTGCTCACATTGAACACTTGTATGGTATGATATGAAAACTGATAGAGTCGCTCGTATAAGGTTTGTTCATATATATTGCAAGCAAGAGAAATTTAAGAACTTTGAAATTCTGATAATCGTTTAGGGACAAGCTGTATAATACCAATGACAAAGAAGACTTATGAACTACGTATTTATATTTCGGTTGTGAAGTGAGTGTCGAGGATAAGACATGAGCTCCTTATGTGCGATGTGATAATTGCACTAGATATTTAAAGAGATAGGCTAATTATAAAACAAGCTTGAAATATATGGAAATGCTATTCCTAGGAAGGAACAAATCTATCCTGTCTATGAATATTTTTTTTTTTTTTTTGCTTAAAATAGAAGGAATGAAAGAGAAGGGAGAAGATATAACGAAAATTGAGTAACCAGTTATTCCATCATACATTTGATCTATTAGTCACAATGTTCATTTACATTTATGTGACTGTATTAACGTGAATATTGGAAGAAACGTCGAAAGAAGTGTTTGCTCATTTCTCTCAAGCTCTGGATCAGAATTTTCAGACAAAAATATGTCACATCAAATAATTCAAAGTGATCTAAATTATATATTGCTAGATTTAAACATCTTTGAAAGCACTAGCAGAGTTTTTAGGATTCAGGGTAAAGGAATTTGTTACACACAAGTACGAATATATTTGTATTTCGTAAACAAGAAGAGCAGTTGATTAAATAATGTAACATGGAAGAAGATATTGCTACTACTGTTATATTGTCGGATGATGAATCTTACTCATGGTAAAAGACATGACTGGAAAAACGCAAGCTATTCATACTTGCAAAAAGCTGTGCTGCTTGAAAATGATATACTGAGTGCTTCAAAGTACCCGTATCACCCTTTTTTTCCTGATATCGACATGATACTGGATGTTTGCGAAAAAAATTCTTACTGGTAATTAAAATCTATGTACAGAGTTGACTGGTCATATTTATATTTTTCAGAGCAAACCGGAAGTAGGTGTAACCGGGATCAATTTTGAAATTTCAAATTATAGCCTGGGTGGTGTAAGATGTTTATGGATAGAGTTAAAAAAAAAAACAAGTTTTACTAAAAGTTTTTTTCCTAACTTCTATTTTTTGTTCACAGTAAAAAAATAAAAATAAATTTAAAATAAAGTATCTCTGTTTTGGTGATAGAAATGCTGTGATAAAGAAAATTAAATCATTTTGATATTGAGAATTCTTAGTCTCACACAACACTCTTCATAAATGCTCAAAATGCCCACCACTCTATTCTAAACAATGCCATGATCTCCTTACGTCCTGAGTTGTTCTGAGGACTTCAGCAGTACTGAGAGACCTACAGGTCGCTCTAATTCTTTAATTTCATGTCTTACCTTGTTATTGGACTTACAGACGTGGACAAATTATTAGCAAAATTGAAGATTTTTATTATATATTTTTACAAAATATGATTCTTCAATTTAGACTACAGTTGACATTTTTGCGTATTTCCAAATTATTAGCAAAATTGAAGATTTGTATTGTATATTTTTAGAAAATTTAACTCTTCAATTTGGACTACATTTGATATTTTTGCATATTTACACATTATTAGCAAAACTGAAGGTTTTTATTATATATTTTTACAAAATTCGATTCTTCAATTTCGAATACAGTTGGCATTTTGGATATTTCCAAATTATTAGTAAAACTGAAAGTTTTTATTATATATTTTTACAAAATTCGATTCTTCAATTTGGAATAGAGTTGAGATTTCGGATATTTCCAAATTATTAGCAAAACTGAAGGTTGTTATTATGTATTTTTACAAAATTCTATTCTTCAATTTGGAATAGAGTTGAGATTTCGGATATTTCCAAATTATTAGCAAAACTGAAGGTTGTTATTATGTATTTTTACAAAATTCTATTCTTCAATTTGGAATACAGTTGACATTTTGGATATTTCCGAATTATTAGCAAAACTGAAGGTTTTTATTATATATTTTTACAAAATTCGATTCTCCAATTTGGAATACAGTTGACATTTTGGATATTTCCAAATTATTAGCAAAACTGAAGATTTTTATTTTATAGTTTTACAAAATTTGACTCTTCAATTTAGACTGTAGTTGACATTTTTGCTAATTTACAAATTATTAACAAAATTGAAGATTTTTATTATATATTTTTAGAAAATTTAACTTTTCAATTTAAACTACGGTTGAATTTTTTGCATATTTCTGTCTATTGTAATGATAGAAATATGCAAAATTGTCAACTGTAGTCTAAATTGAAAAATCAAATTTTGTAAACAGAATTATCATAAAAATCGTCAATTTTGTTAATAATTTGTCCACGTCTGTAGCTGGTAGACATTTATTTAATTCATTTCCACGAAAAGAATCAATGTTTCGCTTCAACACATTGAGACCAACCAAGAAAATCTGTAACTTAGTTAACAAATGCTCAGCATTGGAGACAAACCAACCAATTGACCAAAGAGTTACAAGCACAATTCCATCACCACAACGAGATGAGTGCAAACCTTGACGTCACAATGTTTTGGAGACCAAGTAATTGTAACATATCTGGTAATGAGGGTGCAGATGGCATAACAAATCAAACTTATTATTGTGATGTACTGAAGTACATATGATATTTCCGTGCAGAAATTCTGCATTACCATATGATGAAGGCTGGGTGGAGTGAAGAAAAATTCTCTCTGGCACCGGGACTCAAACCCTGGTTTTCAGCTCTATGTGCTGATGCTTTATCCACTAAGCTACACCGGATTCCAATTCTGATGCCAGATTGAATCCTCTTAGTTTAAGTTCCACCTCTTAGTTTTCCTTTAGTGGCCAACCCTCATGCACTGTGTCACAGATGTGTGACAGTGGCACAATGTCCAACACAATATGCCCAATGGAATGAGTGCCGTCTTAAATCACTAAGTGATTATTTAGTCACTCGTTGTCGCCAATTCCCGAGTGACCAGGAATCCAAATAAATCATACCGACCCCTGGATAGACATCCCATTCATTCTCATCTGAAACTCACGCATAAAGTTTTTCATGTTAGTTATGACATCAATAAATAATGACTCTGAAAATTGAGGTTAGGTTTAAACTCCTTGTAGCTTCAACAATTTTTTTTTCGTTCTAATTGAAAATACCGGTATTTATAACTCGAATTGTATGCTTTGGTAACACAGGCCTGCAATGAAAAAACTTTCTTGTAACAATTTGCATCTAATTCCTTCTTCAAACTACAAACATATTATGCTGCTTGGACTTGTCTTGTTATCATAATTGTTTGCATGGAATTTTAAAAACTGCTATCTTTCTCACAGATGACTTCTTCTTTTTCAGTTTGCTATAATTAAAATTACTTTAAAAAGCGAGATTTTTAATTACAGATTTTCCCAAAAGAATTGGTGAAGATACGAAAAGCAACACTAACCAACTATTGTTGTAATGCACAGACTCGTTGTTTGCTTGCATATTTTCCTACATTCCCTTGTCCTTGTAACATGTGTTCCTTCTAACATAACCTTTACTGTGTGGCTTCTAGCCCGGTGCAAGCGAATGCCGAAAGCTCCTCGCAATGGCATGGTGATTGCACCCAAGACAGAGCATGGGATGCGGGCGAGGTTCAAGTGCAAGGATGGTTACACTCTTCGGGGGGGAAACATTACAAAATGTCTGTACGGCAACTGGACTGGGGTGCAGCCTTATTGCCAAGAGGGTGAGCTTCAATTAAATTGGTACATTTTTATTCTGGTAACAAGAACATTGATTGGTTCAGAGAAACAGTGTTCTATCCCATAATTTTTTTTCAGATATACACTAGATATCTTTGTGGTTAACACTTATGTAATTTACACAGCAGCTAAAAATTTGATCTTGTTTTTACTAGGATCATTACTAGTAACAATCTGAACAAAATTGAAATAAAATATGCTGAAATTCTTACGAGGTTAGTAAATTTGTCACATTGTTTTATTTTATTTATTTTCTATTACCAGTATTTTTTTTTGTAACAGTGGGTATGCCATTAGGAAAGTCCAGGATAACAGAGAGGGTTTGGAATTGAACGGGTTACATCAGCTGCTTGTCTATGCGGATGACGTGAATATGTTAGGAGAAAATCCACAAACGATTAGGGAAAACACGGAAATTTTACTTCAAGCAAGTAAAGCGATAGGTTTGGAAGTAAATCCCGAAAAGACAAAGTATATGATTATGTCTCGTGACGAGAATATTGTACGAAATGGAAATATAAAAATTGAAAATTTATCCTTTGAAGAGGTGGAAAAATTCAAATACCTGGGAACAACAGTAACAAATATAAATGATACTTGGGAGGAAATTAAAAACAGAATAAATATGGGAAATGCCTGTTATTATTCGGTTGAGAAGCTTTTATCATCCAGTCTGCTGTCAAAAAATCTGAAAGTTAGAATTTATAAAACAGTTACAGTATATTACCAGTTGTTCTCTATGGTTGTGAAACTTGGACTCTCACTTTGAGAGAGGAACATAGGTTAAGGGTGTTTGAAAATAAGGTGCTTAGGAAAATATTTGGGGCTAAAAGGGATGAAGTTACAGGAGAATGGAGAAAGTTACATAACGTAGAACTGCACGCATTGTATTCTTCACCTGACATAATTAGGAACATTAAATCCAGACTTTGAGATGGGCAGGACATAAGTATGGGCGAATCCAGAAATGCATATAGAATGTTAGTTGGGAGGCCGGAGGGAAAAAGACCTTTGGGGAGGCCGAGACGTAGATGGGAAGATAATATTAAAATGGATTTGAGGAAGGTGTGATATGATGATAGAGGCTGGATTGATCTTGCTCAGGATAGGGACCATGACAGGCTTATGTGAGGGCGGCAATGAACCTTTGGGTTCCTTAAAAGCCAGTAAGTAAGTAAGTAAGTAAGTGGGTACTAAGAGGGCTATAATAGACTTGGGATCAAGAGGGTTCTTGCTTAGGATCTTGTTCATTTCATCTCAAGAGTCTCCATCTAGGAATAACGCACCAAAATTATTGTAGTTCACTTTGCCATTTCGATTCTGCCCAAAGTGTAATATGGGAGCAGTTTTACATTACATAGAATGATAATTTTTAATGGATATGTGGAGAAATTCTGGCAGGAGAGATAGAAATACCTCGCGAAAACCTGCCCTGAATATATTCTTTGTTCCACTTGGACAAGAAGGTTTTGAACCTTGTTTCCAGCATGACTGCACTGAAATGGGATTCGAATCCCACTTGGGTTGATTAACTGGTTTGGTTTTTTCCCGAGGTATACCCTAACTGTAAGGTGATTGTCAGGTAATCCATGGCGAATCTTCAGTCTCATCTCACCAAAATACCATTTCACTATATCCATATCTGTCGACGCTAGATAACCTAGA
This sequence comes from Periplaneta americana, assembly GCA_025594305.2. Lineage (NCBI taxonomy): Eukaryota > Metazoa > Arthropoda > Insecta > Blattodea > Blattidae > Periplaneta > Periplaneta americana. Next base: position 35,533,733 of record JAJSOF020000036.1, on the reverse strand, counting down.
TAACCCCATAGTTGATATAGTGTCGTTAAGTAACAAATAAAAAAAAATTCTCGAGGAATTTTGCCTGGAGCTCTCTCATTCAGGGACAGGGTCTTTCACATGCCAAAAATCAATCTTTACTGTCCTTTTGAAGAAATCTATGCAAAGGACTACTTTTATCGCCCTTAAATATCCATCACCCTCGGTTGGGTTTTAACCTGCAAGTCTTGCCTTCAGTAGTTTACCAAAAATGACTATATAGCACAGTAACACACGCATGGCAACCAAGAATATGCAGGGCCATTTTTAATGGCACGTGGCAGGTTCCAGTCACATAACATAGAAAATAGGAGGGGGGAAATTATTCAAATCAGATGTGAATAGAATTTCATGTCACTTGTATCAATCAATATCATTTTGCTATCATCTCTTGTCACAAATAGTCTCAACTTGAAGATTTACATTGTCAAATCGCTAATTGGTTCCTTCCTTGTTTGTGATTATAATTTTATTGTTATTGTTACCATCATCATCTTAAATATTCGTTCTTTATTAATTTTATTTCATCATTTAAAAAAAGTGCAAAACTATAGTGGCACAAGGACAAACAGTACGTTATGCGAGTGCTTGATACATGCACTGTAGATTATTGAATTTATTTTGTATAAGTAACATACATTATCTTTTTATTTTAACCTTAAAAAATTCGCCTCATATTGTTTTAAAAATTACGCTGGCACACTGAATCACTTCACAGTATTAATTTCCGAAAAAAAAAATGCTCAGTAAAGGTTATCGACCCTTGCTGTAACTTACAACAGATATTCTCGAGCGAAAATGAAGTTATATTTCGAGACTGTAAGCGCGACTGTCATCAGAGTTCTAAAATTATAATACCAGTATCGAGAGAAATATGGATAGAATACTTTCACTGAATCACTCAGCAGTATCTGAGTTCATGATTTGAACGTCACTTAAGGGTATATGTACGTGAACGACCACAAATATTGTCAGAAAATGCATGCTCTAAATTTGTAAAATTTTATAAGAAAATGAACTCACATTTGGACAAAAATTACAAGGCATCACAACAAGACTTATTACAACTTAAATATCTGATTAAAGTGTAAAAAAGGTTACTGATAATATTTTTAAAACCAGTTTTATCAAAGAATGAAAAAAAAAAAAAAAAAATTCTACAGTTACATCATTTGTTAACCATAACATTGTTATGGTCTCTCTGACATCTTTAATATTTTTCCTGCATGTAACAGACACTTATTTCTGAAAAGTAGACTATTCTCAGACATGTAGAGTTGTTTATTTTAATACAATTAATTTTTTATTTGTCCTATATAAAATATATTAAAATTTAAATAATATTTTGTGACCTAATTTTTCTGTTTTCAAATAAATGGGCATTATTGTAGTCTACCTTTTGTATACATACATGTTAAATCAGTGTACAAAATTTCAGAATTCTATCTCTAATGGTTGTGGAGTTATGAAATAATATGTGTAAAATTGTCAAATTTTGGAAAATTTAATTTAAAGTAAAAAGAGAATTCTTAAAAATATTATTAGTAACCTTTCTTATACTTTTATCAGATATTTAAGTTCTAATAAGTCTTGTTGTGGTACCTTGTAATTTTTGTCCAATTGTCAGTTCATTTCCTTATAAAAGTTTAGAAATTTAGAGCCTGCATTTTCTGATAATATTTGTGGTCGTTCACGTACATATACCCTTAAGGAAACAAATGGTCTAATTGAGAATTTATAATATTCTGTCTTTTCGCAATGAAGTAGTTTCAAATAAACAGGATATCTCACTGTAATCAATCATTCTGGTCTGAAAACCAAACCTCAGCATTTATCATGCTGTTGGATGTAGCAATATCTCACTGTGTCCACTCTGTGTGGCGTAGAAAATATAAATATATGTAAACAGAAAAGAAATATGAAAGTTTAATCACTTTTGCTCACTGAATAAGTAATTTATCAAGTTCAGGGACAAAGTCAAAGTCTCGATGAAAATATCAAGAACTCCAAATACAGTTTGTAAAATGTTGATCAAAGATTGCATCATTACATGTTTTGACCTATTTCAACTTCATTGTTATGGAGATTCTGAACAGTGACGGCTCGTGGAGTTTAGTCATGAAGAGGCACAGTTATAGAAATCAAAATATCAAGTGAAAATATTGCAATTTTAAAATGGCAAATATCGTTTTGTGAGGCCATGTGCTTACCCTATTTATTTGAAACTCGTCGGGCAAGCGAAAATAAAAGAAATATTTTAAATTATTTTAAAGCAAAGACGGTATTTCGCAGCCCCACTCCAGCAGCCGCCACTGATTTTAACCAACACTATATAGTTATAATAGCATGTTAATGTAGTTAGCAAGGACCAAAGTCACTGCTTTAACACAACACGAGACATAAACACAGGACAAGGGACATTTGCTAAGTCCCTAGAGAAAAAAAAGAGAATCTTCATTCTTGAATACATTTTTTTAACACTTGTATAATCACTGAATAAGTAATAACTGCTTTACCATGTAAATATTATGGTAAATTATCTAGTGGACTAGTTTCAATGTGGTGTCCATAATTCTTTGAAGCCTAGTGAGGTCCAGCATTATCTTCTGGTTTCTTGTTGTGGTGGAGTGTGTTCATAATTGTATCGAAAAATATATGTTTTGAAACCCAGTTGAGTGTTCAGGATGTGTTGTGGGTGTGTTTTTGTGCGTTTGTAAATTTTATATTGTTCTAGAGTGTCAAATATATATTTTTTTTCTGGATGTGTAGTATTTTTATGTCAGTGCCTATATTGCTGTAGTTATGATTCGAGTTTTTGATGTGTTCTATGTAGATTGAATTGTTGTGTGGTTTGGTTATGGCTGTGATATGTTCCTTGATTTCTACATTGGACAGACTGAAAGATAATTTCAAACAGATTACAAGGAACATATCAAAGCCATAACTAAACCACACAACAATTCAACCTACGCATAACACAACACAAACTCCAATCACAACTACAGCAACATAGACACTGACATGAAAATACTACACATCCAGCCAAAAAGCCAGAAACTTGACACTCTAGAACAATATGAAATTTACAAACACAAAAACACACCCACAACACACCCTGACAACTGAATTTCAAAACGCACACCCTTCTCGACATAATCATGAACACACCCCATCACAACAGGAAACCAGAAGATAGCACTGGACCTCACTAGACTTCGGACAATGACAAACACCACGTCGAAATTAGTCAGCTAGCTAATTTACCACAATATTAACACAGTAAGCAGTTATTACTTATTCAGTGAAGAAAGAGAAGAATCTCCACCTCTCCAATGGAAATAGAAACTAGATATGTAGCTTGAATTCTAAGGTAAAAGTTAAATTTTTATTAACTACATTTTATTATCAGGTCAACAACATGTTAAGAACATATTTCTATTGTCTCGTGAATATTTCCAACATCCTTCCTTTTGAAGAGAAAATCTTCAACTTTCTGCTCGAAAATACTGAAAACTCTTTGTCAGTAATACCCTTGGTATTTTTACCAAACAGTAATCTACAGTACATAAAATAATGTAACAAAATAATATCAAAATAACTAATAACATGATCAGAATAATTGAATTATGGTTATTATAAAATGTTGACAAAAGTTGGGAGATTTTATTCTTTGGCAATAGTTATTGTTGCTTGAGCCGTATGTCACATTTTTTCCATGTGTTTCATTTTTTCTGAAAATGACTAATTTAGAAAAGAAAGCTCATTGTGTAGAATGGCTAATTCAGACTAATTCAACAACACAGGTTCACAGAAATTATAGGAGAGTCTACAATACACGTCATGCACCTTCTGGACGTGATATTCGGCTATGGTACCTAGATATGTTACAAGAATTTTTACTACTACCTCAGATTGCGCAACTACCAAATTTCTTCTTTCAACAAGATGAGGCGCCCCTGCACTGGTCTCTCCAAGTAAGACACCTCCTTGATGACTTTTCCTGGACGATGGATTAGCAGAGATGGTCCAATTCCTTGGCCTTCGAGGTCACTAGTTTTAACATCACTAGATTTCTTTATATGGGGTAACGTAAAGGACAACATCTATAGAACACCGATAGCGAATCTCCAGGTCTTATGTGTAAGAATAAGAGATGTCATTTCTATGATCACACCAGTTATGCTTCAAAAACTTGGAACGAAAATCAGACATTACACGGGCAACCAGAGGCGCACATGTAGAAACTGTGTAACAAAACTCCCAACATCTGTTAATCTCACAAAGGAAACAGAATAAAAATATGTTCACTGGTTTCAAAACCATTGCTGTGTATTCTTGTTACATTATTTTATGTACACAGTGTATATTTTAAGTATGCTTTCTAGTTATAGAATGTTCCTTATTTATTGAATGATGTAAGGAAAAACTTAACAATCCACAAAAATGAAATTAATTCTGAGAAAATAAAGAAAACAGTTTAATACTTTAAAATATGTCACAAGTTACAGATAAGAAAATCTACTTAACTTGTACAAATCTTCTGCTTCAAGATCACACTCAGGGTCTGTTTTATATAACCTTACTGCTAAGCAGCACTTAATGTCCACTGCTGTGTTATGAATTTCTTTTTTATTTTTATGACAATAAGATAACACAGAAGAAACTCAAGACAATCCTTATGGAAGAGAATTACAGTAACTTTCAGTTTGAATCTGGTAGTCAATACAAGAAGAATTTCTTGTGTGATAAACGTTTGATTAGAATGAATATTTCATATGATTCTTATACAGTAGAATCTCGATTATCCGTCTCCCAATTTACCATCTTTCTCGCTTAACCATTAGGCCAGTCATTCTCCATGGAAAAATATGACACAGGTTTTAACTTTGTAAGTGACGACGAACTCATTCAGCAAGTGATGAACCAAAATGATTCTGAAGAAAAGATGAAAGTGAACAGGAGGTCAGAGAACCTACAAAAACCATCACCCATGCTGAAGCAGAATCCATGCTTTCTAAGTGCCTTGACTGGTTTGAACAGCAGATTTAAGCAGATACTAGTCAGCTATTACTGCTTCGAAGAGTACGAGACACGGCAACCAAAAAAGTATACAGTGCGTTTAAACAAAAAAGTAATTGATTTTCTCAAACAACAACAATATAATTTTACATACTGTTCATGTGTTTTTTGTAGGTACGTACTCTGTAGATTGTATTGTACTAGATTTTTAAAACACTGATATGTTTTTTTTTTTAATTTTAGAATCTGGAAAAAGTTATTTTTTAAACAAGAGAAATTAACTGACTTTTTCAAACAACAACAGTAATTTTACATACATGTGTTTTTTTGTATTACATACTGTACCGTAGATTATATTGTAGTAGATTTTCAAAGCACACAAAAATTAAAAAAAAAAAAAAAAAGTGATTTTTTTTTTTTTTTTTTTTTGGAAAAATTTCCCCTTTCTCGCTTAACCATCTTTTCAATTATCCATCAAGGCTCCAGTCCATGACTGACAGATAATCGAGGTTCTACTATATACTCACTTACTCCTGATAAATGCAAAAAAGATTTGCAGAGAATTTTCCAGGTGATAAAATTCTTAGCTGTGCATAATCTTGTTAGGAAATTGAGAGAGAGCAGAAGTGTACAAAAAAAATCATAGGAAAAAACGTCACTAAGAAATATAACGTTTTTAACTGAAGATATGTTTTAAATTTTAATGTAATAATGAATTAGTGGTAATTATGAGTGACTGCCTAAGAGATTCTGTTGCGATTGTCTTGTGGAAATCTGACAGAAACTGATAGTGCATCTGGGGGTATTAAAAGTGATGCTTAACAGTAAGGTTCTAAATGTGACGAATGTGTCTGTCAAGAAATGTCCAAATTTGGATGTTTATATGGGATATTTAACTATTTCATTATTTATAGTGCCATTAACTCCAAATGTCCGTAAAATTAGGAGATTTAACCTCCTGCCACACTATGGGCCAATTTGGCCTGCAATGAAGTTGACTTTACCTTTTAGTATTTTCATTAATATTTTATGCCCCTATAAGGATTGTGTATGTGTACGTATTTAGAAATAAGTTTAAATATTTATATTTCAACTATTATATGTATCTTTGGAGACCTTGTTGAAAATTAAGTTTATCTTGTGCTGTAAGCCTATAGGTTGTTTAACAACCTGGACATAACTTTATCATCTATTGCTTCATTGAAACAAACTTTCTTTTACAGATACAATATTTTATGACAAAGCTGATAATATAGTTACCTCACTCATGACACATGAGGGTTATCAAGTTTTACTCTACTCCTCTTACTTATTTAATGTTTTTACTTTCTTGAAAAGTCTTTGATATTAAGACTTTTATTGAAATATTGCAGTGTATTGTCCATTTCCTGGCTACATTGAGAATGGACGAGTGATGCTCGTAGGCAACATGGGTGTATATGACTACCGTCCATATGTGAGGAAGGTGACAAACAACAAGCAGATCATGTACGAATGTGAGCGAGGTTATGTTCTAACCGATGGACCTCCTGGTGCAACTTGTATTGGAGGAAGATGGAGTCCCAAACAGCTCCCCAGGTAATTGGTAGTTCTTAAAATTTACCATTATAATTTGTTGTAGTTAGTTTATGATGTCTGTAGACATCTTCGAACATCTATTTTCTAAAATTTTATATCTTTAATCCTCATAGCATCTACCCTAGAGTCCACACCTGTGGAGTAACGGTCAGCGTGTCTGGCTGTGAAACCAGGTGGCCCGGGTTCGAATCCCGGTAGGGGCAAGTTACCTGGTTGAGGTTTTTTCCGGGGTTTTCCTTCAACCCAATACGAGCAAATGCTGGGTAACTTTCGGTGCTGGACCCCGGACTCATTTCACTGGCATTATCACCTTCATTTCATTCAGACGCTAAATAACCTGAGATGTTGATACAGCGTCGTAAAATAACCCAATAAAATAAAAAATCTACCCTAGACACATTTTGGTCTTCTGTCATGGAGTGCTTTCATTTGTTGTCTTTGTTTCCTAGCAGTGATGAAGTCAGGGTGTAATTGAGGTGATGGATTCTTTCCTGTAAGTCAAAATTCTCCCCTTTCTGGGATTTTAGATGTATGCAGCAAAACTCTTTTAGTTTAATTCTAACCACAGAATAAGTTTAACCTCAAAAGTCAGAATTATTAAATAATTAACAAAATCCTTGTTTTCAGTAAAACGTGCAAAAATTAAACAGGAAATAGGGGATGTTCTAATGAATATTTTGAGATAGGAAACTTGGGATTTGAGAAACCATGGCCTATCTACTGATCCATCGTACTGTACATACTGTGACTAACTCTTCGAATGGTATGAAAAGATCTGTCATTGACTCATAGCATGTCTTCTCATGTGAAAATGTAAATTCGATATACAATGCCACTGGATGATAGGTCAACAAACAACAAATACGAGGGGGATCCAGGAAATAACGACCGTTTTGTTGTAATAATTAAAAAAATATATATTTATTTGAAAAAACAAAGTCTGTTACATAACTGAAGCTTCCTTTACTTCTCTACATCATAACCACCTACATTTAAACATTTGTCGTATCTGTTCACTAGCTTTAGAATTCCCGTGTTATACTCCTCTGCCGCCAGTTCATTAAGCCAGGTGTTCACTGTCTTCTTCAACTCTTCATCACTTCCAAAACGCGTACCACCCAGAAAGTCTTTCAGCTTAGTGAAAAGGTGAAAATCGCTAGGAGCAAGGTCTGGACTATAGGGCGGATGATCAAAGATTTCCCAACCGAATTGATCCAGCAATTCTCGAGTTGAAGCAGCAGTGTGCAGGCGGGCACAGATTTTGTGGTAGCCAAGATGTTGCGACACAATTTCACCAAGCAAAGAACGAGAAATGTCAGGAAAGGCAATATGCAATTCGTCGAGTGATGTGCGCCTGTCTTGCAAGATTCTGTCGTTCACTTTAGTCTTCAGGTCTTCTGTGATGAGTGATGGGCGTCCGGGTCGAGTTTCATCGTGGACATTTGTTCGCCCATTGTTGAACATTTCGCACCATTTTCTCACATTTCTGTCATTCATTACAGTATCACCATACACTTCTTTCAATTGCCGGTAAATTTCTGCAGGTTTCAAACGTCGGGCATTCAAAAATCGAATCACACTTCTCACCTCACAGTCGGCGGGATTATCAATCACGTCGTTCATTTTGAAGTAACACAAAATGCACAATGGTGACTTGTTGCAACCAGTACTCACAACATTATGAGAACACATGTTAAGGAAGCCAGTTGACCTTCAAACAAGGAAGGGGGAGTCAGCTGCGCGGCGGGTATGCGCGAACGGTCGTTATATCCTGGATCCCCCTCGTATGATACATTGCCTACATGCAAATAATAAATATGAATACAAAATGTAAATATTAAATGTAAATAATACATTTAAATACTGAATGAAAATAATAAATGTAAATAATAAGTAGACATCGGATTTTTAGGCACTAAAATTTGCAGTTTTAGGCGCCTAAAATAAGCTCAAAATTTGTAAAATTAGGCTCTATTTTAATGAAAATAGGCATTTTAGGCACATCAAGGTATCATACTTATTTCTTTCGCTGAAATTTTTAGTTATACACTAAAATACGCACAAAAAAGTATGTTTAAACATTAAAAAGAATACTATATTATATTTATAAACAGAGCTGCAAATTTAATATATTGAAACTAATGAAATAATGATTATTGATATCAAGATTACTCATTTTAAGTTATTGAAATTCAGTTCCATGCTCAGACTTTATTATAATTATCTGCACAGTACACCACCAGAATTTTTCTAAATTCTCCACAGTTAACCTTTGCCTTTTGTCACTGAGAATCATTTTGAAAGCAGAAAAACTTCTTTCAACCGAAACTGATGTGAGAGGCGCAAATTTTAAATTAGGTACAATAGAAACATCAATACTTACTGGAACATTTACACTTTCCCACGATATCACTCTTGATACTTTTTCCAACAATGAAAATCCTACATTCTTATTTAATACGTTGTCCCACTTATTTTTAACTTTTTCCCAGTTTCGCCCAAAGCAGAATGTATGTTCACTTGAGCTTCCTTTACTATTGCTATTTGGCTACAAAGAGATTGTTTTTCACGTTCTAATTGTTCAATGCTTGCAGGTATGAAAGAAAAGTTTGATGTTATGTAGGCAATATCGTTTTTCACTCGTGAGTCATTCAGACAATCTTTCACACACGCTGCACTATCAGTTTCAGGTAATTTATCAATAACTGTGACCACTTCTTTAAAATACTTAGAATAATACACCACTGACTGAATCCAGGTTCCCCATCGTGTAACAACCGGCTGAGGTGGGAGTGGGATATCTGGAAAGTTCTCTCTGAATATTGAAATCCTGGATGGGGCTTTACAAAAACATTTTTTGTGTTAGAAATAAACGAATTGACAAGAGGAAATTCATTCCGGATTGTTTCAGAAACCCTGTGAAGGCCATGTGCTAGACAGGTTACATACGTGAGGTTAGGATAAAATGTTTTAAGAAGTGGAGCTGCAGCAACCATGTATGAGGCAGCATCAGTACAAAACAACAGAACTTTAGAATCGTCTATATGACCTGAGTATAAAGACTGTAGGCCTTTATTTACAAAATAAGCAATGGCTTGGCTATTCACTTTCGAAAGTTCCTTAACACATACGAGGTGTGGAATCGAAGGTCCATCAGGACTAAGTTTTCCTACTACCATATTTGCTATATACCTATTCATAGGATCTGAGGTTTCATCCACAGAGACCCATATGTAAGAATCACCTATATCCTCCCGAATGGAAGCTAAAGTTTCATTGTATATTCTGTCTAAGTAATTTTTTCTTAGGGTCGACTCAGATGGGATATTTTGTTTGCAGTATTTTTGTAAAAACTATCTTAAAACCGGATTTTCAATTGCATTCCAGGGAATGTTAGCAGCAACAAACGCTCTGGTTAAATCAGCATAGAAATTGCTGCTGAGATTGGATGAAGTAGGCTGTGTTAGTAAAGTTTGTTGCAGTTGATTTTTCTGCTGAGCTTTAGCCTTATGAGCCGCTCCTTGCACATGCTGCTTTAGGTGGCACTTCTTTTCTTGCGAAATCTAAAAATGTAAAGTAAACTGAATTAAAATAAAATCCTAATTGTTGTATTGCCGTATTCCTATCACAAAGTTAGTGGATTCGAACAATCAAAATTTTAATGACCTGCAAATACTTTAACTGTCGGAATTTAAAAGGTTAAAGTGTAGTGGTCTTAAAAAAAATTATACCTCAGGATAGCTCAGTCAATGTATAAATATTATAGGCCTACTCATTAAAATTAATAGAATTTATATATTTCAACTATTGTTACATACCTGTTTGCTACAAATCTTGCAGAATATTATTTTTCCATCATAAGTGAATTCTGAATATTCTGTTAGCCATTGCCGGATCAATGTAGATTTTGCACTTATATTTTTCGGCATTATCGCGTTAAACTTCACAGGAAAACGTCCTACCGCTCAAAACTTCTCAACACAAATAAGGTGAGGGAAAGAGCAACTGTTAACGAGCATTCAAATGAACCGTTGTTATTGAGATTTAATTGGACAAAAATACAAAGTTCCACTTATTGTTGCATTTCCTGGTAGTGTTAACACTAGGAGGACCAATCTTTTAAATATTTTGTAACGGTTTACCCTACTAATTCGCAGTTTTACGACTTTTCATAAATATTTCAAAAACACTCTTTCTCCAAAAATTGTGATTTTATGACACTCTGAAGGGCAGTACAGCTAATCGGTTTCAGACCGAAAGCAGTCATTTTTATAGTATAGTATATCTCTGAATCAGTAGCAGCACATGTTGTGATTGTTGCCTGCTTCGGCATTTATGCTTCCAAACATGTTAAATTCGGTGAAATCTATTGCGAGTGTCGTGAGATTCAAAACATTTTGTTTCCTTTATCAATGGTTTCATGGCCGGTGTGAAGCAAACTTTCCACTTTTTAAATGCCTTAAATTTCGCAGTGAATGCATGTATAAATTATAAAAAGTAAGAGTAAAATGCGAAACTTTACAGTGAGTTAGGCATTTTTAGGCGAATATTAACAAATTAGGCTCTAATAACCGTTTTAGGGCATTTTAGGGCACTATAAAACTCTTTGAATACCTTTCAATTTCCATGAAACACAAATATTAATAATTATTTTTACTTTTCTCCTAAAGAAACAAAATAGGCATTTGCCCTAGAATCCGATGTCTGATAATAAGTATAAATTACAGTAGAACCTCCATTATCCGTGGTAATGAAGGGAGTGGACTGGATGGTTAATCGAAAAAATCGGATAATCCGTACTATAAAATATTTTCATAAATTAGGTGCACATTACAGTCTTGTAATTTCCTCCGTAATGTTGTGTTTAACATACTAGATAATGGCTCAGACGTTCACTAATTTAAGTCTGGTTGTCAATGATGGGTTTATAAGTGCTAAGGAAATTCCTTGTGATGTTTGTTCGCGGAAAGATAGGAAGTCTCCTGTTGTACATTTACATATTTTATACACTTTATCCTTGTTTTTCATTAAATCGCGCACAGTTTTGAGGCCAATCTCGTATTCTGATGAGAAATGAGCTGCGGTTTCTCTTTTCCCAAAAGTCTCAATTATTTACAGTTTTATTTCGTCCACACCTGTGGAGTAACGGTTAGCACGTCTGGCCGCGAAACCAGGTGGCCCAGGTTCGATTCCCGGGATTCCCGGTCGGGGCAAGTTACCTGGTTGAGGTTTTTCCGGGGTTTTCCCTCAACCCAATATGAGCAAAGCTGGGTAACTTTCTGTGTTGGACCCCGGACTCATTTCACCGGCATTATCACCTTCATCTCATTCAGATGCTAAATAACCTAAGCTGTTGATAAAGCGTCGTAAAATAACCTACTAAAGTAAAAATAAAAGTTTTATTTCCATACTTAGCAAAACACTTCTGACACTCGTGGAAGATATTTTCCTTTGAAAATATAAAGTACAGGTACTCAAACAGTAGGAGAAGGACTGAATGCTGCATGGGTTTGCTATAAATTGTGCGGAAGTTCTTGGGACTATTTTTTTGAAGGCAGGCAGTGATTATTTTACAAGTTTGAAAAAACACTTACAAGTAACTGTTCTTATTGCCGGCAGTAGTACTATGTAAGGGTAAAGGCTTGTAATAATACACTCTAGAAAAAATAAGTAATAATATAAGGTATAGTACTACTTTTTTTTCACAGCAAAAAAAGGAAAGAAAAGAGTGAGAGAAAGACAGTAGGATAATCTGCCAATTGATTAATAGGGTGATGGATAATCTGGGTTCTACTGTATATGAAAAACATTGATAGACATGTGTAAGCCTTAATCTGGCTCCGCAGATCCCAAGTTTCCTCTTAAAATGTTCAGTAAAGCATCCTGTTTAATTTTTGCACACTTTTACAAATCATCCGGTATATTGATTTGTATAAGAAAGTAAATGCCAGGGATCGAACACAAGTTTGAGGAATGACAAGCCCACGATCTAGCACTGATAGGCGTCCAATGGCTTTATTTATTCATTTTATGGTAGTCATACTTAGGAGTTTTTTTTTTTAATACTCTGCCATCCTCTGCTGGAAACGAATTGGTGATTATACAGAATCTCCGAGAATGAATGGTGGAGTTTCATGAGGTTATTGTGAAGTATGTATCATATTATATGTAATTGTCTGAAAATTTTTTTATTTAACTCAGTAACTCAAACAGATTACGTTCGTACGTTTTTATTTTTTTCTATCATTGCTGTCGCCATATTAAAGTAATTGATGTTAAATATATTATTATTTTTTCTTTGTTAATTCAGCTAACTAAAAAAGATTGGGTTCGTGTGTTTTTATTTTCCGTCGTTTTTGTCGTTATAATAAAGCCAATGTTGTTAAATTTATATGCTGAAATAAGTGTATTAAAAATTATAGTCGCGACGCTGTTATTCCCGGTGTGACTCCTCCTCTTTGCTTACGTCTTAGGAAGTCAAGGCTCTATAAAGTCTAGGTAAGTAGTATCGTTCGCCATTTTTGTTCTTTCGTTGCCGAGCTACCAGACGAGGGATCTATTTGCCACACCGTTAAACATTATCATGTCGTAGCTCCTATGATAATAAATCAAACGCACTGTAATTCAGCAAATAATTGAGCGACAATTAACGTCCTCGTGTGCTTTCTGCAAACGCCAACGAAAAGAGCCAAAACGGCGGGCGATTATATTAAGTATTTATCCAGCCTTAGGAAATGCATGACGTCTTCATCAGCGAATCACAAGACGCACACGTTTAAATGTAGCCGACCTGCAACGTGATTGGCTGCTGGACATTAGAGCGACGGGACTATAGTCATCATCATCATCATCATCATCATCATCATCATCATCATCATCAGAGAATATGGAAAGAATCCGACAGTTCTGGATCGGCAGTTCTCGAAAGTCAATTGCACACCATCGCAGCCCTCTATTAGATCTTCCTAAATCGATTGTGTATAACGTAGTGCGGGAAAGAATAAAGTTACATGCCTGTAAAATTCAACTGTTGCATATACCGTAAAGCCACACGACAAGGAGCATAGGATTAAATTCTTTGATGATGAACTAGGATTTCTAGATAAGATCCTCTTCTCAGATGAGGCAACATTCCATTCAGCAGTTGTGTAAATCGACACAATTGCCGCATTTGGGGCTCTGAAAATCCACACGTCATACACGAACACATTCGAGATTCTCCTAAGGTCAACATTTGGTGCGGCCTAATGCACAATCAGACATTTTGGTTCCTTTTCCTTTGCTGAAGATAGGAGAAGAAATGTCAGAGAGAAATCGAATAGGGAAAGGAGTACGACCTTACCAAAGTCTAGTATATATAGTCACGAAGCTCTATATGTAGTAAATATGCATCCATAGATAGTTGCTAACCACTAGGATCGCTAATATCGCTTCATTACAGACAATGCGAAATAGTATTGGCACAGTCTATTGTTTCTAGCACCCTCACAACTCAAGCTTCGTGACTGTATATACTAGACTGTGACCTTACCCTATTCAACATTTACTTGGAGGATTTAGTGAAGAACTGTTTTCAGAGCAAGGGAGGGGTAATAGTAGAAGGAAGACGAATAAAGTGCATAAGATTTGCTGATGATATTGTGCAGTTTTTAGCAGAAGAGGAGACGATACTAAGAGACGTGCTACTGAAGCTAAATGATACATTTGAGAAGAGTTAATGATTAGTTGTCAAATGTCAGAATTGGAAACCAACCATTCCTAGCAGGGAGTTTTTCTTTGTTCTGTTAGATATCCTTTTCTTTGAGGAAATGATTGTTGTTGACTTTGTAAGCAATGTCGCAAAAGATGTAAATTCATGGAATTCATTCTTATAACTCTGCAGATGTGTTCCTGGGCTGCATCCACGACTTCGATGGAGCCGGTCAGTGCGCGCCAAAAGGGCTCTTCTGATGGCTCAGAATCAAGCACGTCAGCAGCTTTGGCAGCGTGATCGAAGACGGCTCAACAAAAAGGGGAGGAAATCAAAGCAAAGAGGTTTAAAGGGAAAAGGTAGTTGAAGGAGAATTTGTCTCGGCAATAATTAATGTTTGTTAAAGTAACTAACAGTAGTCTATAGGCTAGTCCATATTCCATATGTCTAACCATATAAAAGCAACATGCCAGATTCATTATCAGTAGGGTAACGAAAAGAAACTTAAAAGCAATAAAAAACATCATGAAACGTTGTAGTAATTTTGATGTGGCTTAAAATACTTAATTTTTAAAATCATATAAAAGTTTAATTTAGAAAAAATAAATCAAGAAACATAATGCTCTAAGTTTAGTTTAGGAATCTTATATTCTAATACCGAAATCTAGGTACTGGTAATAGTAACTTAATAGGTATAATAATAATAATAATAATAATAATAATAATAATAATAATAATAATAATAAAAACAACAGTAATAATAATAATAATAATAATAATAATAATAATAATAATAATAATTTGTCAATTTGTTATTACTAATATTAATGTGCTAGTCAACTGTGGTTGGCCAATAATTCTAGCACAATAGATACAATAATAATGCAACACAAATTGAAAACAATATTTACAGGACTGTGACCCATTTTCAAGTTCAGCAAACCACGTTATGCGTTATGTGTATCTGTGAAGAATTATGTCATGTACTAGAGTGAGTGTGTGTGTGTGTGTGTGTGTGTGCGTGCGTGCGTGCGTGCGTGCGTGCGTGCGCGCGCGTCATCTATCCGCAGTATGCGGAACCCGAATCACGCAAGTGAAGTGGGTAGGCATTAGACACGCACCACGCACGCACGCACACGCACACACACACACATTATATTATATCACTGATTGTAGCATGTTTCATTTACTATTGTCTTTATATTTTTATTTATTAATTTATCATTATAACATTAATTTACTTATATAATATATATATATATATATATTTTTTTTATCCAATGCCACCAGGTTGTCTTTACGACATTTCTGGTCTTCTCTCCTGGCTGTGGCTTAATTGTAACCCACTTCTGAGGTTGGGGCACCTGGAAGGCGGAGTTACATTACCCCGATGATGTGACAGGATGATTATGATAATGTAGTGCCAGGAGAGGTCTTAAATCTAAACTTAACCTAAATTCCAGACCATGGACGAACATAGGAAAAATTCCTGTGCTCTAACCGGGAATCGAAAATATTGTGCAGTATATGAGTATTAAGGTACCGGTATATGAGAGTGGTTTTTTTAGGTATCATTTGAGTGCGTGTGTTATCTTTCAAAAGTCTCCTTAGTAGATCAGTTTAGTGATATTATTAAAGTGAGTTTTTTGTAGTGGCTGTGCAGGTAAATGTCATAGAGGAACAGATATTTAGGCTTGACCATAGTCAGACATGACGGGAGTAGCTAGGAGATGTATGACTTGGCATAGAAAACTGAAGTTATAAAGTAAGACAGACCTAGGGTACTGGTAATTCTAAAAGGTATGTGGGACAGAAATAAGAGAAATGAGATGGATGAAATAAATATTTTATTCTATTCATTAGTTAAATGTCTACAAAGACAGTGTCTTAATAGTTAAGACGTCATGAAATTAGTGGAGCTTTTTGTGCATCGCTGAAGAACTAAAATAGAAAAATCTTATATTGAGGACACTACAATATGCCTACCTAGTGTCAATCTTCATAGAAGTTTATGAAACACAGTAAACTAGATCAAGTAATACATGTGTGCTTTGTTTTTACAGCTAGACCTTGTGAAGTAATCTCTGAAGAACCGTTTGTGACCATAGATGTGGTTAAAGCAGGACGACATCCTAACCAAACTTTCTCGGCTGGAACCGTTGTCAGAGTTTCCTGTGGGAAGGGATACGGCCTCAACATAGGTGCCAATGTCACAGCTAAATGCGTCAGAGGACAATGGAAACCAGCCAAGCCAGAGTGTTTAATCTGTAAGTTTTCATTAATTATTCATTATGGGTGTTGAATTCATAACGGTACATTTTGTTCCTGGTAGAAAACAAACTTAGCAGATAAGGAAAATTAATTGTGAGTTACAAAATAAACTACTCTTTTGAAAAATAAAGTAATAATCTCAGAAAAATATAATCACTAATATGTTTAGTTTCTCATCATACGAAATAAAATAATAAATATTGTGATTCATTAAAAAAAATGTTCATAGGAATACGCATTTGCAGCGTATTTGATACCTGTACTGAGAAAGTTGCCATATTTTCTCGAATACCCTGCACCCTCGAATAAGCCTCGCACCTCACAAAAAGAAATCACACACATTATAAAAATAGAACTTTCAACAAATATAACTTATTGATGACAAATTATGGACAATTAAACACAAATGCAGTTCAGTTAACAATATCTTGCAACATTAATAGCAGACATCAGTAAATTAGCTAGTAACTTTATTTTGTACGATACTACCTCTAGTGGTCCACAAATTATTATAGGACTTATCACACTTGAACTTGATTCTTACACATGTACTATTAATCCAAATGTCATTTAATAATGTTAACAATTGAAATATCTGTCCTTGAAGATAATGGCATGCATTACCACCTTAGGAGTTACACAGGAGGAAAATCGGGCAATGTTGCCAACTTATTTCGAATAAGCCGCGTACCCATATTTTTTAACTGTATGTTTCGAAAAAAAAATGTGCTCGATGTATTTGAAAAAAATATGGTATTTATGATTTATGGCACACCTTCTCTTCGTTTCTCCTAAACTACAAGTAGGCTATATTATGCACGTTGTTCATGTTCAGTGTCTACAAGTCAATTCATCATGGAATAACAAAATAATTATTTTCATTAAATGATTAGTAGTTCTTAGTTAAAATACAGCCAGGACCATATGACAATTCTACAAGAAAATAATCGTGATGAGTGAAAAAGAATATTTTAAAAGAGAGGTTGCTGAACATACAAAGTTAAATAAAACCAGAAATACTGATATTTTGCAAGAATTACCAGTAAAAATAGGAGCAATTGACAACATACCCTTCACATGCACAGAGTATGTCTACCTCGACAGCTTCTTAATTACCAACAAAAGTGTAGATTTTTTTTGGGAAATACCGAATACACTGGCATGAGACTGTAAAAGGCTGCCAGACTTAATATGTGCAAGGAAGATGATGATGATGATGATGATGAGGAGGAGGAGGAGGAGGAGGAGGAGGAGGAGGAAGATGAACGACGACGACAACGAGGACGACGAAGAATGGAAATGAATAATACAAAATAGTTATTTACACAAAGTTACTTTAGATGACATTTTTTTTTATTTCCTCGTGTATAAAAAAGTAACAAATGAAATGCTGTGGTCCTGTATTTTCTAAAATAATAATTGTTTGAGAGAAATTAAATATTATCTACTTACGGGTTAGAGCAGAGTAAATAAGTTGTTACATAATAATGAACTCTCTATAATCAGAAATGCTTGGTACGGTAGTTAAAAGATTGATTTTCTTAAATTGAAAAAATTACCTATCCACTAAGTTAAATTGTAATGATAATGTCTCAAAGTATACATATTCACAAATTCGTTTCTAAGAGAGTCCGCAGACGCTAAATAACTAGATGTTGATACAGCGTCGTAAAATAACCCAATAAAATAAAAATAAATAAAATAAAGAGAGTCCGTGGAAGAGAAATTAACATGCCTGACTGGGATAAACTATGTGTGAGGAGAGATGGACATTTTCGCCATGGGGTGGGAGAATCCTTCTCATTCTCCCATTAGATCAGAACTGACAATTTACTGTATTAGCGGTCGTTCACAGTGGTCTGATAATTATTGTGCTGCCATTGAATCCGAGAAGGTGATGAATTTTGAAAGGAGGACAACATCTTTAATGTGGTTCCCTCTGAGAATGTGTAAAACTGGGAGGTCCATGTTGTTCTGGGAGTGTGTAAGACTTGGAGGTCCATGTTTTTTTTTCTGGGAGTGTGTAAGACTGGGAGGTCCATGTTGTTCTGGGAGTGTGTAACACTGGGAGGTCCATGTTGTTCTGGGAGTGTGTAACACTGGGAGGTCCATGTTGTTCTGGGAGTGTGTAACACTGGGAGGTCCGTGTTATTCTGGGAGTTTGTAAGACTGGGAGGTTTGTGTTGTTCTGGGAATGTGTAAGACTGGGAGGTTTGTGTTGTTCTGGGAGTGTCTAAGACTGGGAGGTCCGTGTTGTTCTGGGAGTGTATAAGACTGGGAAGTCCATGTTGTTCTGGGAGTGTATAAGATTGGGAGGTTTGTGTTCTGGGAGTGTGTAAGACTTGGAGGTCCATGTTGTTCTGGGAGTGTGTAACACTGGGAGGTCCATGTTGTTCTGGGAGTGTATAAGACTGGGAAGTCCATGTTGTTCTGGGAGTGTGTAAGATTGGGAGGTTTGTGTTCTGGGAGTGTGTAAGGCTTGGAGGTCCATGTTTTTTCTGGGAGTGTGTAAGACTGGGAGGTCCATGTTATTCTGGGAGTTTGTAAGACTGGGATGTTTGTGTTGTTCTGGGAATGTGTAAGACTGGGAGGTTTGTGTTGTTCTGGGAGTGTCTAAGACTGGGAAGTCCATGTTGTTCTGGGAGTGTTTAAGATTGGGAGGTTAGCGTTCTGGGAGTGTATAAGACTTGGAGGTCCATGTTTTTTTTCTGGGAGTGTGTAATACTGGGAAGTCCGTGTTGTTCTGGGAGTTTGTAAGACTGGGAGGTCTGTGTTGTTCTGGGAATGTGTAAGACTGGGAGGTTTGTGTTGTTCTGGGAGTGTGTGAGACTGGGAGGTCCGTGTTGTTCTGGGAGTGTATAAGACTGGGAAGTCCATGTTCTGGGAGTGTGTAAGACTGGGAGGTTTGCGTTATTCTAGGAGTGTGTTAGACTGGGAGGTCTGTGGATGTTCTGAGAGTGTGTAGTACTGGGAGGTCTGTGTTGTTCTGGGAGTGTTAGACTGGGAGGTCTGTGTTGTTCTGGAAGTTTGTAAGACTGGGAGGTTTGTGACGTTGCAGAAATGTGTAAGACTGGGAGGTCCATGGCGTTGTAGGAGTAAGACTACAAGGCCCATGGCATTCTAGAAGTGTGCAAGACTGGGAGTTCCGTGTTGTTGTGGGAGTCTGTGTAAGACTGAGATTTCCATGGCTTTCTAGACTGGTAGGTCTGTGGCATTCTACAAGTGTAAGACTGGGAGGTCCTTGTCGTTCTATGATCGTGTAATTGTGGTAGGTCCTTGTCATCGTAGGAGTGTGAAAGACAGGGAGGTCCGTGTCGTTGGAGGAGTGTGTAAGACTCTGAGTCCTAAGAGTATATAGGACTTGGAAGTCCGTGTGGTTTTGAGAGTGTGTAGGATTAAGAGATCTGTGTCGTAGAGTTACTGAACATAAAACAGCCCTGTTCCTCAATGGAGATCTAGGGTTACCCTTAAATTTATCTCTTTTCTTGATATGGAGTGCAGTTCCGTCATTTAGTTAAATAGTTTTATTACTGGATTTATCTTTAGTTTGTTAGTGTCTCAGTTAAAGTATTAATCGTAGAAGGTAATTTGCACATAACCAATATTTTCTGTTGTTATAGTGCCTTGTCATATCCCAATAACGGAAAATGGTATTTATAAGTTGTCATCAAGTGAGGGTGGAGGTCGAAGCAACTTGTTAAATGAGACTTCAATGGTCGAGAATGGGGAAGTGGCGGAATTCTCTTGTGCCCATGGCTACAATGTCCAGGGACCGAGTAACCTTCGCTGTTGGCATGGCGAGTGGGCAGTTACATCTTTACCAGATTGCACGCCAGGTATGTGATGCGTGAAGAATTCAATTTACAGCATATTAAATGAGATTATATTAATTTCTTATGTTCTGTAATGTAAGTTATAATACATTGTAAATCCTATAACTTACACATTTCTGATTTGGTCAATAATTATTGACATATTATGCCTTAAAATTTTGTGAAGTTTATTTCGTCGTCTTCATTATCATCATCATTTTCGTCATCATCATCATCCTTCGGATATTAGATTTTAGTAGTTTATTACAGTCTCTAGCCATTTCTTTATTATTCTTCCCAGTATTATACAGATTTCTTGACCGTATGGCAGAAAAATGTATTTCAAGGCTTTAACATTTTAAGAGGGTCCATTCTTTGACTGTGTCGCTTCAAATTGCTTATCTGATTTTAAATATAGTGACTTAAGAATGCTATTTTCTGTTCTTAAAACATGTTATTGTTGAATTTATTTTAGAATACAAAATTATACTTCATGTTGTTTCTGAACAACGCGGAAATTCATTTTTTTTTTTTTTTTTTGTATATAGTACCGTCAACTGGGTATACTTTACATAAGGGGGTAACTTTACACATTTCTAGAAAAATGTTTAGAAGGCAACACATTACAGACAATGTGTAGCAACTCCGTGGAACTGATTCCATATGACAACAGCACATATGTGTGGTAGACTGAAATGTACCCCATTATTAAAACTGTTACACACCATTTTTCTAGAAATGTGTAAAGTTACCCCCCTTGTGTAAAGTATACCGGTCGACGGTAGCTATTTTATAGTACAATAATTATTTATTTACTTTGTTATTTATATTTTAATTTTTATCAATTTTTATCTACTTATTTGAACACTATCTACCAAAAAGTAATTGGGCACCCAGGATTTTACGTGCTAGATGCCATGTTTCGGCGGCTACTATGCAATGGTATGAAGACAATAATGTTCACCGGTTGGACTGGCCTGCACAGAGTCCTGATCTCAATCCCATTGAGCACCTTTGGGACGAATTGGACAGGCGATTGAGGTTTCGGGAAATGCGGCCAACTTCCATTGTCCAACTGAGAGCCATATTGCAGGAGGAATGGCGACGCATTCCAGTGGATATCCTACACAAACTAGTGGAGAACATGCCTGACAGGGTGGCTGCTGTTATAGCAACAAGAGGTGGTACCACGAGGTTCTAAAGGGGCAAAAACTGTGCCCAATTACTTTTTGGTAGATAGTGTATATACTGCATGTTCAGTTCAAAGTGTGTCATGGCTCGCTGTATGACGTCATGTGGCTAGCCGATGAGCCTAGAGAATTCAGTCTTTCTACACTTCTGCAGAGGCGTATTACCTATGTGCCAGAGAAGTTGCCTAGCAAGTACGGCATTCATTCTGAAGAGTACTTGCGGTAACTCCAGTAGTGGCAGGAATGTGAACTGTTTGGAAACACGTACTGGGGTGAGTTTTTTCTTACTGTCGGGATATGGGGAGAGGGTTAAGACGATTACTTACGTACAGTATTTGTTGACATTAACTTCGACGGTCAACATGGACACGGAACATTTGATTTGTATTGTGGAATGTTGCCGTACGCAACCGATGATAACAAATACCCTGCGTACGACTTTCCCGCGCAAAATACAGTTCGAAAGAGGTTATGGTAGCACACAGACTTTACAGACCGCCAACTGTTGCTACGACGTTCAAGTTATACCGTACACGTTCTCAAGTTCAGATGGAACGCCTTGATTAATAGGCAACGTCTCTGACATTAAAGCTGAAACTCGCTTCAAATCGCTGACTCACAACAGTGACGTCATGACACACTTTGAAATGAACACCCAGTATATTTATCATTCAATTTATTTGTTTGCAAAGATGCTCTGCCATCTTCAAATAAAACATGTAAATTGTAAAGTAATTAATTAAAGTATAGTTTTTTCTGTCATTCTTTTTGGTTTTGTTTTTATGGACATGTTATCATTATGTGGCTATAATATTGTTTCATGTAAACAGCACCATGTGAATTGCCAATGATAACCAACGGACAGTACCTGTCAGGCTACCGAGCTGGACTCACCATAGCGAATGGCTCTTCTGTGACATTCCAATGCGACAACGACTACAGCAAGTCAACTGGTCAACCTATAGAATGCATCTTGGGTGAGCTGCGGCCCCGGGTTCCGGCATGCAGGCACCACGCCCTCCCCTCTATTACATATGTCAGTGAGTACTTTCACCCAGGTCAGTTAGAACGAATGTAAAAATTTATTTCCTCAGAAGTACTTTTCTTGTCGCCCCCAGTGGTTTTGGGGTAAAGTGCTCTCCTCTAGACCCAAGCATTGCGGGTTCAAATCCAGCTGGAGTCGATGAATTTTTCAGGAAGAAAAAATCTGGAGCACAGTTCCTCTGGGAGGGACTTTAGGCCATGTGTCCTGTGAATTTAAATACTATTATAGTCACAATCATGCCATGGTATGAAAGAAAAATTTCACAACCTCGAGCGGGAATCGAACCTGCGACTTCCTATTCTCCGGTCAGGCGCTCTACCACTGAGCTATCGAGTTCGTCTCACGCCAAAGGCTTGGAATTATCCTTTCATACTGGCGACTCTATTATAGAGTACTGTCCATAGCGTCTGATGTAGTCAGCCCTGCTTATGGGTTTGAAAGAAACTTTACAAATGTAATCTTCATCTTACGATGTTACGATCAACAGTACTCTATAACAGAGTCGCCAGTATGAAAAGATAATTCCAAGCCTTTGGCGTGAGACGAACTCGATAGCTCAGCAGTAGAGCGCCTGACCGGAGAACAGGAAGTCGCAGGTTCGATTCCCGCTCGAGGTTGTGAAATATTTCTTTCATACCATGGCATGATTGTGACTATAATAGTATTTAAATTCATTAATATGTCACATCAACGGACGTGTATACGTCACCAAACATCGTAAGATGAAGATTACACATGTGTCCTATGTCGGAGTTTTCTGGAACATTAAAGACCTCAAAGCCTAAATTAGAGCCTGTGGATCAAATTTATCTTCTCTTGTGTCCTAGTAATACTACAGTCTAATACATACAGTCACAAAGCTCAATACGTAGGGAATACTTACTTACTAGTTATTAAGGAACCCGGAGGTTCATTGCCGCCCTCACATAAGCCCGCCATTGGTCCCTATCCTGAGCAAGATTAATCCATTCTCTATCATCATATCCCACCTTCCTCAAATCCATTTTAATATTATCTTCCCATCTACGTCTCGGCCTCCCTAAAGTCTTTTGTGCGAGATCCTGCGTATTTGCTTGGTTTTCGCACAAAACCAATCCACGGAAAGTCTAAAATTCCACATTCAGTATTCCCAACCTAACACACATAACAATTTCCCTCTTCTTACCGCTTAAGTGACATATTGATTTTACTGCTTTAGGCTTTTAACATATTATTTTTAGAGACGTTCAATATAGTAGTAATTATAAATTGGAAACTTACCACTGCAATTTCACCTAAATGCACTCTTAATTATTGTTTTTAAATATTTGCAAAAATTAAGTAAACTCTACAACTCCACTAAAGTTACTGCATTCGTGATGCAAGTAACATTAAGGAAGCCGTGAAAAAAATCAACAAGATTCCAGACTCATCATACACTGGGGGGAAAAAAAAGACAGACGTATATCACGGCCTGCTGGAGTATAGTAAACACAGAAAACATTTTAAAGCAACAATGTTGAAGATAGATATTTTTGTTTTGCAAATTTGCCGTCATTGAACAGAAACCAAGATGGAGATTTCATTGCAACTAATTAGAAATTCCTCTTTCAGGTATGTAATAAACGATCTTCGCACAAAATAATGTACGATACACGAGCGGTATGTTTTCTTTCAATTCTCGGAAATTAAAAAAGCTCAACTACGTTTCGCTTTTTCAAACTTTTCCTCGAACATGAAAACTTCAACATACCGCTCTTGTAACGCATATTACTATTTCCCTCCGGCCTCCCAACTAACACTCTATATGCATTTCTGGATTCGCCCATACGTGCTACATGTCCTGCCCATCTCAAACGTCTGGATTTAATGTTCCTAATTATGTCAGGTGAAGAATACAATGCGTGCAGTTCTGTGTTGTGTAACTTTCTCCATTCTCCTGTAACTTCATCCCTCTTAGCCCAAAATATTTTCCTAAGCACCTTATTCTCAAACACCCTTAATCAATACGTAGGGAATATGCATCCAATAACAGTTGAACTTTAGTTGCTGGCCATTAGGATTGCTGCTATTGCCTCATCATAGACAATGCGAAATACAGTAGTACCAGCACAGTCTATTGTTCCTAGTACTCTCAGTTGCTGCTTGGAGCACTGTATCGCGAGAAAGGCAAAAAATCACCTCAAGCTTCGTGACTGTTTATTGGGTTATTTTACGACGCTGTATCAACATCTAGGTTATTTAGCATCTGAATGATATGAAGGTGATAATGCCGGTGAAATAAGTCCGGGGTCCAACACCAAAAGTTACCCAGAATTTGCTCGTATTGAGTTGAGGGAAAACCCCGGAAAAAACCTCAACCAGATAACTTGCCCTGACCGGGATTCAAACCCAGGCCACCTGGTTTCGCAGCCAGACTCGCTGACCGTTACTCCACAGGTGTGGACTCGTGTCTGTATGATATTGGACTGCGGTAATACCTGAGTTGCATACTAAGTGGCGTTTGAGCTGATAAGCTTACCACTTGTCCCTCTGCACCTGTCAGCAAATAAGTGTAACTAAATTCTTTGTAGGTACTGGTATTGAAACCTCCACCAGGGGGTATCTATGCTCTGGCATTGGAATGATGGGTTAAATACATACATACATACTTTTCTTTATTGAATTCTCCTGAGCACTTTTCTAAGTGTTCATATCTAGCAATTTATATGCAACTTCAAGAAATGGATTTTGTAATTTGCTTTATAACTGTAATACATTATTTAATTCTGTTTGATGTAACAATTGTAGATGAGGCGTTGAAAATACTACAATAATTATAATACCAAATTTCAAAACAACCCTTAAATTGACAAAGTATCCTATAGGATACAACAGGTTAATAGGCTAAATGCTATGATTTTAATAGAACAATAGAAAAAAAAAATTGGTAGGAAAATTAAAATTTCACAATACTATAATATTATACAACATATAAAATATGGACATTGCGGTAGTTGTTTTCTTTATGGTCCGACAAGGTTTAATAAACTAGTGTGAGAAATGAAGCTTTGCCAATTTAAGGTTAATGTACTACCGAAATGGTTTTAGCCCTGAAAAAAAAAAAAAGAAACAGATTTTTTATTGTTTCTATTATTTACTTTAACACTTGGTTAAAACTATAAAACTTTCTACAGTTAAAACTGTTACAATTAAAAAAAAAAAAAAGGTAATGTACCTTGTGACAGACGAGTTCCGTTTCATCTTGTGTCATCTTCAGTGTCATTCGAACTATTGCTGCTCCAGCTGGTCTTGATTGCCAGTGAACAATGACAGCTACCGTACACTAAAGAACTAAATACAATAAAATATATAGCACAAGACAATGGATATAACACTAATAAAAAAGATAGAACAAAAACATAATAAACCAACACAAACAACACACGAAAATAAGTACATAAACATTAACATATCAGCTAGGGATGGGATTTTTAAGTAAATAAATTTTTTTCTGCATGTAGATAAAGGAACACAATCAAGTTTAAACTCCGATTGAAGAACCACTATCATAAATATGAAATCTTATTTTACATAAAAACACATATTTTTAGAAAAAATTATGTAAAATAAATATTTTCGGAATTTTCTTTATAAATAGGTCTAATTACATATTTTAATCCTTTTTTTATGGTTTTGCCCTAATTTATTTCAATTCCGAATATAAAGGAAATATTTGTTAAATATGTACATACCAGTACTTTATATAAATACTGTAGGCCTTTATATGGGATATCCGTTAATATTTAATATTTAAACATACAGTTTAGATTTGTTATGTTTTAATTTTACTTTGAAAAAAATTCATAATGCACATAACAGCTTTATGAAGTCATACTGCGTATATTTGTCTTGTCTATGGCATAAAGCAGCCGCGGCGAAAATGCGACTCACGAGCACATTGTGGCTCGCAGTGCTTTTCTCTCGCTTCCTACCTACAACCCCCACCCTCTTACTCACTGGAGTCAAACTCCGTTCTATTTGTATTTGTCTCTGACCTGCGAGTGGCGTATCATCGCAATATCTCTCTCGAAACCATGTACCTCTATAAAAAACGAAAGTTTCAAGTAGGATGGGAGGATGCATTCTTTTGCTTACAATATGATGAAAATATTAAATGTATGATTTGTTCACAAATATTACTAGGAAAACGATTGTATAACATAAAACGGCATTATAAGTTACTACATGTCACTGATGAAACATTAAAAGGTTAAGTATTATTATTATTATTATTATTATTATTATTATTATTATTATTATTATTATTATTATTATTATTATTATTATCATTATCATCTCTGTACGTTGATTCTTTTACAGCAGATGTACGAATAATGCGGTTAGATTTTCAATTTAAACTCACAGATTTACAATGTGACGTTAAATGAAAGCTAGATGTAAGGACTTGACAGATATTGAACTTTTCAAATCTTTGGAAAAAAATAAATATTTGAAGCTTCGTTCTTTCGCTTGCTCTGTTGAAGCCATGTTCGCTGTTTGTGAAAAATTATTTTCAACAATGAAAATAGTAAAAATCAAATTTAGATCACGACTGACAGACAAATACCTTCGTGATCAACTACGATTGGCAGTAAGTGACATAATTCCTGATTTTGAAACTTTATCACAGAGACATTCTGAAGACAGTTAATTTTAGGTTGTGATAATGTGTCCTATGTTTTCTTGTTAATTTCTTTCTTCGTTACACGTCCTAAACATTAACTTCCCCTTCGGTTGTCCGCCTCCCTCCATAGGTGCTATGCACGTTGCAGCTTACACAGTGGCTCGGCGCACATTGGCCTTTTCGCCACAGCTGGCATAAAGAAACAAGAGGAATAACCTGCACTGGGATTCCTCTCTCATGATGTCATGCTCCATACTCATGTATAAGAATGATCTGCTTGAGGTCTGTCAGTATAATTCAGAACTAAGTTGGTGATCGAGTTAGTGTATGTTAATGTATCGAAATGCCTAAAGTGAAGAGTGGTGTAAGTTCTCGCCTGCATCAATATGTTAAGGAATTTAAATACGTATTTACAACTGATAACAAAGTACTATTTTGTCAGCCTTGTGGTAAAAGTATAAAAGCAGATCAGCAATCCCAAGTTACACAACATTTGTCTGGAAACAAGCATATACTTGAATAATTTCAAGGAAAAAATTGTTCCGGGGCTGGGTATCGATCCTGGGACCTCTGGTTGAACGTACCAGCGCTCTACCAACTGAGCTACCCGGGAATTCCACCCGACACAGTCTCAACTTTTCCCTTTATATCCACACAACTCGCGTGGGCTGACGAAACGCTAGAGACCCACATCGAGTGCACACAATCTCTGTGTGACTTGAAATTGTGGTTGTCTGTTAACGTACACAGTATTATTAAATATCCGCGGAAAAGAACCCTAATTTACCAAGCGGTATGCTAGGGTTTTAGTTTTTTGTTATGGGTAAACTACTTATCTATATTATTTATTTTGACACAGATAAAGGTGAAATATGTATCTAAAGTCTTTTAAAGATGAAGTTTAGCAAGTCTATAAATTGTCTGTAGCAACAGGGTTTTTTGATTACTTCACATAGTGGAGTCCTGTATTCGGTATTGCAGTCCAGAAGATGTGCCTTCATGTGAAATCTCTTTGCTTCAATAATAGGACAGTCAAATAGAAGGTGTTTCACACTGTGAAGGTCTTCGCGGCAGGAGCATGTAGAGTCGATGTCTGCTGGAATGTTGAATCTGTCGAAGTAAGTACCAAATTTCCCATGTCCAGAAAGAAACTGCGTTGTCACGAAAGTAGGTTTGAAGTGATGGCTTTTGAGTCGATCGGGGATTGTTGGGAAGTAGGTGTTTCTTGTTAGTGATCCGGTTGTGCATGTCGTCCATCTAGTATTCCAGTTTTGATGAGTCTGTTGTCGTATTTGTCTCTTGATGTATGATATAGGTTGTAGACTGTATGTCGGAGTTTCGCTGCTGGAGGCTGCTGCTTTCGCTAGCTCATCAGCTCTTTCATTTCCTCTTACACCATTGTGTCCACGGACCCAAGTGAGGCATATGTGCTGCGCGTACTTTTCAAGTAATTCCCTTGCCTCTATCGCTAATGGGTGACGGTTGTACTTGTCAGCGATGCAGTGAAGGCAACTTGGGAGTCATTAAATATGCGCGCTGCGTTTTCGTTCTTAATGCACCATTTCATAGCTTCATTAATTGCTAGAAGTTCTGCCTGAAAAACTGTGCAATAAGGAGAGAGTTTTATCTTGGTGCAAAATGTTTCATTATCACTGTGCTAGGCAACAAATGCGCAGTCTACTTGTTCTTCCAGTTGATTACTTTTGTGTCGTGATCCATCTGTATATAGTGGTAGTCGTGTGTTGAGGAGCAGGTGAGGAAGAGTTGTCCTTTTGATGGAATGCTTGGGTGGCCCACTGCTATGTGATCCGCTAACTGTTCAATATTGTGGTTGTTGAATGTCGTAGTGGAGTTTTTTCGATTTTTCCTTAAGTCAGATAATTGAGCTCTGTAGATTCCAGTAAGATCTAATGGTTCAATAGCTGCGATGACTTGAGCTGCATCAGTTGATACAGCATATACTTGCTGCTTCGCGTACAGTTTCTCCAAGCAATTACTAATTGGGCAGGCAAGTGACTCTTACAGTTCAGGATTTTCCAAACAACAGGAATTTTATTCGGATTTATGCAAAGCTTTTGGTTTAGCGGATATTCTCCTTAGTAAAATAAACAATCCACAGCTTCGAAACTTTCTGGTTAAGTATATAACCAAAGTATATGACCAAACCACATTAATAAAACGTTATATTCCGAAGTGCTACAAAGAAACATTGGAGCATATTAGAAAAGTGTGTGAAAATGAGAAAATATGGCTGAACATAGACGAGACTTCAGACGCAAGTGGTAGAAAAGTGGGAAATATTGTTATCGGTGTACTAAAAGATAACGAAGCAATATGCAAATGTTCATATTTGTTGGCGTGCAAAGAATGACAGCAACAAATCATATTACCATTACTAGATTATCCAACGAATCTGTATGCAGTTACTATGGCCAAATGGTGTACAGTGTGATAGTGCATTACTTTTACTTACAGATGCCGTATCTGACATGCGGAAAGCTGCAGAAGGCCTATATGTGAGCTTTCCAAAAATGATTCACATGACTTGTGTTGTGCATGGTTTGTACAGGATGTGTGAAAGTGTCCGAGCCCTTTATTCCAATGTAGACAAACTGGTATCTAATGGAAAGAATGTATTTGTCAAGGTCCCAACTAGAATTGATCTTTTCAAAAACAAAAATTCAGGTCCCCAACTACCACCCACACCTATAATCACTCGTTGGAATACTTGGCTTTCCACTGTGGTGTACTATTCAAATAATTTGAGAGTGTTAAATGAGTGATAGATGAACTGAACAAAGAAGACGCAGCATCGATAGAAATAATGCAAAATTTGCTAAATGACAGGTCTGTAAAAAGTGACTTGAGTATATTTCTGCCAACCTCAGTTTTTTTATGTGATTCAATAAAAAGATTAGAAGTAACGACAAACCTCTTGGTAGAAACCGTACAAGAGAGCACAATGTCGAAAGAAAATTAGACTTGCTTAGGGGTTCTAAAATGGAAACTTTGAAAAACAAATTCATAAGTGTGTTAGAAAAAAACAATGGATTTCAAACAATGTGTGAAATAGCTAAGGCCTTGGAGGGTGAAGCAGCAGCAATTGATTATGATCACTTAAGCGTTAGTGATATTCCTCTCTTTAAATAAACCAGACTAATTTTATTTCTCCCAATATAAGGCTTTCTTCCGTGACAACCGACACAGATTTCTAATGGAGAATTTGGAGAAAACGTTTATAGTGCACTGTAACTTCCAAGCATATGAAGATTAGCTGCGATTGGTGAGTACCTCTATATTTTTTTCTCATAAAAACTAATTTTAACAGCAAACGTTTTCAATCAATCAATCAATCAATCAATTAATCAATCAATCAGTCTCCTGTATCTCCTCATTAGGAGCATAGGGATTCACAAAGTGCCTCCATCGGACCCTATTTGTAGCCAACTTCTTCACTTCGCTCCATGTTTTCCCCTCCCTAGCAATTTCCTCCAAAACTGTTCTCTTCCATGTATTTTTTGGCCTTCCTCTTGTTCTACTACCCTGGGGGTTCCAATCCAAAGCCATTCTTTCTACTGCTCCATCTTCTTTCCTGATTGTGTGCCCTATATAATTCCACATTTGTCTTTTGATTTCTATTATGATTTCTTTCTGATTTGTTATCTTCCATGGTTCTGAGTTTGTGATTTTATCTGGCCATCTAATTTTTAAAATTCTTCGTAAACATCTATTAACAAATGTTTGCAGTTTATTTTGTATAATTTTACTTGTTTTCCATGTCTCACAGCCATATAATAGGACTCATTTCACATTACTGTTAAAGATTTTAATTTTTGTATATCTAGATATAATATAAGATTTCCATATTGGGTACAACTGGACAAATGCACTATTTGCATTTTTTATTCGTTTCTTTACATCCTCATCCTTGTAAATTATACTACCCAAATATTTAAATTCTTGAACAGTATCAATGCTATTATTATTTATTATAATTTTATCTGTCTTTTACTATTTAATCTCATTTATTTTGTTTTTTTGCGTTTATTTCCATATGAGCCCCTTTTATTACTTCTAATAAAGTATTAACTTTATTCTGCATGTCACCAAAACTATGGGAGAGCAAACAGATATCATCAGCAAAATCCAGATCTTCCAAGGTATCGTTTAATCCCCATCTTATACCTCTTCTAGCATTGCCAACAGACCTTTCCATAATATCATTCATAATAATCAGAAATATGATCGGAGAGAGAATACAACCCTGTTTCACTCCGCATGTAGTTGTTATATTTTCTGACAGCATACCTTTATAATTTTCATACATAAGTTTAATTGAAAAACGTTTTAAGTTATTATAGAATACTTTTATGTTTTAGCAAATATTTTTATGTTTTAGCAGATATTTAAAAAAATTTTGGCACATAAAAAATATTTTCTCACTTTTTAGCACCTAAAAATCACATCCCTACGATATCACAATACCAATACATACAAAATTGTTACTCCATTCAGAAAACTGAAATACAAGCTAGGATATAAGACAAATAACACAATATAGAAATATCTAAATAATCACATTAAACAAACGAATAAATATAAATTAACCAGAGTTTACAAATTAAAATGCAATATCTGTCCAGATTTTTACATAGGACAGACTGGAAGGTCAGTTCAAATAAGATACAATGAACACATTAAAGCAATAACTAAACTATACGTCACATCAAATTACACAGAACATATTGCTAACAACAATCACGACTAAAATAACATAGAAACAGATATGGAAATACTACACATCACATAAAAAAATCAACTGTTAAACATATTACAACAATACGAAATATACAAGCACACAATAATATACCCACAGCATATACTTAATACACAATTACAATTCAATACATATACATTATTCGACCTCATAATATACGACACATAAACAATCATCCCCCACCAAAAGAGCAACACACCCCAACCCCACCACTGGTGAAAGCAAATGCCGGAAATCAAGACCAGCTGGAACAGCAGTAGTTCGAAGGTCACTGAAGATGATACCACACCGGTGTTGAAACGGGGCCCAGTCTGTCATAAGGTACATTACCTTTTCTAAAAATTGTAACACTTTTAACGTTTTAACTCTAGAAAGTTTTATAGCTTTTTCTTAATTATACAGAAAGCATTGAGTAAATACAATATTTACATTTAAAAATATAACCTAGAATTGAACACTTTTAAAACACATTAGAGCTTCAATTATTATTATCATTACACATGAATTCAGTATCAGCCATGTGGGGAAGTGGTCTATTTTACAGTGCTTGTGAACATGTTACGTTGTGTGTTTCTTTTAATCAATTATCTTTAGTCACATGTGATGTACCGGTACTAATTTCCTTGCTGTGTAGAGGAAGCTGTTGTACCCAGGGACAGTTTTGTTAATTTCAATTTTTTTAATTTTGTATAAGCTTTTATAACTTATTATTATTAACAAAAGTATCTTTGAAGTGTAAAGTACGGTACCGGTATCTTAGAAAAAAAAACGGTTTCAATTAAATAATTTTTTGTATAGATTTTTTTAATTTTCCTAAAGTGCTACTTACTGTCTCTAGGTAGCTACATAAGGGTGATGTACCTTGAGACACAGGATGACCTTGGGATATAGATAACATATCTTGGGACATGGTTCAACATAATATTAATGTAACTAATATTTTATTAAGTTTATATTTCTACAAAATACAGACAATTTACTGTTTTCTAATTATTATTAATGATAAATTTTGCCTTTAAATTTAATGTAATAACAATACTGATAATGTTGCTAAGTTTTAAAATAATTCTCAATTTTCTTGACAGGAAACAATATTAGGCTTTCCAATTAAATTAATTTCTTATTATCCAAGGGCGTATCGTTCAAATGACATTTCGAAAACATATTTCTTAGTGCCCCTTAGGCTTGAATCTTTTCTTTGAGAAGGTGGGGAAGTTTTATCATAATATTCTCTGAAGGAAGATCAACAATTTCCGATTGCTCATCATGTAAAACAAAATAAATTGTCATATTTAGTAAACTTCTTTAGATACTGAACTTCAAATTCTGTTTCACACATGAGAACAATATTTTCTTATTTCTTCTAAATTCGCTCGAGCAGTTAATTTACAGTTTAAATGGCATCTTCATCATCATTATCATTAGAACTAATACATTCCTCGGCTCATCTGCAGTCTCTTCTGAATTATCTTCTGAAAACAGACTTTATGGCTTCAACTTCTTCCGTTTCTGAACTTTATTCATCATATTTCTCTTGCCACTCAACTTTCTTTTTCTTTGTTCTATTTCGGTTTTCTCTGGCGTATCTGTTAAAGCGTTTGTCTTTCCTTTTTTTTAGGATTATGAGTTATTCTTTTCCTGGGAGGAGAATAATTTAGCTTTGTCGGAGTTTGTCTCTTGATTTTTAATTTGCTACATGGCATTTCCACTAAAGCTGAAATCCCATAGAAGTCAGTAAAGTAAATACAGTTTTTGATTACTCATCATAAAAGAGTAACTTATTTAAAAACTATTTAAAATCTAATGAGGTCCACCTGAAGACAGTTGTTTCCAGGTACACCATCCCTAGGTATCAGTACATCAGGAATCAGTAAAATATATCTCAGTGCGTTTTCAAGACTGAGGTACCGAAAACAAGCCAATAACCATGTGGATTCGTAGCTAGAATAACAGGGTTTAAAAATATAGATTTAAGTTTTTAATCGTTTATCTAAAGAATCAATTAAAAATAATTCATTAATTTGAACATTACCGGTACTTATTTTTTAGGTTCAAAAACAGATTGTTTTAAAATAAAATCTCTCCAGATTGCTTCAACATAAAGTAAATCATTCACAGAACAACTGAATGATGAAATTAAAGTGGTCAACTGCGAAAAAAAAAAAAAAAAAAAAAAAAAAAAATTCCACCACATAACCTTGAAAATAAACGAAGTGTCCCCAGGTACAATAGCTTCTCCTACATCATTGATAAAATTGTGATTGTTTTGTGAGTTGTGTTTATAGACTAATTTTATTGTTTACACTTTTATAACACCATAACACAGACGATAGATATTTGAAAACAACATATAGGCATTTATTTCACTTAGGACAGAGTTGGCTTATGAAAATTAAAGGAAATAGTACGTATAGCAAACCACGAACTCCGAAACAAAACGTCTGAAATTCGGAAGTGATTAAAAACTTTTATTTTTTGGTCTTTTCTATTTACCAGCATCAGAGGTATCAGATGCTTTTGCAGAACTAATAACAGAGACACCTGTTTTAGAGAATGTTCTGAATTTTCTCATAGAAGTAGTTGGGCTAATGGTTGGCGCTAGGGGCACAATACCTAGTCTCTTTGTCAGTTTCTGCAAGAAGTTCCAGCTGAACAACGACTTCATTCGTGATGTTTCCCTTGCTGCTATCAGAGGACCACTTGCCATTTTTAAATACCGGTACCACCTGTACATTGTTTCCTAAAAAGGAAGGAAGAACTTTTGTTTGAATGTCTAATCTGTTTGTTTATTATGTTTAGGCCTATTATATGTATGCTATTATCTTTTCTGTTCTTAATTTCCCTTTTTTTGTTCGTTTCCTACGTTTCTCTTTTGAGATCTTTCCTGCCTAATTTCAATTTTGCTTTCACTCTGTGTGTTACTTATGCTTTGTCCCATGAGGCTGTCACATTATTGGGAAAATTGAAAGAGTGTCCTTTCTAAATAATGATAGAATTCGCGATTTTTTATGGGCTACATTTAATGGCAAAGAAATATTGTTCTTTCCTGTTAAGTTAACCATCATGAAATAGTTATAGAAAGTTTCTATACATCTTGGTTACACAACTTTCAACACTGTATCACTTCGGAATATGTATGATAAGAACTTTCTTGTGTTAAATATTAACGTACCTAGAAAGAGGTATTTCCACCTATTTTCGGTCATCTTCAGAACTGGTCGTTGTTGGTCTTGGCGCCTCTTGTTTCCTGTGTGGGTGCGTTCATAGTGTAGACACCCCAACAATATTCTCAACACACAATTCAATTTCAAAACACATACACTCTTTCACTCTACACTACGAATGACCCACACAGGAAACAAGAGGCACCAAGACCAACAACGACCAGTTCTGAAGATGACCGAAAATAGGTCGAAACATGTTAACAAGGTGCGTTAAAATTTAACACAAGAAAGTTCTTATCATACATATTCCGAAAGTTTCTGTTAAATTTCTATATTTTCAATAAATCACTTTAGCAGAATGTAGGACAGGAGATGGTTAAATTAGAAAAATGTGTTAATTTTATTGATTTTTCTTCGCGAGCTATTTTAAGAAAGGGGTCGAAACAACTATAAATATTTTAAAAAAGAGCTCGCGCGAGCCCTTATGAGCTCCCTCCAGTCAGTAGCGGCTCGCCGTAAAAAAATAGGTGAAGTGCTGTTCACATAAACAAATGCATGAACAGTTTTACCAATATAATGAGTAGGCCTACTATTCGTAAACTACGTACAATTTTAATAGTTCTAGAACACTTGAAACAGGAAAACTAATTTATTTCCGGACTCACTCACTTTCTTGCATAAAAAGTCAATCCTCCTATCTTTTAAAGCAGCAAACCTGTCGATGATGTCTTCATAAAATGTCTGAGTTTAACTGAGGGTAGACAATATATTCTATGCAAAGCTATGGGGCTAATGATAAAAGTCTCCTTCCTGTGAAGTAGCATTCCGAGTGAAATTTATCTTTTCAAACAGAAAAGCTTCATTCATTGGAATAATTTTTAAAGTTACTTCATGCAACTTCTCTATTTTCTTGGCACTTTTTAAAACAAAGAACAAATGGAACTGTAGATCGTCAAGAATTTAAAACATATTTTTTTATCCTCTACAAAACGACATTTCTAATAAATTACAAACCCTTGTCATTTTCGGGATACATATTTGGCACTCATTCATCAACATTTTCTATGTACTGGTACCTAAGAACTCGTATTTATATAATAGCACTGTAGTGATTAAACATACAATATACACTTAGGTGTAGGATTAATACACTATATACACTTATCACTAGTACACTCTAAATACATTAACTAATAAGTTAATATATACGTACACAGTATTAAACTACATGTCTACATTTACGCGCGCGTTAAACTTTCAAATACAAGAGCTCGAACAAAACTGGCGAGCTCATGAGAAGAAATAATACACGCCGCGGAAAATAACTTTTCAACTTTGCTAATGTATGTGGGGTGTATTCCTGATAAAATAACATAGAGCCAGCTAATTTACCACTGCAGGGTTGGCTGCTAAGACACAGGGAATGAGAATAATATTCTCCAGTCAGGTAGTACATACTGTAAAATTTCACGGCCCTTAAACAATAGCCCCCGGCCTTGGAGACCAGCTTCAACCCTTTTCTATTATTAGTACCGTTAGATCTGCAAACTGGTTACTCCACCTACAACAAGTCTGACAGTTCTCTGTAACTGAAAGACTCAGAAACGCACTTCACTCATACAATCTTTCTTTAGTGCGTGACGTCACGTTACCATGGAAACCAAGTGCTGTATGAGAATGGGAACCCGAATAATTTCACCTCTACAGTATTGTAAGTTCTAATAGACACCGCTCGGCGCTCGTAACAGTTGACATTATTCTATTCAGCGGACGGTTACAGGTACTATTTATACAACTAAACACTGTTCATAACGACTGAAAAGAAAACTTTTTATTATTCTTGAAATAAGGTACCGGTAATAACTGGAATTAATTATTAAAACGAGATAAAATTGTTTTTTACACAGAAATAGGTGAAGTAGCACTTCACTTACTTCACCTGAATAACCGCCCCTGCCTCCAGTACACCCCTGAATAGTGTTTTCAGTTCCTTTCCACATAATATCAAATGGTGGTAAGCAATCATACGCCATGTGTTGCAGACAGCAGCAGTAAACACCACGAGACAGATGTGCAGTTCAAGGGAGGCAGTGACATCACTAAAGGCGGTGACATCAGTGTGATTGATTTCCCCGCAGGCTTCAGGCGAGCTTGCGGTCCTCCAGCTAGAGTTCAAGGCTCACTGGTGTACAGAGATGGAGAACCTATCGGAGAGTCTGATCGAAGGTTAGTGTTGTTGTTGTTTCTAGGCGCAGGGCCTGATTTAGGCAGGAACCTATGGTGCTTCTGCTCAGGGCCTCAGGATTCTGGGGGCGTCAAAATCCAGGAACAAATCTTTTTTAAATGAATTATGCAAAATGAAATAGACAACAACTCTGCCAACTGAAAATCAGAATAATAGAAAATGTTGTTGTTGTTGTTTTCTAATGCCAGGCGTTTGACAATAAAGTCATTTGACCTCTTGCACTTCAATATTTTTCAAAGATATCATCACGACCAGCCACTGAAGCACAGATTAAATGGCAAGTTGTAGCCGATTTAAGTGAACACCATATTTTAACGTTTTGGTGGCTACTTCATTCACACACAACCCCCAGAATGTCTGGAGGACCACACCTGCTGTTGGTCGACGGGTCCATTGGACCTAGCTGGGAGATCTTGTTGATCACCAGCTTTCCCTCCTTAAGCCACTGGAGGACGATTTTAGTGCCATAGCAGGTCAGCACTAGGAACAGAAAAGTAGAAAGAGGAGGAAGGAAAGGGAAATGAACCCCTGGGCCTCGAATGCTCTAATGCCGTCGGGGTCGAAGAAAGTTAGAGTTCAGTCAGAGGACTGGATAGGAAAGGGTAAAGAGAGAATTAGGTATTGGATAGAGGAAAATTATACCAAATTCAGTCAATAACTCATCAAACTGACCAGTGCTAATGGATGAGTAGCCCCTCCCTTTAGTTCAGCTCGTAAAATTATGCTTACTAACAGCTGCACCACGGGAAGGTAGGGATGGGACAGTGGGTATTTGTCCAGGTTGGTTCCTTAAAGCCTTCAATGGGAAGGATTAATGGCTCTCCCCCCTGTATCCGACAGATACCCTTTTGCAGCCGAATAATAGAAGATAAGTAATTACGTAGGCCTACCTAATGAATTATATGTTAGAAAATGCATAAAAATCACGTTATTGTTTTTAAGTTTAGAGTCATAAGTTGATTGCAGAGTTTAATGTGTTCAACTTGTATCTCACTCTCTTTCATCACTACTTCCACAGCACTAAGCATTCTGTTCTCAGGATTCTCAATCTCTCTCATCGCCACATCACCAGCACTTAGTATTCTACTCTCAATATTCCAAATATTCCCTTTTAGTTAATTCTCCTACTTTTTCCATCTTTGGTTTCTTCTCTTCGTCTTTTCCATTTCACCTATATACGAGGGGGATCCAGGAAATAACGACCGTTCGCGCATACCCGCCGCGCAGCTGACTCCCCTTCCTTGTTTGAAGGTCAACTGGCTTCCTTAACATGTGTTCTCATAATGTTTGTGAGTACTGGTTGCAACAAGTCGCCATTGTGCATTTTGTGTTACTTCAAAATGAACGACGTGATTGATAATCCCGCTGACTGTGAGGTGAGGAATGTGATATCATGTAAGTTATCATGTAAGTTACAGTTTATTCAAATTGTAACAATAGGCCTATTTAAATAATTAATAATAAATTCAACAGCCAAAGTGCACAACATTGTCAGTTTTCACTTGATTGAGTGTTAAATCAAGTGTCTAGCTTGTGTTCTTGCAGCTTATTTAATTTCTGTTGGTATAGAACATTATCGGTGTCTAGTAGTAAGTAGTGTTAAAGTATTTTTGTAGGAATGTACATAGGCCCTAATTAAAAATGGAATTTTCAAGCAAATTTAAGTTAGGAGCCATTAAAAGAAAATGGAAAGCTGCTACTGAAATTCAACAAGGAAAACAATGCTGATTACTGAGCGAATATATTCGTTCATATGTGACTAGCAGTAACTCCTTTACCCATAGAAACCTCCAGTTTTAAAAGGTTAAGACTGTTTTAACACAGACTAATGAAGATTTTGGCATACAGAGACAACAATTCGCCACAGCTACTAAATTATGGAGGGCCAAGGTATTTTTTTTAAAGTCTAAGTCATAATTTAGGAAAAATGAACATTCTTTTCACACTCCTGAATTACTGCACTAGAGGAAACAAGGGATAGTATCGGTACTACAACCAATCCAATTACCTCTGACCTGTCTTGTGGCCACACATCATCACTGATACCTTATGAGATCACTTTATTTTTAATCCTTCTCCTCAAAATAGAGAATTAATAAAAACCTCTGTGAAATATATAGGTCTACAAGATGAAAGGAGATAGATGACAGAATTTAAATAAAATAATATAGGCCTAATAATAATAATAATAATAATAATAATAATAATAATAATAATAATAATTCTTTATTTATACTGGCAGAGTTAAGGCCATAGGGCCTTCTCTTACACTCTACCAGGTCATAAAGTATACAAGCAGTTAAAATTTAACAAAAAGTTAAAGAACAGAATACTAACATATTACAAAAAAAATAATAATAGCATAATAAAATCGACACTAAACAACATGAAAATAATAGCATAATAGAAAAAAAAAAAAACGTAAAATACATTGGAATATAATGAAAGCAACTCATTTAGTACAAATGTTTAATATGGAAAAACGTAAGGAAGAATATATCAAAATGGAATGTAATAAAATAATAATAAAAAAGAAAAGAAATACGAAAATTAAATAAAATTCATGATAAAAAGGCTATGATAATAAATTCATCGGCTGATAAAGAGAACAAAAAGGGGAAAGGAAGGAAAAAGAAATATATAGCCTATATAGTTTTACAAAACTATGGCAGAGAAAAGAGCTTATAACTGAAAGGAATCTTAATTGAAAAAGTGCAATTTTAATTTATTTTTGAAACTAGACAATGTCCGACAGTCTCTGACATGTGCCTATTTATCATATATGAAAAGAAGGTGCCTCATAAAGAAAATTGATACAGTCAAAATGAAAACTGACCAAGTGCAAAAGGCGAAGTTTTGGGGGGGGGGGAAAAAAAAAAAAAAAAAAAAAAAAAAAAAAAAAAACTGTATATTATTCAGTTTTATGTGAATAATGATCTGAAAATGTTACAAGTACAACTTATTGGCATACAGTTTACTATAATAATGTTGAATTAATTCTTACTTCCTCACATTTAGATATATGGGTCAGTTTGTTAGCTTCCTCAGAACTTTGTTTTTTTGCACTTGGTCAGTTTTCATTTTGACTGTATCAATTAAGCTCTGGGCCTCTGAAATTGTAAATCAGGGCCTGTCTAGGAACGAAGCATGCAACATAGACTGAATGTTGTTAAAGTGTCTTTATTAGTGGTGGATGCTGAAAGAAGGGTTCTGAGGCAACACTCTCCCTGTGTAAATAATGTAACCACTTCTTTAGCTTTCATTGCCTGAAGAGCCTCATTTCATCAGTTCCAAATACATCTTCTTCGAGCAAGAATTAGGCCTTATGACCTGTTCCATTCGCAAAGAGATTGGAAGGTATAAAGTGAAGTGTTACTTTTATGTCTTCCAACATCACTGGGTTATTGAGGTTGATAATTCAGGAAGTATTTCAGAAATCTTGTTTCTGCCATTGTATTGTATTTATTAACATTCAACGGTATTCATACATTGCTTCACAGCTAGAATATGGAACAAGTCAAAAACTTAATGCTACTATAAAGTCACAGTCACAGTCTAGTTGAGATATATACAGAAGAGGTTTACATTATAATCTATTAGTAAAACAGTATCAATTTCATGAAGCGTTGTTGAACGTCATGAATTCACCTACAGAATAGAAGGGTGAAAAATTAGATACTGGTACTTCTTTAATTTGGTCCTAAATAATCTTATGTTTTGAGTTTCATTTTTTATATCAATAGGGAGGATATTAAAAATTTTTACTGCCATATAACGCACTCCTTTTTGATAGCACGATAGACTTTCCAATGGATTATGAAAGTAATTTTTGACTCGTATTTATGCTATGAACTGTTGAATTAATTACAAAGTTTTCACGATTACATATGAAGAAGATTATTAATGAAAAAATATACTTACAAGCCATGGGCATTATTTGTAGTTTTTTTTTAAATAGTCCTACACGATTCCCTAGATTTGGCACCTACTATTATTCTAAGTACTCTTTTTTGTAGTAAGAATATACTGTTACTATCTGTGGAATTTCCCCAGAATATTATTCCAAAACTCATTACCAAGTGGAAGTATGCAAAGTATATTGTTTTTATCTTTTGCATAGATCTAATAGCAAAACATACTGAATTTAGTTTGGGGGTAATTACTTTAATATGATTTTTTCCGATTTAACACATTATCGATTTTTAAGCCAAGAAATTTGGTTCATTTAATGTGTTCCTGTCAGTCTTTCTTTTGGTTTTCAATCGTTTCACTGAGGCCTTATTGTATGTTATTTACTTGCTTCCTTACTGGACACTTCTCTGGTGATCGAGAAAAGTAAAATTAGGCACTTACCTGAAGAACCTCAGCCTTGCCGATTCTGTTTTCCTCAGTTGGATGCCAAGTTCCTGGCTTCAAACCCGGCTGAGGATGATGGATTTTAAAGAACGATAAAACTCCTAACATGGCTTCTCCCAAAAGGGAAGTGAAGCTGTATGCCCCATATCATAGGTTTACGGCATATAAATGGACACTGTTCCTGAAAAAGAGTTCCAGATAAAATCTATCGGAAATTTCTTGCCCACGTTGAATTTTGACGCTGATAACCACTGAAGTTGAAAGCTTCTTTAAAATTGAAACACACTTTACAATCTCTTATCAGATCAGCAAATAAAATATTATTTGAAACACATTTGTTCTCAGCCCTCTGGATGAAACACTCTACTACAGTTCAACGTCTTCATCAATATATTATACATCTTGATTACACAACTTTTAACACTGTATCACTTCGGAATATGTATGATAAGAACTTTCTTGTGTTAAATATTAACGCACCTTGTTAACATGTTTCGACCTATTTTCGATCATCTTCGGAACTGGTCGTTGTTGGTCTTGGCGCCTCTTGTTTCCTGTGTGGGTGCGTTCGTAGTGTAGAGTCAAAGAGTGTATGTGTTTTGAAATTGAGTTGTGTGTCGAGAATATCGTTGGGGTGTGTGTTTGTGTGTCTGTATATTTCACAACCAACCAAAAAGCCAGAAACTCAACACACTAGAATAATATGAAATATACAGACACACAAAAACACATCCCAACGATATTCTCAACACACAACTCAATTTCAAAACACATACACTCTTTGACTCTACACTACGAGCGCATCCACACAGGAAACAAGAGGCACCAAGACCAACAACGATCAGTTCCGAAGATGACCGAAAATAGGTCGAAAAATGTTAACAAGGTACGTTAATATTTAACACAAGAAAGTTCTTATCATACATATTCCGAAATATATTATATGCAAAAGAGAGTAGGAGATAAAAGGAATTTCTGTTTAACTCCTTGCTTTATCTCTCCTGCCCATGTGTATACTTTCTCGAGTACTACCGTTTCCTGGCTTGTTGCTACGCTTTTGTCTGCCATAACAAAACCTACTTTCACAGTAAAGTATGCAAACAAAGAAAAGGGAGAAGAGGATACTCCTGAGATCAAATTCCCTGTTTCTTCAGTGTGTGTTCCACAATTTATTTTATTAGAAAAATAGCACTATCCAACTGAAGATGTACGCACTGGAATGCTGTTGTTGTTGTTCATGATGATGATGATGATGATGATGATTATTGTTATTATTATTATTATTATTATTATTATTATTATTACTACTACTACTACTACTACTACTACTACTACTACTGCTACCACTACCACTACCACCACTACTACCACTACTATTGTCATTTTCATCATCGTTGTCATCACCACAACAGCCACTATCGTTAGTTCCCCATATTTGGTTAAATTTGTTAATTTCATGGTTTACATAAATCTTTCTTTTGTATTTTTATTGGTACGAGGTACTGTATTGGCATGCTGTGAATTTGATGGCTGAATTTTTTATATTTCTTTATAATTTAAAATTAACATCATAGTTGATTTTATTTAATTTGGTTTCCTTTTCTTAGAGTTTCAAT
Organism: Periplaneta americana; assembly: GCA_025594305.2. Taxonomy (NCBI): domain Eukaryota; kingdom Metazoa; phylum Arthropoda; class Insecta; order Blattodea; family Blattidae; genus Periplaneta; species Periplaneta americana. The sequence continues at coordinate 35,490,307 of JAJSOF020000036.1, read as the reverse complement.
GTTTGTTTTCAGTTTCCCTGATGGCACTGAAGTCACTTTCAATTGCATAGCCAGTATCATGGGCGAGAAAACAACATGGAGGATCATCTGTGAAGATGGCAGCTGGGTAGGAAGATCACTAAACTGCGGTAAGCTTGGGTATTTTCAATATCCTATGATATACAGAGCTGTGAGTACTGTAATATCATTAGGCCTACAGTTTATATCTGTTTAAAAATGTTTTAATCTATACTAGGCCTAATAATAAAACTGAAACCTAAATTTTTTGGTAATTTTCGCTTTTACAAAAATAATTAGTCTTGACTGTCTGATGTGAATGTTATGTTGAATGCAGAAGGAGAGGACGTGCTGGATGGGTCAGGAGTGCTCCGGAATAGTACCTGTGTATTCCGCAACACAGAACCTAACTTGGTGTCGTTCTACAATGACCAACAAATCACTGAAGAAGTTGTGGAGTTTCCACCAGGCTCAATGTTGGTGAGTGACATCTCTGATTAACAATACAGAATAAATCAGTTCTTACTATGTCCCTCCCTCCTAAAAAAATCTTCATTACAAGGTAAGTGTACCTTCCAAAATAAATTAACTTGATATGACAGTTTTTTCTAGTAAACATCTTTTAAGTTGCTCCTCTGGTACTATAGGTTAACTCCTGGAGAATGAAAGTCATTGTGAAGAATATTGAGAATAGAATACTAGCGACGAAAGAGAGTAAGAAAAAGTTAGTCCATGTTGAATCTTTCGTACACTACTTTTAACACTTGAATATAAATAATTGATTAAATGGCGATCTTACTCGTGTTAATTATGTAAGCATGTGCTATTCGACACCATCCTCAGAGCCTACTAGATCTCGGCGCTATCTCAACTTCGCTGCCTGTTGTGTGGGTGCGTTCGTGTGATGAAGAGTTGTGTCAAATAGTGTGTGTGTTCTGAAATTGATCTGTGTGTTGAGAATTTGATTAGGGTGTGTTTTAGTGTGTCTGTATATTTCATATTGTTCTAGTGTGTCGAGTTTTTGGTTTTTGGGTTGTATGTGTAGGATTTCCATGTCTGTATTTATGTTGTTGCATGTGTGGTTGGCATTAGTTATGTGTTCGGCATATGTAGATGTATTGTGTCCTCTGGTTATTGCTTTAATGTGTTCTTTGTATCGAGTTTGGAATGATCTGCCTGTCTGTCCAATGCAGAAATATATGCCGAACACATAACTAAAGCTAACCACATATACCGTAACATAAATACAGACATGGAAATCCTACACATACAACCCAAAAACCAAAAACTCATCACACTAGAACAATATGAAATATACAGACACACTAAAACACACCGCAGTCAAATTCTCAACACATAGATCAATTTCAGAACACACACACTATTTGTCACAATTCTTCATCACACGAACGCACCCACACAACATGCAGTGAAGTTGAGATAGCGCCGAGCTCTAGTAGGCTCTGGGGATGGTGTCAAATAGCACCGAAACAGCTGTAAGCCGTACATGCTTACATAATTAACACGAGTAAGATCGCCATTTAATCAATTATTTACAAAGTTAGTGCTTACAATTCAGGGGAGACAAATGTAATAGATTAAGCACAGGGAAGAAAGTGACGAATGTGGAAACAGGGGTGGAAAAAGATATGAATGAAAATGTGAGGGTGAGTCCCGGTGTAGGTGTGTTGGCTAAGGTGCTTGCCTGCGTTCAGGCGTGGGTTCGATTCCCACTTGGGCTGATTACCTGGTTGGGTTTTTTCGAGGTTTTCACCAACCATAAGGCAAATGTTAGGTAATCTATGGCGAATCCTCGGCCTCATCTCGCCAAATATCATCTCGCTATCATCAATCCCATCAACGCTAAAATAACCTCGTAGTTAATACAGCATCGTTAAATAACCAAGTAAAAAAATAGTGTGAGGGAGAGTCAATGATTAAGAATGAGGGGATAAATATATAAGTGAAATGGGGAAGACGAAGAGAAGAAACCAGAGGTGGAAAAATAGGAGAATTAACTAAAAGTGAATATTAGAGATATTGAGAGCAGAATACTTAGTGCTGTGGAAGTAGTGATGAAAGAGAGGAGAAAAAATGAGTGCAAACAAATCAGGGATGAAAAAGAAAGTGATAGAATAAGCACAGAGATGGTGACAAGAAGAGAAGTAACTGAAAGTAGTGAAGTGAGATGGACATGGTAACAAGGGACTAAAGCATATAAGTATATAATAGTAGACAAGGAGGGCATGAAGTATATAGGTGAACTGGTGAAATAGGAAATCAATCAAAATAGGTAAAAGCTTAGGATAGAGAATGTAATAAAAGTGGTTGCTAAGAGAAATACCGGTACTGACAATGGGAAAATTAGTATGTACGAGGCGTGTTCTTAAAGTAAGTTTCAAAAGGGTGTAGTAAGTAAACGGGAAGATATTTACAAACCATTTTTGTTGCATTGTATTCTCCATACTTCAATTACCTTTCAACATAATCTCCACCATTATTGAGGCATTTATCGAGTCGTGGCACAAGTCTTTCTATCCCCTCATTGTAGAATTTGCCCGCTTGCGATGTGAACCTCTCCCGCACTGCTGTTTGCACTTCATCATCGCCATCAAAACGTTGACCACTGAGGAACTTCTTGAGGTGCAAGAAGAGATGAAAGTCACTTGGAGCCAAATCCGTTCTGTAGGGGGGATGGTCAATTTGTTCCCAGCTAAATTTCAAGATGAGATTTTGGGTATCACGAGTTGTGTGTGGCCATCTCCTGACCATTCCATCACTAATGGTATCATCACCATTCACCTCATAAAGTTGATGATGAATGTCAGCTGGTTTGATGTTTCTCGCATTCAAGAAACAGATAACAGACCACATCTCACAGTCAGCGGGGTGCTCGATCACTTTAAACATTTCAACTGATCACACTTAACCACACACACGGACTGAAGCTCTGAAACTGCATGCACAGCTTGCCTGAGGACTGAAGAAGAAAACACGCATGCGCAAAATAACGATTGCAGCGATGCAACGGCTATAATTGAAAATGGAACTTACTTTAAGAACATGCCTCGTAGATACTGAATAGAATTGATAGAAAGTTGTAGGCAAATTGTAGTAGAATGTAAAGTATAAAATAGTATTAGAACAAGGACTAAAGTAGAGATTAGAGTGTAGATAAGGTTTAAAGGTTAAGGGATACGAGTATAAAATCTGAGATAGTAGACAGTCTGAACCTCACAAATGATACCAACATGGTATCACTTATGAGGCAACTAGGCCAGAAGATATATGGGATAGGATGGTCAGTTCCTTTCCGCCTTCATTGCATACATCACCAATTAGCAACATATTACACTAATCAGACTTCAGATGCATATTACAAACAATTGTTTTCCCTCTAACACATATTATCAAATGAGATGTACTGCCTGATAATAGATGTACATATCAGCCAGAATCTTAATCAGAGGTATAACGAGATATATGAATTTTAAAATGACAATGCACTTTATATCCATGCTATCTCCATCAATTTATATTTGTTTGTGTAGCAAGTGCAGCGACGCACATGGGTATGGCTAGTATATAATGAAACTCCATCTTTCTGAGTAAATAGTCTTCCTCTGACAAGCAAACGTTCTGATGGGGGCAGATAAAAAAGTTAAATATTTTCCTCCCACCATGTTAATAATGTCAAAAGAAGTGCTTATACAAATTTTGGCCACTCGACCGCAATTACGAGGCCGTCCACAAAGTGATTTTCCCTGAGGTCGTTTACAGAAAAAGCACAATTGCATGGAAATATTTATTGAAACAGATACAGCAATTGTTGCGCTATTTGTTAACATATCCCCCATTGGAATAGAGACATTTGTCATACCATGGGTCAATTTTTGTGTCGTAGAAGTCAGCCGCCTCAAATCGGAACCAGCGTTTGACTGCGTCTGCACCTCTGTCTGTCGATCCCATGATATGATAAATGTCTAAATTCCGATGGGAAACATGTTGAAAAATAGCTCAGCAATTGCTGTGTCTGTTGCAATAAATTTGTCCAATGAAACAGTGTTTTTTTTTTCTGTTAACAGCCCCTGGCGAACTTATTTCTTCATGGCCTTCATAATTGCGGTTGAGTGGCCAAAATTTATATAAGCACTTCTTTTGACATTACTAACAGAGACCTGCAAGAGAGCGAGCGCGGGATATCGTTATCAGTCCAGGAAGGCACTGACTGAATGAATAGCGATCATATACGAATAGTTCCGATAAATCACGAAGTAAGGCAACACACCGAGCGATCGGGTCTGACGACGAGCGCTCGGTGTTCATGAGTGCTCTTCCGGTAGCAGTAAGCAGTAGGTGAATTGTAGGCTTGTCTAATCAGTACGTTTCATCAAAACGAATGTTGAAGATGATTCAATAGTATCGACGTCGATCTCAAGCAGAGGCTCGGACACCGTCTCTGTTGATGGTAAAAGATTACAAGACACGATGTCAAAAGTATATGCCGAAAATAAAGTTAAATCAGCAGAGTCAGAGTAGTGGAAAAAAGGGAAAGCAGTTACCTACTAGCTCTGCTTGGACTAAATTCGAGAAGTAAGCGATAAGAATACCTTAAAGTACATAGGATTGTCCACACCTGTGGAGTAACGGTCAGCGTGAAACCAGGTGGCCCGGGTTCGAATCCCGGTCGGGGCAAGTTACCTGGTTAACGTTTTTTCCGGGGTTTTCCCTCAACCCAATACGAGCAAATGCTGGGTAACTTTCGGTGCTGAACCCCAGACTCATTTCACCGGCATTATCACCTTCATTTATTCAGACGCTAAATAACTTAAGCTGTTGATAAAGCGTCGTAAAATAACCTACTAAAATAAAAATATTCCCAAGTTAATGAGTAAAGTTCATATTACGTTCGAGATGAAACAAAATATATCGCTACTAATTTATTATTTGCATTTCATACTTCGATAGACATTTTTAGTTGTCACGTATTAAATGTAATTTCTCGGTTTTATATACATTTTATAGTAATATAACCAAACATTTCATTTGCATTTACAATATTATCACGATTAAATTTGTGTCTCAGTTTGTTTTTGAAGTTAAATGTTAAACTGAGTAGGAATGAAATATATTTATACAGAAAATCATTTCAGGCTGTTTCAATCTAAACAAAGAAAAATGTGTAATTAATTAAATTTCCACTAAAATATATAATTGTTGAAAACAATCGAATGATTTCTATGATTATTCCATTGTAGGATTAAATCATTCGAATGCATGAATGAATTGTTCAATAACATTGCAGTATGTTGATTAGTCATTCTATACGTAGGCCTATAGCCTGAGAGCAGCGCTCTTTTTCTTATCGCCATGTAGGTCAGGTGTTTAATTTAATAAAGATCAGGGTCAGATACTGGGGCTGTTAGAAGAGTCAGTACGCTACAACCACACAGAACATTCGAAGCTTATCATTCTATTTTTGCGTCATATGATTCTGAACTCGAAGCTCTTATCAGTATCTTAAAATGGAACATATTCTGTTATGCGAGTACATATTTTGTGTAACTTCATACGGCTTGTTGTGGTGGTAAGCAAAATCAATGAATAATCAAGTGATATTGTGAATATTTCTATTATTTCGAATGGTTTTGATAATCAAATGAATGCATTCGATTTTTACCAATGCTGAACTACGTTGTACTGTAGCATACTGCTTCGCGTACAGTGGTTGAAGCGAGCGCTCGTTCCGACAGGGAGCGATCCCCGGCGAGCTCGAGCGAGCGCAGGCCAAACCCGAGCTCGAGCGATTACACACGAAATGCATTCGGTAAAACCGATCTCAGATATCGTTAAGCATCGCTCTCTTGCAGGTCTCTGATTACTAATATGGTGGAAGAAAAAAAATAACATTTTTATCTGCCCCCATCAGAACGTTTGCTTGTGAGTTTAATTTCTTAACTTTCTTTGGAAAAAGTTTATTTCCAACAATTAATATATGAATGTATATATTTGTCTTCAAGCAATATACCTTTTGGTGAGGCAGCACTTCACATTATTAGCATACAGTGCAGTCTCCCTGTTTCACACGCCTCTCTTACAAGTCAATTGGGACATTACCTATTTTTAATTTATAATTATAATATACCTTTTGGTGAGGCAGCACTTCACATTATTAGCATACAGTGCAGTCTCCCTGTTTCACACGCCTCTCTTACAAGTCAATTGGGACATTACCTATTTTTAATTTATAATTATAATATACCTTTTGGTGAGGCGGCACTTCACATTATTAGCATACAGTGCAGTCTCCCTGTTTCACACGCCTCTCTTACAAGTCAATTGGGACATTACCTATTTTTAATTTATAATTATAATATACCTTTTGGTGAGGCGGCACTTCATATTATTAGCATACAGTGCAGTCTCCCTGTTTCACACGCAGTCTCCTCTCTTACAAGTCAATTGGGACATTACCTATTTTTAATTTATAATTATAATATACCTTTTGGTGAGGCGGCACTTCATATTATTAGCATACAGTGCAGTCTCCCTGTTTCACACGCCTCTCTTACAAGTCAATTGGGACATTACCTATTTTTAATTTATAATTATAATATACCTTTTGGTGAGGCAGCACTTCACATTATTAGCATACAGTGCAGTCTCCTGTTTCACACATACCTCTCTTACAAGTCAATTGGGACATTACCTATTTTTAATTTATAATTATAATATACCTTTTGGTGAGGCGGCACTTCATATTATTAGCATACAGTGCAGTCTCCCTGTTTCACACGCCTCTCTTACAAGTCAATTGGGACATTACCTATTTTTAATTTATAATTATAATATACCTTTTGGTGAGGCGGCACTTCATATTATTAGCATACAGTGCAGTCTCCTGTTTCACACACTCTCTTACAAGTCAATTGGGACATTACCTATTTTTAATTTATAATTATAATATACCTTTTGGTGAGGCGGCACTTCATATTATTAGCATACAGTGCAGTCTCCCTGTTTCACACGCCTCTCTTACAAGTCAATTGGGACATTACCTATTTTTAATTTATAATTATAATATATACCTTTTGGTGAGGCGGCACTTCATATTATTAGCATACAGTGCAGTCTCCTGTTTCACACGCCTCTCTTACAAGTCAATTGGGACATTACCTATTTTTAATTTATAATTATAATATACCTTTTGGTGAGGCGGCACTTCATATTATTAGCATACAGTTCTCCCTGTTTCATTAGCATACAGTGAGGCGGCAGTCTCCCTGTTTCACACGCCTCTCTTACAAGTCAATTGGGACATTACCTATTTTTAATTTATAATTATAATATACCTTTTGGTGAGGCAGCACTTCACATTATTAGCATACAGTGCAGTCTCCTGTTTTACACGCCTCTCTTACAAGTCAATTGGGACATTACCTATTTTTAATTTATAATTATAATATACCTTTTGGTGAGGCAGCACTTCACATTATTAGCATACAGTGCAGTCTCCCTGTTTCACACCTCTCTTTACAAGTCAATTGGGACATTACCTATTTTTAATTTATAATTATAATATACCTTTTGGTGAGGCGGCACTTCACATTATTAGCATACAGTGCAGTCTCCCTGTTTCACACGCCTCTCTTACAAGTCAATTGGGACATTACCTATTTTTAATTTATAATTATAATATACCTTTTGGTGAGGCAGCACTTCACATTATTAGCATACAGTGCAGTCTCCCTGTTTCACACGCCTCTCTTACAAGTCAATTGGGACATTACCTATTTTTAATTTATAATTATAATATACCTTTTGGTGAGGCGGCACTTCACATTATTAGCATACAGTGCAGTCTCCCTGTTTCACACGCCTCTCTTACAAGTCAATTGGGACATTACCTATTTTTAATTTATAATTATAATATACCTTTTGGTGAGGCGGCACTTCACATTATTAGCATACAGTGCAGTCTCCCTGTTTCACACGCCTCTCTTACAAGTCAATTGGGACATTACCTATTTTTAATTTATAATTATAATATACCTTTTGGTGAGGCAGCACTTCACATTATTAGCATACAGTGCAGTCTCCCTGTTTCACACGCCTCTCTTACAAGTCAATTGGGACATTACCTATTTTTAATTTATAATTATAATATACCTTTTTGGGACATTACCTATTTTTAATTTATAATTATAATATACCTTTTGGTGAGGCAGCACTTCACATTATTAGCATACAGTGCAGTCTCCCTGTTTCACACGCCTCTCTTACAAGTCAATTGGGACATTACCTATTTTTAATTTATAATTATAATATACCTTTTGGTGAGGCAGCACTTCACATTATTAGCATACAGTGCAGTCTCCTGTTTCACACGCCTCTCTTACAAGTCAATTGGGACATTACCTATTTTTAATTTATAATTATAATATACCTTTTGGTGAGGCAGCACTTCACATTATTAGCATACAGTGCAGTCTCCCTGTTTCACACGCCTCTCTTACAAGTCAATTGGGACATTACCTATTTTTAATTTATAATTATAATATACCTTTTGGTGAGGCGGCACTTCACATTATTAGCATACAGTGCAGTCTCCTGTTTCACACGCCTCTCTTACAAGTCAATTGGGACATTACCTATTTTTAATTTATAATTATAATATACCTTTTGGTGAGGCGGCACTTCATATTATTAGCATACAGTGCAGTCTCCCTGTTTCACACGCCTCTCTTACAAGTCAATTGGGACATTACCTATTTTTAATTTATAATTATAATATACCTTTTGGTGAGGCGGCACTTCACATTATTAGCATACAGTGCAGTCTCCCTGTTTCACACGCCTCTCTTTACAAGTCAATTGGGACATTACCTATTTTTAATTTATAATTATAATATACCTTTTGGTGAGGCAGCACTTCACATTATTAGCATACAGTGCAGTCTCCCTGTTTCACACGCCTCTCTTACAAGTCAATTGGGACATTACCTATTTTTAATTTATAATTATAATATACCTTTTTAGGTGAGTCTCCCTGTTTCACACGCCTCTCTTACAAGTCAATTGGCACTTCATTCATTATTAGCATACAGTGCAGTCTCCCTGTTTCACACGCCTCTCTTACAAGTCAATTGGGACATTACCTATTTTTAATTTATAATTATAATATACCTTTTGGTGAGGCGGCACTTCATATTATTAGCATACAGTGCAGTCTCCCTGTTTCACACGCCTCTCTTACAAGTCAATTGGGACATTACCTATTTTTAATTTATAATTATAATATACCTTTTGGTGAGGCGGCACTTCACATTATTAGCATACAGTCTCCTGCAGTCTCCAAGTCAATTGGGACATTACCTGTTTCACACACCTCTCTTACAAGTCAATTGGGACATTACCTATTTTTAATTTATAATTATAATATACCTTTTGGTGAGGCGGCACTTCATATTATTAGCATACAGTGCAGTCTCCCTGTTTTACACGCCTCTCTTACAAGTCAATTGGGACATTACCTATTTTTAATTTATAATTATAATATACCTTTTGGTGAGGCGGCACTTCATATTATTAGCATACAGTGCAGTCTCCCTGTTTCACACACCTCTCTTACAAGTCAATTGGGACATTACCTATTTTTAATTTATAATTATAATATACCTTTTGGTGAGGCGGCACTTCAATTGGGACATTACCTATTTTTAATTTATAATTATAATATACCTTTTGGTGAGGCGGCACTTCATATTACAGTGCAGTCTCCCTGTTTCACACGCCTCTCTTACAAGTCAATTGGGACATTACCTATTTTTAATTTATAATTATAATATACCTTTTGGTGAGGCGGCACTTCACATTATTAGCATACAGTGTAGTCTCCCTGTTTTACACGCCTCTCTTACAAGTCAATTGGGACATTACCTATTTTTAATTTATAATTACAATATACCTTTTGGTGAGGCGGCACTTCACATTATTAGTATACAGTGCAGTCTCCCTGTTTTACACGCCTCTCTTACAAGTAAATTGGGACATTACCTATTTTTTTCCACTAGTCTTTTCTTGTCTTTCATCAATTCTTCCTCTACTTTACTCCTAACCCATCATTATACCAAAAATACTGTAACCCCCCTCACTCTACATCTCTAATTATTATTTGCACTTTTCGCTACTCTCATTTCCACATTGCTATTTTTTAGGTCTTAGTTTTCTTCTCTCACGATTTATTTCCCTTCCACACCATTTCCTTAAGTCATACTGTTTTTTCACCTTGTTTTCCCCTCTTCCTTCATCACTGCTCCCTGAACTATCTCCTACTTGCGTTACTCTACTTCAAGTCAGCCTCGATTTAGATCTTTGTCCCTTCACCCGCTTCGGAATTGCTCCCATCTGCTGTCCACTATTTCCATTCGCTTGCATTGGGGTCTTGTTCTGCTGAGCTTGCTGAACTTGCTGAATACCAGTTCACGTCACTCCTGTTTCTTCTTCGGTTGACGTCACTGCCTGATTTCCGGAAATTTTCGCTGAGTTTGATACGTTTGCATTTGACTCACGTACACTCACCATACTTGTGTCACTAACGTCGCCTTTAGACATAATATTCTTGATTTTTTCTTTCAAAATTTTTCTGTTCCTTTCCTTTTTTTCTGAGTCTACGATCGGTTCCTTTAACGTTACTAAGCACTCCTCTACACTAAACACCAAATTGTTTATCTTAATTTTGTCCCAGATGAGTTTCGCGAATTGTCCATTTTTTCATGCTGCTTTAAGAAAAGGGATTAAAATTCGTCTTTACTTCTCACTTCGTAGCTCCAGTCGTCATCTATTTTGATCGTTGTGTTCCCTAGCACCCTCCTATTCTTCATAATCCTCTCCTTCGTAACCATACTCTTAAATTTTACTAATATTGGCCTAACTTGTTCTGTATTTTGTATTTGCTTCTTTCCTACTTTAAATGCATGCTGTACTTGTCCATCGCTCACGTCCATACCAAAACACTCCCAACACACTCCTAATATCTTCTCATATGTATCGATACTCTGTTCTCTATCTTTTTCTTCTATCCCGAAAAATAACAAGTTTTTCCTCCTTTTTTCCTTCTCAAATTGATCCTATTTGCTTTTCAGAATTTCGTTTTCCAGTTGAATTTCTTCCATTTTCTTCCTTAGCTCTGCCATGCTCTCCTTCATTTCCATTAGGTCTTGTTTCACTGCACTGTCCTCCATTTCACTATTGCGCACACTTATTCACCGGTTTAACACAGGTCAACGCCTCTACTACACGTTACTATCCCCTGACTTGCACAAAACGAACCGACTTCCTCTGCAACTTGCTTAAGACTGCCAACAATTAATATAGACTGTAGCCTACTGAATTCATGATGCCCTCAGATTAACACAGTGCAGGTAGGACTATTTCTGGGAACACTAGGAACCAACCAGTCATCTAACCAACATTTGACTGCTGCGGCTTTTAAACTGTTGAAGATTTCTTTATGAGATAATGATGGGTAGCCTATTGCATTTCCTGAAAATCTACTTCTTCCTGCTTGTAGGTTTCAAGATGTGTCGACATTGGGAAGTATGCCATGATTGGATCAAACCGTCGTCGCTGTGTGGGAGGCGAATGGGATGGTCAGAAACCTGTCTGCTTTGGACTGAACCAGGAGAATGATTATGCATGTAGGTACAACTCCATTGCATTCTAGTGTCGCTTACTAGTAGCAGATATAGTTCATAGTGGCTTGTAGTGTAACTCAACACAAAATATTAAACAAAGATATAATTGCACCTTGTAGAAAAACAATAGGTGGAATGAGGATGTACTGAGAATGTAAAAGAAACGTGTATGAGAGGCAGATACAAGTGAGAAGAAGATTAATTGAAATTTTCTTTTTGTCTTTAGATATCCATTGAACTTACACACATTTTGTATCAATTGTAATTGAAATAATTTAAAAAAATAGTTTTATCAATTGACTTTCAAGGACAAAATAAATCACAAAAAAAATTAAAAATGGATATAATTTCAAATGCAAAACTTAATATGCGAGTATTTAGTAAATACCAATTTTATTCATAATATTTTATATATTATTCTTTATACATCTTGATTACACAACTTTTAACACTGTATCACTTCGGAATATGTATGATAAGACTTTCTTGTGTTAAATTATAACGTACCTCGTTTACATGTTTCGACCTATTTATGGGTCATCTTCAAAACTGGTAGTTGCTGGTCTTGATGCCTCTTGTTTTGTTTCCTGTGAGGGTGTGTTCGTGTGGTGTATAGTGGAGTCAAAGTGTGTGTGTGTTCTGAAATTGAGTTGTGTGTTGAGAATTTCATTGGGGTGTGTTTTTGTGTGTCTGTATATTTCATATTTTTCTAGTGTGTTTAGTTTCTGGCTTTTTGGTTGGATATGTAGTATTTCCATATCTGTGTTGATGTCTCTGTAGGTGTGGTTAGCATTTGTGATGTGTTCTGCATATGTGGAGGTGTTTTGTAATTTTGTTATGGCTGTGATGTTTTCTTTGTAACGTGTTTGAAATGATCTGCCTGTCTGTTCTATGTAGAAGTTGTTGCAAGTGTTACATTTGAGTTTGTATACTCCTGTGTGGTTGTATTTGTTTGTTGAGTGTACAAACTCAAATGTACCGTAACACAAATGCTAACCACACCTACAGAGACATCAACACAGACATGGAAATACTACATATCCAACCAAAAAGCCAGAAACTAAACACACTAGAAAAATATGAAATATACAGACACACAAAAACATACCCCAATGAAATTCTCAACACACAACTCAATTTCAAAACACACACACTCTTTGACTCCACTATACACCACACGAACACATCCTCACAGGAAACAAAACAAGAGGCATCAAGACCAGCAACGACCAGTTCTGAAGATGACCCATAAATAGGTCGAAACATGTAAACGAGGTACGTTAGAATTTAACACAAGAAAGTCTTATCATACATATTCCGAAAAAATATTATTCTTTATTTGTTCTTGTCATTTTTATATAAAATTGGTATTTTTTAATAGTTTGTACTTTTGAACTTGCAATGAGATATGAAATTAAATTGAAACATATTTTCAATATATGTCATACTTTTAATATTTTGTAACTGGCCCGGAAGTTCATGCCCTAAAAACTACTAACTACACATGCAAATATGCCCTTAAAAATAACAAATAGGCCTATGTCAGTAAATATGCACTAATAAATTAAGAGAAATTATGTTTCTTGCAACTTCACAAATGCTATTCCTTAGAGATGGTTCTATTGTCTGAAATCAGCAGAGTTACAGTTCACGACCAACACATGGCTGAGATTTTCAGTTGAGAAACTGCGTCTGTTGTTTCTGAAAATGCTTTTCTATCGTGAAAACTCACTTTCATGTTATACAAAGTTATTGGAGCGTATTTAAATTAGGCATATTAGTTGTTTCGTAGATTCTGAGTGCAATGGAGGATTTTTTTTCAAGAATGTCTCGAATATCGCATAACTGTTGATATTCAGGATTTTTCTAAATAATGTTAGTCACTTTTTCCTTCTCTTTTTGACCTACACTGCCAGGAACAGAACTCAGATTACATTTAATTTCTTAAAAAGTAGCTAGTGACAAATTATGTAAGGGAGTGCAAACAATTTCCAGCAAAGTGATTGCTTTTGGTAAATCGGAAAAATGAACAGATAGCCTATATCGGTAAATACAAGATTCTCTTCCAACTCATTGCTTGTCAGTATGTTTTGAGCTGTTTCAATAGTCAATTCCAACGAATTAACCACCTCTTGAACTACCTGTAGATGTTGAGCATAATACAAGACCGCATTAAGCCATGTTCTTCATCAGGTTACCGGTAACACTGATGCAGGTGGAAGTGGAATATTAGAATGCTATTGATCTAAATAACTTAATCCTTCAGCAGATATTTAACAAAAGTTTTCTTTATGGAGGTATGTAAGTCAGAGACCTAGCACGTGTTGTTTGAGTGTTCGTGTTTCATCACGATGATGAACACATTCTATCTCTCACGCAGTTCCCCGCCTTTTGTGTTAATGAATGTAAGAAATCTTGTAAATCTTATAAATTTGCCATATAGATCTTAAAGTGCTGAAAATATTATGCGTTTATAAAAATGACGGAAATATGCACTTATATGTAATATAAAATCATGCTTAATGAACTCAAAAATATTCATAATTCGTATAGATAATGTGTAAGCATATTAATTACAGCCTCCAAGATAAAGTATCGAAATGCATGAATTTCCGGGTCCTATTTGTAACATTATCTAGAAACATATTTAAAAAAATTCAGTGATATCAAAACACCTATAGTTTATAAAAGGAATACAAAATAATTTTATATTATTTTAATACTGTAGGCCTACCAGTAATGCTAATATTTCAGTAGGTACTCACTAATTAAGCTTATGCATGACATGAACTGTTGTCTAGAAAAATAATCGAATGACTTTTAATTACTAAAATAATTAATGTACTAAGTTTTAAATTTAAATAGCATATTATAACTTCTGGACAAGTCCTTAGTTGTGTATTTCAACAAAATATTACTTACGTGGTAAATTAACTCTGTTGCAGTTATTCAGTAGGTTCAACACGTGAAAATTAAATACACTACATAAAAAAATTGGCAATTAAATTCAGCTATTCTTATTGGTAGAGATAATATTGAAAATTAAATTTAATTAAGTTTTATTTTATTGATTTTAATTTAGAAAAAATTCAGCAAATACGAGTAAGGTTTTCAAGAAGCTTTCAAATTATCTTTTCTTGGAAAACTATTTCCTGTTATTTTATGTGCTAATCTTAGGTTCCAATATACCGGTAATTGTCTGGTTTTTATAGAGGTTAATGTGCCTATGTTATATATGTGTATTTTTAATAAAATTAAATTAATAGCTCTGTTCCTTCATTTATGTAAACAAAATATGCATAGTAATGACTAAAACAGGTTTAGAAACACGTTTAGGAAAGAAAGCAGGCATTCTTCATTTTAGTAGTGGATGGATTGAAATGCCATTTTACAATCTTACTGTTTTATAGCATATTTTAAATCCAAACAATGTCAACAATATGTTCGCAAAAATCTGTGCCCTCAAGATCTGAAATTTTTGTATACCAGTAGGCCTATGTATACTGGAGATGGGAAAGTTGGCATGTATATCATATAAGTTCTAAAAGTGTCTAAATCTTTCAGCTGTAAAAGGAGCAAATTTTAAGTACAAATAAGACTTCTTCAACGTGGTTCGAAATGATTGGTTTTTTGCATCGAGTTCATTGTTTCTGCTTCATTATCAGCTCTTGTTAACAGACCCAACAGATAGGTTCCCCTTTTCTTGCCTTTTGATGATGGAGTCGAAACACATCTATGACATGGAAAGAAGTATATTTACTGTCCTCACAAAAACTGACTGTCTATATTATAAAAGAGAAAGTTCCAAACACCTAAAGATTTATAACAATGTCTTAATAAAAGTAAGTTTTTAAACATGCGAGATCCATTAATGGAATCGGCCTATTATGTAGACACATTCTATTTCTCCTGAAAAAAAATACAAGGTTAAAATAAATAAGTTTGAGAGAAAAACGTTAAAATTTATGTCATTCTGTATTATATGTTTCTTATTTTACTGGGGGTAAAATGAAAAGACAAAATACTAACGGAAGAAAAACTTTATGAGAGAATACTGATACAGGGAAAATTACTGACTTTTCTGACATTTATACAACAGTGTATCTAACTTTCGCTTAGAAATTATGGACATATGTTAAATTATTGAATGTCTTTTGAATATGATCATTAGAATATAATTGAAGAATGTGATCCCAAAACGTTTTAAGTCCATTTTTATGAAAGGACTGGGCTAGTTTTTTTATCCACCGGTCTATGGACTGAGTGAGTTTTCAAGTGACATGCATAATAACACAAACTTTTAGACAAAGATTGGCATTATTTTGAAGGAAAACAAGCTTAAAATGTAATGATAGAGATCTAAAATGAATAATGCGTGTGTATAAATCATAAAAATGACCAAATGAATCACACTCTTCAATTAATTTCCTTTGTGAGTACCTTCACAGTTTCAATTTTTTTTTGTAATGGCATGACTCTTCACATGCCGTTATTTTTTCTATCATTATCTATCTTCCAAAATTGGGCATTTAGGCTAGTATTTTCCTCATTTTTGTGCACATTATGAACCAACTTCAGACATTCAAATGTAGCTGGCCATTCTGGTCATACAGTTAATATGGCAAGATCTGTACTGGGACCAGATGTTGGTGCAGGACGAGATCTAATTGCATTTAACACATTTCCCAGAAAAGTTAAGGTAAGCGTTCACTACATCGTATCGCACTCATCGGACGAATCGCACAGATCGGAAAAAGACAATCTTTACTGTAATTGTAATGTAACCGCATTCACTACATCGTATCGTATGCGGCGTCTCCCGGCAAATCCGTCCACGTTTCTCGGATGAGCAACTTTTCCGATGCGTGTGATCATGGCCTTCTTTAATAAATCAATTTTAATTGGTCAACTGTTACTATTATGGTGTGTCATGTTCAGTGTCGCGCCAAAATGGCAGACGGAAAACTTATTTCACTTGTAGGAAATTGCAAAGAATTATATAATTTGAGGCGTTCCCATTACAGTAATCAAGTCATTTCTTGCAAATATATCATGTAACCAATATTTCTTTCGTTTCTTCCTCTTCAATTAAGACGCATGAAGCAATTACAAATTCTTATTCGCTAACAGACGTAATTAATAGCCCTAACCTCAAACTCCTCTCTTTTCAGCAATGTCAATATCGTACGATGTCATGTTTTAAACAGCTGATAGGGAATCCGATGAGGCGATGAGGTAGATCCGTTACAGTGAACGCACTGCACCTAAAATATCCATTGCGAGTGATTCGTATGAGGAGTGCGATACAATGTAGTGAACGCTTACCTTTACAGTACAATTCAACTACTCACTGTTCTTAACTAAAACTTACTTCAGAGTTGGAATGCTTTCAGTCCATTTTCTTTGAAACATTCTACATAAATTTGTCATTAATATTCCTGATATAATATGATAATGTCATCGCTCATTAGTACAGATCACTAAATCCAATTTTTCTGAGTCAAGAACTTCCTTTTAGAAAAATCACTTTGTCCTCGCCAGACATCTAATCGCGTAATCTGTGTTCCTAAAAGATACATCTGAATTTTTTACCAATAACCCTTGTAGTTCCCAATTATGACTTCACTTTTTTAAACAATAACATTCCATGGTGTTCCACATTTTGAAAGACTGTCTTTATCAGTACTACAGTGAAAATTTAAATAAAAGAAGATTACACATTTATAAGTGGCCATAAATGGAAACAACGAGCACAAATCTAATCATTTTTATTTTTAAAGTAAAGAACGTACCTGTATTTAAACCACTTATAGTATAAAATCGCTCATCTACAACAAACAAAATTTATCTTTACTTCCGTAATCACAGAATAAGACTGGCACAGTTCATAAACATATGTGCTGATAGCTGACATTGTAAAAGCTGTAATTTATGACAAGATGATGATATAAAGTTTATCTTTTGCCTTCTGCATCCTCAACTATCCCACTTAAGGGGAGAGGATGGTGTTTTTTAAACCTTTTTTCCTATTTGGTGTAAAATATTAATTTTTTGTATGTAGAGAGCTCATAGCTGTGGCAATTCAACCTAATAAAAATATTTTGAAAAAAAAAATTATTGGGGGGCCCAAATTTGAAAAAAATATACCCAATGCAGGATTGTACTAAAACCGATATATCTAAACCGTTTTTAAAGATAGATTGAAACACGTTAGTGCAATGTATTTGGAAAAGCATGTTCTACAAACTGTCTGTAACAGAATTTTGATATTAGTCCCCACGTTTGTAAAATAAACAATTAAAATTTAATAACAATTTTCTGATTTCCTTTCTTGCAAACAAACGGACGTATTTTTAAATGAAATCAATTAACAAAATTATGTTACAAAGAAAAGTTTCCTAATAGTGTAAAGAATGTGTGTTCTAAATTTCATGCATGTATCTTTAATAGTTCAGAAATTATATCCATTTTTGTCTGGCAATGTAACAAAAAAAAATGAAGTTACTGGAAACCGATAAAAGCAGGCGTGTGATTTAAAAATCCATAGCGCAGGAAGTTTAAAAATGACATCTCAACATCGAATAAGGGCACAAATACCCAAAAAATGTTATGCAATGCATTCCACACATATCAAAGGGTATTTAAAAAAAATTGTGAAAATTTAATTTACCGGAAACAACAATAAAAGTGGGCGAGTGATTTAAAAATCCATAACGCAGGAAGTTTAAAAATGGCGACTCAACATCCGATAAGGGCACAAATACCCACAAAATGTTATGCTATGCATTCCACACATATCAAAGGGTATTTAAAAAAAATTGTGAAAATTTAATTTACCGGAAACAACAATAAAAGTGGGCAAGTGATTTAAAAATCCATAACGCAGGAAGTTTAAAAATGACGACTCAACATCCGATAAGGGCACAAATACCCACAAAATGTTATGCAATGCATTCCACACATATCAAAGGGTATTTAAAAAAAATTGTGAAAATTTAATTTACCGGAAAAAACAATAAAAGTGGGCAAGTGATTTAAAAATCCATAACGCAGGAAGTTTAAAAATGACGACTCAACATCCGATAAGGGCACAAATACCCACAAAATGTTATGCAATGCATTCCACACATATCAAAGGGTATTTAAAAAAAATTGTGAAAATTTAATTTACCGGAAACAACAATAAAAGTGGGCGAGTGATTTAAAAATCCATAACGCAGGAAGTTTAAAAATGGCGACTCAACATCCGATAAGGGCACAAATACCCACAAAATGTTATGCTATGCATTCCACACATATCAAAGGGTATTTAAAAAAAATTTGAAAATTTAATTTACCGGAAACAACAATAAAAGTGGGCAAGTGATTTAAAAATCCATAACGCAGGAAGTTTAAAAATGACGACTCAACATCCGATAAGGGCACAAATACCCACAAAATGTTATGCAATGCATTCCACACATATCAAAGGGTATTTAAAAAAATTGTGAAAATTTAATTTACCGGAAACAACAATAAAAGTGGGCGAGTGATTTAAAAATCCATAACGCAGGAAGTTTAAAAATGGCGACTCAACATCCGATAAGGGCACAAATACCCACAAAATGTTATGCTATGCATTCCACACATATCAAAGGGTATTTAAAAAAATTGTGAAAATTTAATTTACCGGAAACAACAATAAAAGTGGGCAAGTGATTTAAAAATCCATAACGCAGGAAGTTTAAAAATGACGACTCAACATCCGATAAGGGCACAAATACCCACAAAATGTTATACAATGCATTCCACACATATCAAAGGGTATTTAAAAAAAATTGTGAAAATTTAATTTACCGGAAACAACAATAAAAGTGGGCGAGTGATTTAAAAATCCATAACGCAGGAAGTTTAAAAATGGCGACTCAACATCCGATAAGGGCACAAATACCCACAAAATGTTATGCTATGCATTCCACACACATCACAGAGTATTTTAAAGAATTTTTTTTTTTTTGGAAAATTTACTCATTTTTCACCAAAAAATACCATCCTCTTCCCCTTAATACTATAAACATCTCAATGATTTTCTAAGAGATAATGGAGCAGGGTGACCATTTGCTTTTCCCCTCTGTTGCATATATCGCTGACTAATAACCTATTACACTAATCAGACTTCAGATGTATACAAACAATAAATGTTCTTTCTTTGACAATATAGTCAAGTGAGATGTACTTCCTGATAATATATAAACATATCAGCCAGGACCTCAGTCAGAAGTAAAATATAGATGTCGAAATTTAAGTCGACATATTTTTACTGATTCTGATTCAGAAATATCTTCAAGAAATGTATAAATTTTTAAATGGCATTATGGCAATTTACGTTTTGTAACATTTACTTTGCATAAACTCGCATGTATATTCATATTTTTAGTAGTAGTATTAATAGTGTGTTTCCTTTGAATTTAAATGTTAATGATTATGTATAGCACTAATAATAATTGCTGGTACAATTGTATGCTGTGTTAATTTCAGTCTGGATTTAGAATCTAATCATGGACATGTGTGGCCACCAACATGTGGATGAACGTGAGAGATTTAATCATTTAGCTTCTGTATGTCTAGAAACATGGCAGAATAGTTTTGCCTGCATGAAATAGTTGTTAGTTTTAATTTTTCTCGATGTTCACAATTTACCAACACGTTGGCAGACTTGCGTATGCTTGGATAACAGTTTTTCTTCCTGCAGTGGAGAAACCGCCAACGATCTTGTTTCGTCATCAGTTGGGACCAATCGCACAGAGCAATGATGGGCGCCTAATTGTGTATCCAGGAACGATCCTACATATGGAATGTCTTTGGATACGAAGATTCGGTACACCCAAGTGGGTTATCAGCCACAATTACAGGTGAGGCTGAATTTACTACTACTTTTACTTTTAAAGGCTTCTCCACTTTATAAGCGGTTGCCTTGAATTCCCTTTTTCCATTCTTCTCTATTATTCCAGGATCCATCTTCGAGGCCTCTAGCCCTCATTGCTTCTATAATTCTTCCCCTCCACATATATCTAGGCCGTCCTCTTTTTCTTCTTCCAGGTGGAGACCAATTCAATACTTTCTTGGACCACCTCTCGTCTGACATCCGTTGCATGTGTCCAAACCATTGTAGTTGTCTTCGTTCCTTACGGTCGATTATATTTTCTTGTAGGTTCAACTCTTCCATAATAATGTCATTCCTAACCTTTTGTAGACGAGACACCCGCAAGCTACGTCGTCAACCATCCATTTCCACTGCTTTAATAGCATTTTTTTGTCTTTCATTCAATGCCCAGCCCTCGGCACCATATGTCAGAATACTTTACACTATCACATTTAAAATCACCAGCTTTGTCTTATGTGTTATGTTCCGACTCCAAAGGACTCCATTTAACTGCTATATAGCAGAGCGGGCCTGAGACACACGATTTTCAACATCTCTCTCACATGCACCAGATTGATGTAGTACTGATCCCAAGTATTTAAAATGGTCCACCGCCCGAATTACACCATTCTCTAAATTCAAATTTCTACTTTCTCCGCCGACTACCAGATATTCTGTCTTTGTAAAATTAATATTTAGACCTCCTGATTTATAACAACTTATAAACTTTTTTGTCATAAATTTTATGTCATCTCTTTCTTGTGCCATGATGACCTGGTCGTCTGCAAAAAGTAATGAATGTATAATCTTATTCTTAATTTCAATTCCCATTGAGCTACAAGACTTATTCCATTGACTCAAAACAGTTTCTAGATAGGAGGCTGAATTTAATTACTAATTTTTATAGACGTTGAAAATATTGTGCAAGTTCCACACTTCATATATATTGAGATAAATTATTTTAAAAATTGTTTATTAGAATATATAATGTAGTTACTTTCTTGTGTATTTATTCATCTTCTTTATAATATATAGAGTCAACCGTAAGTACTTCTGTCCCGAACTTTTCTTCCATTCATCGTTCCCTCTAATGCATCCTTCAGTAGGTAGTGACACAACCAATTTCTTTTTCTCTAATGCCGTAACTGTTTTGTATATTTATTGATTCTTGCTATACTTATTTATTTATTTATATTCATTCATTCATTCATTCATTATTTATTTATTCATTTATTCATTCATTTATTATTTATTCTTTTATTTATTCACTCAGTCACATATTCATTCATTCGGTCACACATTCATTCATTCACTCATCCACTTATTCATTTATTTATTTATGTACTTAGAAAATTTTGTTATCAATACTTGTATATTTAATGCAGTTACTTGTTTTTATATTAAATTTATTTTAGTTACTGGTACTTACTTCTTTCTTAATTAATTTTTAATTTATTTTGCTGTTTATTATATTCATTTGTTTTTGTGTTTTGTAATTTAATTAATTATAATTTGTTCATTTATATTTGTGTTTACTGATTTACGTATGGTACTTTACACATTTTAATTTCATTGTTCGTTTATTGCTAACATAGCCCTACTCGTATTCTATTTATTTACATTCTTGGTACTGGTGTTTTGCTTTAATTTTAGTAATTTATTTTATTTGTGTACATATTTATTTTCTAGTGCATTTTGATTATCTTGTATATTAATTCCCTTTGTTTGTACTTTTAATTGTGTTTATTCATGTTATTTATTAATTTTTGTTAATGAAATTATTGTATGTATATGAATATAATAAATTAAGTTTTCTTTTCTTTCCTGTTACTGATAATCTATTTATATACTGTATTTATTGTAGTTGATTCTTAATTCATTTTATTTATTTATTTATTTATTTATTTATTTATTTATCTATCATTTATTTAATTCGCTCATTCATTTATTCTTTCAATTCATGTATTCGATTAATTACTGTTAATTTGTCCCATGTAACTTGGTGGTCTATATGTCATCCCTGAACTCCTTTGTGGAATGAGTTCTCATGTGAGAAGAAATTTTCTCATGAAATTTAGTATGTTGTTATTTATTAATTAGTTATTCATTCGCTTTAATTATTTACATCTGGTTATTTATGCATTTTTACACGTATGAGGCGTGTTCTTAAAGTAAGTTCCATTTTCAATTATAGCTGTTGCATCGCTGCAATCGTTATTTTGCGCATGTGTGTTTCCTTCTTCAGTCCTCAGGCAAGCTGTGCATGCAGTTTCAGAGCTTCAGTCCGTGTGTGTGGTTAGTTGTGATCAGTTGAAATGTTTAAAGTGATCGAGCACCCCGCCGACTGTGAGATGCGGTCTGTTATCCGTTTCTTGAATGCGAGAAACATCAAACCAGCTGACATTCATCATCAACTTTATGAGGTGTATGGTGATGATGCCATTAGTGATGGAATGGTCAGGAGATGGGTTAGAAAGTTCAACGAGGGCCGCATCTCTGTGCATGACGAGCAGCATACCGGTCGGCCATCTTTGAACAATAACGATTTGGTGCGTGCTGTCGATGAAAAAATTCATGAGAACAGGAGGTTCACAATTTCTTTGCTTTCCTTGAATTTTCCACAAATGTTGCGGAGTGGTTTGCAGGCGGGTGAATTCTACAATGAGGGGATAGAAAGACTTGTGCCACGACTCGATAAATGCCTCAATAATGGTGGAGATTATGGTGAGAAGTAATTGAAGTGTGGGGAATACAATGCTACAAAAATGGTTTGTAAATATTTTCCCGTTTACTTTCTACACCCTTTTGGAACTTACTTTAAGAACACGCCTCGTATTTATGTCTGCTTATTTATTCTTTCCAGTCTTACTGTTATTTAGTTACTAGGTACTTTTATTTATTTATATATAGTTATTAAAATATACATTTCATTTGTACACCTATGTATTCCTTACATACATTTTATGTAAGTAATGAATAATATGTACCAGTACTTATTTAGTTGCTAATTATCATTATCATCATCGTCATCATCATAATCTTCATAATAGGAATTAAGCAATAATGACTGTACCATTTTCACAATGTTTCAGGTGCATCATTTCCTTGAATGCCCGACATCTATCCTACCTATAGGTTTATATGTAGAAATTTAGACCAGTGGGATTGGTGCTCACCCAGCATCGTGATGAAGTTAGAGAGCTATAATAGACAGCGAAATTTGGTTCTACAAACCAAATATTAGGCCTAGGGGAGGATCATCATGCTAACCACACGAAATCCCCATACTGGCAGGATGTGATCACTTATTGCTGCTCATTCGGCTGAGTGGGCCTGAGTCCTTTGTAGCCTGTCGTGTCCAGGGTTATTATTATTGCTATTAACTCATGCCAAACTACCATATTAACAACATGTGTTTGTTTACAGAAAGTATCCAGAAGGCTGGACAACTGATCCCGGTCGTGATTCCCAGCTGGAGTATCGACTGAGTATTTATCACGCGAGTCGGGATGATTCGGGAGTGTTTACATGCGTCACTCCCACGAGACATACACATGCAGTCGAGATACTTGTCAAAGGTATGACAATCATCAATCAGACTCCTGTATCTCCTCATG
Organism: Periplaneta americana; assembly: GCA_025594305.2. Taxonomy (NCBI): domain Eukaryota; kingdom Metazoa; phylum Arthropoda; class Insecta; order Blattodea; family Blattidae; genus Periplaneta; species Periplaneta americana. The sequence goes on along the minus strand of JAJSOF020000036.1, from coordinate 35,466,095 downwards.
AGGAGCATAGGGCATTCACAAAGTGCCTCCATCGGACCCTATTTGTAGCCAACTTCTTCACTTCACTCCATATTTTCCCCTCCCTAGCAATTTCCACCAAAACTGTTCTCTTCCATGTATTTTTTGGCCTTCTTCTTGTTCTACTACCCTGGAGGTTCCAATCCAAAGCCATTCTTTCTACTGCTCCATCTTCCTTCCTGATTGTGTGCCCTATCCAATTCCACTTTTGTCTTTTGATTTCTATTGTGATTTCATTTTGATTTGTTATCTTACATAGTTCTGAGTTTGTGTTTATATCTGGACATCTAATTTTTTTAATTCTCCGTAAACATCTATTAAAAAATGTTTGCAGTTTATTTTGTATAATTTTACTTGTTTTCCATGTCTCACAGCCATATAATAAGACTGATTTCACATTACTGTTAAAGTTTTTAATTTTTGTAGATCTTGATATAATATCAGATTTCCATATTGGGTACAACTGGACAAATGCACTATTTGCATTTTTAATTTGGTTCTTTACATTCCCAAAGGCTCCACCATCCTTGTCAATTATATTACCCAAATATTTAAATTCTTGAACAGTATCAATGTTATTATTATTTATTATAACTTTATCTGTCTTTTTACTATTTAATCTCATTTCTTTATGCAAATCTAGTCTTTCAGGTAAAGCTCCCTGTAAAGCAGATTTGAATAATTTCAAGGGAAAAATTGTTCCTCTGGTTGAACGTACCAGCGCTCTGCCAACTGAGCTACCCGGGAACTCCACCCGACACCGTCTCAACCTTTCCCTTTATATCCACACAACTCGCTTGGGCTGACGAAACGCCAGAGACCCACATCGAGTGCACACAAACTCTGTGTGACTTAGAATTGTGGTTCTCTGTTAACGTACACAGTGACGTACATATTATGCAAATCTAGTCTTTCAGGTAAAGCTCCCTGTAAAGCAGATTTGAGTAATTTCAAGGGAAAAATTGTTCCAGGGCCGGGTATTTTTCCCTTGAAATTATTCAAATCTGCTTTACAGGGAGCTTTACCTGAAAGACTAGATTTGCATAGTATGTTGTTGTTGTTGTTTTCTAATGCCAGGCATTTGACAATAAAGTCATTTGACCTCTTGCACTCCAATATTTTTCAAAGATATTGTCATGGTTAGCCACTGACGCACAGAGTCGATTCTGTACCATTAAAGTAGTCCCCACCCGGAGATCCGACTGGGGGACTATTTTACCTCCGGATAATTGGCAAGTTGTAGCCGATTTAAGTGAACACCATATTTTAACGTTTTGGTGGCTACTTCATTCACACACAACCCCCAGAATGTCTGGAGGACCACACCTGCTGTTGGTCGACGGGTCCATTGGACCTAGTTGGGAGATCTTGTTGATCACCAGCTTTCCCTCCTTAAGCCACTGGAGGACGATTTTAGTGTCCTAGCAGGTCAGCACTAGGAACAGAAAAGTAGAAAGGGGAGGAAGGAAAGTGAAATGAACCCCTAGGCCTCGAATGGTCTAATGCCGTTGGGGTCGAAGAAAGTAAGAGTTCAGTCAGAGAACTGGATAGGAAAGGGTAAAGAGGGAATTAGGTATTAAATAGAAAAAAATTATACCAAATTCGGCCAATAACTCATCAAGCTGACCAGTGCTAATTGATGAGTAGCCCCTCCCTTTAGTTCAGCTTGTAAAATTATGCTTACTAACAGCTGCACCACAGGAAGGTAGGGATGGGACATTGGGTATTTGTCCAGGTTGGTTCCTTAAAGCCTTCAATGGGAGGGATTAATGGCTCTCCCCCTTGTATTCGACAAATACCGTTTTGCATAATATGTACGTCACTGTGTATGTTAACAGAGAACCACAATTCTAAGTCACACAGAGTTTGTGTGTACTCGATGTGGGTCTCTGGCGTTTCGTCAGCCCACGCGAGTTGTGTGGATATAAAGGGAAAAGTTGAGACGGTGTCGGGTGGAGTTCCTGGGTAGCTCAGTTGGCAGGTCCCGGGATCGATACCCGGTCCCAGAACAATTTTTCCCTTGAAATTACTCATTTCTTTAGTTTTCTTTACGTTTATTTTCATATGAGCCCCTTTTATTACTTCTAATAAAGTATTAACTTTATTCTGCATATCACCAAAACTATGGGAGAGCAAATAGATATCATCGGCGAAATCCAGATCTTCCAAAGTATCGTTTAATCCCCATCTTGTACCTCTTCTAACATTGTCAACAGACCTTTCCATAATATCATTCATAATAATTAGAAATATGATCGGAGAGAGAATACAATTCTGTTTCACTCCGCATGTAGTTGTTATAAAAGGTATGACATGTGGTGTGAATATGTCACATCCTGTGCAAGTGGAGAGCTGTTATTAATTAAATTTGTTACTGTTTTACACATTTTGTGTGTAAAGTGGGAGTCAGTCAGTATGTGTATACATTTGGTAGGCAACACATGCAGTAGTGTGCAGCTGTGCAAGTGATGTAACCTATTGTTAGCCAGTGGCGTACACATAAAAGTTGGGAGAGGGTGATGATTTGTTTTCACTTAATGTATGTGGGGGAAAATCGTCCTATGTGGCCTAACAGTTTGTACTAGCCTTTGAGCTCGAACCCGGTGGAAGACAATAAATTTTTCGGGCAAGAACATTTATAGTAAGGTTTCCTCTGGGAAGGAAGTAAAGCTGCGGGTCCCATGTTGCTTGATTTGCAGTAGGCTATATGAAAGATCCTAACTTACCAAAACAAAGTCAAAATTCGCTTGATACTGGTACTAATTAAGTATCTCAGATGTTGTGATTTTGATAGTCCTGTGGGTATCTCAACACCGAAGAGTTCTGTAGTTGGCTATTGGCCTAAGGGGTTAAGTACAGCTTACAGCAGTAAAATTTTTGGAAATATTCAACATGTTTTCTTCCATTACTGAATTTTGTACAATAATGAAAATTGGTATATATAAAACACTGGCCTTCTGATATATGAAAAATATTTTTACGATTTAAAAAGAAATATATATATATATATATATATATATATATATATATATATATATATATATATTTTCCAAAATTCAAAATGTGCAGTTAACTGTGCAGTGATGAAGTGATTCTCTCTAACTCATAAACTTGTTACCTTTTTCATGTTCTCTCTTTTTATTTTATTTCTGAAACTCATGTTTACACATGCTTTTTCAACTACATTCCTTACAAAATAATATGTTTTTTTTTTTATTATTGTGTTAGAAGAAAATACTGACATTTGACCATTTTGTAAAATGAATTTATTTTTGATCAGACAATCTATCAAAGAAAGACAAGTGATTTTGCATCATATTATAGATATGACATGCATTAATACACACAAGAAATTTCATCTCAGAATGTTGGATATGTTTTTGAGTTATGTGGAAACGCTTCATCACTGCACAGTGAACTGAATTTTGGGGGGGAGGGGAATGTGTTGTTGTTGTTGTTTTCTAATGCCAGGCGTTTGACAATAAAGTCATTTGACCTCTTGCACTCCAATATTAAAAAAAAAAATGTAAATACAGTAGCGTGCAAATTAATCCGAACAAAGTAATTACTTATGCAAAAACATTCAAACGGGATAAAGAAAGGATCTAAGACATACCTCAGTAATGTATGTGGCCTCCCTTGTTCCTAATAACAGCTCTGAGACGATTTGGCATGGATTCCACTAATTTCCCACAAATATTCTTCATTTCTTCATCGCGAAACCATACACCAATGAGGGCAGAAATCATCTTCTCCTTTGTAGAACAATCCATTTTTTGCATTCTTCTTTTGCAAATTAACCACAAGTTCTCAATGGGGTTGATGTCGGGTGAGTTGCCTGGCCAAGGGAGTACCTGAATATTCTTCTTGTTGAAGAATTCTGTAGTTTTTCGAGATGTATGGCATGGTGCCAGGTCTTGTTGGAACACACCTCTGCCATCCGGAAATGATTTTTGCAGCTGGGGTACGATTCTGGTTTCCAATAAGTGAATATATTTGTCAGAATTCATCATTTCCTTGGTAGGTATTAATGCTCCAGGCCCTTAATGTGTAAAACAACCCTAAAACATTACTTTAGGGGGGTATTTGGGTGCTTGTTGGAGATGAGCTGCTGTTACTTTTTCGGATCCTTTCTGTACGTAAGAAACACGGTGGCCGTGGACCTCGAAATGAGACTCATCGGAAAAAAGTACATTCTTCCAGTCATTCACTGTCCAGTGTTGATGTAATTTTGCTCACATTAAGCGTTTTTTGCACATAACAGGGGTTAGCAGTTGCTTCTTAATAGGCTTACGAGCCCTTCACCCAGCTTCCAAAAGCCTATGCCGCAATGTTGTGACGTGAATATTCGCCCCAGTGGTAGCCATTAACTCGCGGGTTAAGTCGACAGCAGTTAGTCTAGGATTTAATTTACTTTTCCTGACAATTAAACGATCATCTGCAGGTGAAGTCTTCCTTTTCCGGTCACAGTTTCCTTTTTTCTGGGGTGTAATGGATCCAGTCTCCCTGTATCGTTTTATGATCGAATTAACAGTAGCCAAACCGATGTGACATTCTGCAGCAATTTGCCTCTGTGTCATAGAAGAATGCTCTGCTAATGTTATAATTTTAGACCGTTTTTGTAGAATTGTATCCGTTTGTGAAGACGACAGAATGTACACAGGATTGCAGTTAAGTCTTCAACACAACTGAAATGCTTATAAGTACAAAACGACAGGCAAAATGTCACATATTATAAAAAAATAATAACGACAGACCTTCAACAATGGAATTACACGTACTACAGATGTCAGTTAAAGCGGTATGAGCAGCTGTGAGGCCAACAATGACAGAAAATGTAAAAATATGTCTTGTTCGGATTAATTTGCACGCTACTGTAGTTTTTTAAATCGTAAAAATATTTTTTTCATATATCAGAAGGACAGTGTTTTACACATACTAATTTTCATTATTGTACAAAATACAGTATTTGAGGAAAAAATTTTTGAATATTTTCAAACACGATTAAGAAAGATAAGAAATATGTATTTAGGGGAGAAGGACCAGTACTATATAAATTATTATAATTTTAATTTTAGAGGGGAGGAGGCATTGTTCATTGTCTGATTACTATACACAATTAGCACAATGATAGATAGTGTCAGGAATATTATTTTAATTGTAGTAGGCCTACATCAAAAGTGCTAAAAATGTAGAGTTACTCCGAAATGAAAAAATAGTTATTCAAAAGCATCACAATGTCTTTTTTATTTTTGTATGATATGACATTTTTGTTTCCCTATAATTGCTTGCAAGTAAGTTACTGACTTTTTTGTGTCAGCTGTGCATTGCCCGATGATTCCCCACGCCGTGGCCTCAATCTCAACACTCTCAACACCAAGATGAACACCAAGGTCCTCCTGTCTTGTGCCAACGGCAATTCTCTGATAGGAGCACCGGAAATAACGTGCTTGCCCTCCGGAAACTGGAGTGCACCAATTCCTATCTGTGAAAGTAAGTACTATTCATAATCATATTCATAATCATTTATTGCATCCACTGATCATATACATGATATGAGACAAGTTATATTTACAAACTAATAATTAATTACGTAATACACATAATAGCAAATAATAACTACAGTTAAATATAACACATAACATACAAATTCACAAAACTTGAGACTTCATTGTAGAAAAATACTGGTCAGGTCGATTTCCACTATAAAGCCCATGTGCAGTATGTCTTGAAGTTAGGACCTGAAACAGAGGAATTCCAAGAATTCATCAACGCAATAGAAGCAGTAGTGTAATAGCAAAGTGAATAAGACCTTTTAAATTTTTGGAGCACAGATATTTCTTTCAGAAATTAGGCAAGAAATTAGACATTTTAAGACCAATATGAATAAAATTATTTTTATGCTCGACCATGCCGAAATGTAGTAATTATACACCTGGTAGCAGCCCTTTAATGGACCTCATTAAAGTACACCTATTCATTAAAGTTCAGGTGTTCCACCAATCAGAAAATACCATTGTAGCAATATGAAAGCGCAAGTATCGATTATTCTCGGATATCCAATCGAAAGACAATTGTTTTTGCAGGAGTTCTGCGACAATTTTAGTAGACACTGGCGGCGACATCACAACATTGAAACGCCATGGAGGCTGGAAATCCAATACTGTCGCAGAAGGTTATGTTGAAGAATCGATCCAAAATAAAATTGAAATCTCAAATACAATATTAAACTCAGTCGAAAAAAACAACACACAAATTAATATCAATTCACCGTCATCTTCCAGCCTTTCACAAAGCACATTCCCGCAAATTCATTTCACCAATTGCACAATAAATCACCTATATTTGAAATAAAGTCAGTTCTGTTACTATAATAATTAGCGTTAATTGTAAATAATATTCAAATAAATTCAATTTGTCATCTCGTTTTTCAATGTCTAATTCAATTTCAAGGTTATACCAAGATTAATGTTTATTTTACTCTCTAGATTATATCAAGGTCAATGTCGACATTTGTTTCTCGGAAAAAATCCATACTTTCGCGTCTGCGCACATCTCACAATTTACGAGATATTGCTCATATGAAAATTATGAAACTCACTTGCGCTCATTTCATAAACATACTCGCGTCTTAATTACTACCATTATAGGCTCCTTGCATAATGTACTGTTATATAATGTGGTATTAAAGGGAGTTTTATGAATATCATTTTTCCTTCTTGTATGATAAGAATGGACATCTTCATTATTTCGGAATCAGTCTCAATAAAATTAGCTTTTGGCTTAATTACTTAAAGATTAATGTTTGATGCTACAAAATTATCTGTTATGATTACCATTGGTTATTAATGGAGAAAAATTCGTTCCGGCATCGGGCATCGAACCTGGTTCCCCAGGTCTACACACTGGACTAGGATGACCAGATCAAAATGTTCAAAAGCAGGACATTTTGAAAAAAAGCCTGACAACACATTAAATTCCTTTTCATTCACTGAGAATAAAAACAATAGGCAAACACAATACCAAAGCTCATTGTTATTAATCTTACAATTTCATTGTTCATACTTTTGTGAAGAGGAAATGTCCTGCAGTAGCTTTCGGGATTTCTTTAAATAGGTGTGAAATTCTTTACATGTAAAATGCTTCAAATTGTATTGTACTGTTACAATAGGGATATCTTATGCGAAGTTTTACCGCTAGATGGCAGGAGCGCTCCATGCGGCACAACATGTTGTAGGACTATGTAATGCCATATGCTACAGTTGATTACGTTTTCCCGCTTGTTGGTTTTCTGTGCGTGTCAAAATTATATTTACAATTATTTTGTATAACCTAGTATCATTTAATATAATTGAATATTTTCTTACCTCATAATTTAATTTAATTTACAATAAATAATGACGTAAACCTGCATAATATTGAGCGATTCCCCGAGATGGGTGGGGAAATCTGCAGTATGCAGAATATAGATACGAGTAAATTGAATGTTCATGAACTTAAACAAGAACTTTGATAACAAGGTGCACGAATAAAAAAATAGGAACTATGTCGAAGGTGAATATTGCCCTTTTTAATCATTAGTATTTAAGAACCGTACACTAAAAACAGGATATGCAGCCACCAATGTGTTTTTTTTTTATAGGGAAGGGACTATCGAGATTGAATTCCTGGTATTTTTTTCTGTAGTTGCAGAAAGATGAAATGCAATTTTTAATAGGATGATATAATATGATCGTAGTAGTTATCAGGATTAGTTTTGCGTTTTGTAGGTTAAGGACATACAGTTTTGAATACTATGTATGATGATTTTGAAAATTTGAAGTTGAAACATGGTTTTAATAATTAGGGTACAGTACATTAAAAACATTATTCACTACGAATCGTCCTGGATAATAAACTTCTGAGACTCCTACAACTACTGCATATAATCTAAGCTAACATAGCTTGCTGTCGAGGTTACATATGTTTTTATTAATTTTTCTTTTTCCTCTTCCAAAATGAAACTGTAGTCAATAATTCCTTACTTGAAGTAGTTACTTTTATTTAATAGCTAGCACTTTCGAGGCGCAATTTAATTACTTCTATTTTGTAAGGTTTAAAGCATATATTCAGAATATTTCGGGACCTGATTGAAGACAGAAAGCTTTCTCTGGTTTTTACATATAGGAACATAACAAAAATTTGCCATTTTTAGTTGTTTTTAAGAGTATTTAATATACTAATACATTACGTATATCCTCAATGTTTATATAACGAAAAACAAATGCACACGCAAAGCGCATCCCTCAAAGTACACGTGCACTATCTGTTGGTGCTAGTTCAGGATATCCCTATACCCTTTACTGCTTCTACTAATAGTCTGTTCCTTTCATCTGACCACTGGACGTTGATTAGTGAAAATATCCTTTCAATATTGGCATTTTATGCAATTATTGAAAAAAAAAAAAAAAAGAATTGACATATATATAGCACAGTTTGGAAACACTTAACATTCACAACCTGCTCAAAAAATGTACTCCACAACTATTATTTCTAAGAAAAAATGCTTCATCTTGTTTCAAAATAAATTCTTTTAGATCACAGAATTCATGCAATGCATATTTTTCATATAACGACAGAAATACATACTTTTGACCTTAGATTTTATCTTATATAAGTGCTGTATTTCAATATTTGGTACATTGTTGTTGAAAAACAGAAAGTCAGACATTTTGACTTTATCGTAAAAAAGCTGGCCGGATGTTCACAAAATACTAAAAAAAGCAGGACATATCCGGCGAAATCCGAATGTCCGGTCATCCTACACTGGGTGCTCTAATCACTGAGCTACACCGAGGCTCAATCCATAGCAGCAGAATGCACTGGGTGCTCTAACCACTAAGTTGCACTGAGGCTCAATCCACAGCACAGGAGAAAAATTTGATCTGATGCTTTGGAGTGAACCTCGGCATAGCTCAGTGGTTAGAGCACCCAGTGCTTAGAACTGGCGACCCAGGTTCGATCCTGGCGTTGGAACGAATTTTTATCCATTAATAAACAGTGTTAATTTAATTAGCTTAAAGTTTTCAAATTTGTTGTAGGCCTACACGGTAGAGGTATATGCCCAGAATTTTAAAGTACTGTCTACAGCTAGTTCTTTGACAGATTTGTGCTACTGACCTAATAGCTCTTTTCTGTTGTTTGAATATAGTTTTGGCATTTGGTGTATCACCCCAAAACATTATCCCATATGTTATAACTGAATGGAAGTACACATGATATATAATACAGATGGATTCTAATGATGTAAGCCGTTTCAGCAGTCATAGAGCAAAACATATTTTGCTTTCTTTCTTTTTTTTTTTTTTTTTTTTTTTTTTTTTTTTTTTTTTTTTTACTTCTGTATGCTTATATCAGTTTAAATTCTGATCCAACCATACCCATACCCTAGGAATTTTGTATTGTCACTCTAACTAATGGTTTTGTCTTTAAATTCTATAGCTGGACAGTCAAGGTTTCTATTTTGTGCATGACGAAATATTAATGCCACTGTCTTTTCTTTGTTCACTATTAACTGATTTTGTTGAAACCGATGGAGTACATATTTGATTTACTGTTTTCTTTATATTCTGGTTTATACATTATAATAAGGATGCAAGAAAGCCAGTGAAGGAAATTGAAATGGGGAACATTAACGAATTGTAACAACATTAATTTGATTTGAATAATTTCAAGGGAAAAACTGTTCCGGGGTTGGGTATCCATCCTGGGACACTTCATTTAGTGCACGAATGCTCTACCGACTGAGCTACCCAGGAACTACACCCGACATCGTTCCAATTTCCCTTGAAATTATCCAAGTCTGCTTCACAGGGAGTTCTACCTGAAAGCCAGATTTGCATAATATATACAGTACGTCACTGTAACTCTTATTATTTCAACAATGATGTGGCTTTTATTTCTGACTTTAATCACACACCCGTCAACAATGGGAAGCCTATTCCACTCAACACAGTAACACAGTAGTCGTTATTGCACTCCACAGCACGACAATGACAATTCACGTGTATTATTGAGAAGAACAACAATGTACTTCTAATTTCAAGTAATGTTCACAAAGCACTATGTACAAACAAAACTGTCAGTTCTCAGTTCACATTTCGTTTGCCTTGGCTAGTTATTCTAGCTCACTCACTCAAGTTCATGGTACGTCGAACCCCAAGCCTTCCAGATAACATTTCACTGCACTTCGAACCGAAGACTTTCAGATACAGTTCACTGCACTTCGAACCCAAGACTTCTGGATACTCCGCAATCGCCTGGACGCTATCACAGTTGCGGACTTACTCAAGTTCACTGCACATCGAACTCAGGTTGAAGACTAGCTAGCTCTCTCACAGCTAACAAACTAAACTTATTTGCGACTCACTTGTCCCTTTTTATTTATTAGATTACACGTTCTCGAATATACTGTGTCGTGTACCTTCTACAACAATCGGTCTCCAGACGTTTCCTTTCACGTCTCCTCCACTCCACGTCGGAACCGCAGTTCTTTCCCCTCTCTCTGCGCCGCACCCCAGCACCCGCCGAAGCTCACGTCTCCTCTCCTGCGCCTTCCTTCCCGCGCGCCTCCTTTCTCCCCAGACGCGCGCGAAACTCCCCGATGCGGCCAGATATGACTAGAATGTTCGGCCTGGCACCACAGTATGTTAACAGAAAACCACAATTCAAGTCACACCGAGTTTTATGCACTCAAAGTCGGGTTCTTGTCAGCCCTCTTGAGTTGTGTGGATATAAAGGGAAAAATTGGGATGTTGTCGGGTGTAGTTCATGGGTAGCTCAGTCGGTAGAGCATTCGTGCACTAAGCAAAGTGTCCTGGGATCGATACCCGGCCCCGGAACAATTTTTCCCTTGAAATTATTGAAGTCTGCTTCACAGGGAGCTTTACCTGAAAGCCAGATTTGCATTAATTTGATTATTTATTTATTTATATATTTACAATTTCATTCTTTCTGCCACAGGCATTGAATGTGCAGATCTGGTAAATCTAACAGATCCACACCTCCGAGTGTCCATCCTGAGCAGAGAAGTAGGTGGTCGAGCAGTATTCAGCTGTGCCCAGGGGTATGGACTACGAGGACCCCATGAAGCTGTATGCCAGCACACTGGAGACTGGGCCTCACCACTTCCCACTTGCCAAGGTAAAGCAGAAACATACAGCTCATCCAAGACAAGATACCATATTAAAGAGATATATAAAATACTAATGGTAGCAGTGTTCTTGAATAATAAATACATGAGCGAGTGAGTGAGCAATCAAAAGAAGAACAAACACATTTCAATTAAAAAGCTATTATCACTCTGAAGAAAGGAAAGTAATAAAAAATAAACATAATAAATAAATACATACCGTCAAATGGGCAAACTTGGAACAGTGTTTTAACTTGGAACATTATCATAGGGTATTTTCGTTTTGTCACACTAACACCAACAATGGAAGGAGGCCATAATCGTACCTATTTTTAAGAAGGGGGACAAGACTAACTGTAGTAACTTTCGAGGAATATCACTTTTGTTGACGTCGTACAAAATTTTGTCGAATATCCTTTTGAGAAGATTAACTCCATATGTAGATGAAATTATTGGGGATCATCAGTGTGGTTTTAGGCGTAATAGATCGACTATTGATCAAATTTTTTCTATTCAACAGATATTGGAGAAACAATGGGAGTATAAGGGTACAGTACATCAGTTATTTATAGATTTCAAAAAGGCGTATGACTTGGTTAAGAGAGAAGTTTTATATAATATTCTTATTGAATTTGGTATTCCCAAGAAACTAGTTTGATTAATTAAAATGTGTCTCAGTGAAACTTACAGCAGAGTTCGTATAGATTAGTTTCTGTCAGATGCGTTTCCAATTCACTGCGGGCTAAAGCAAGGAGATGCACTATCACCTTTACTTTTTAACTTTGCTCTAAAGTATGCCATTAGGAAAGTCCAGGATAACAGAGAGGGTTTGGAATTGAACAGGTTATATCAGCTGCTTGTCTATGTGGATGACGTGAATATGTTAGGAGAAAATCCACAAACGATTAAGGAAAACACGGGAATTTTACTTGAAGCAAGTAAAGAGATAGGTTTGGAAGTAAATCCCGAAAAGACAAAGTATATGATTATGTCTCGTGACCAGAATATTGTACGAAATGGAAATATAAAAATTGGAAATTTATCCTTTGAAGAGGTGCAAAAATTCAAATGCCTGGGAGCAACAGTAACAAATATAAATGATACTCGGGAGGAAATTAAATACAGAATAAATATGGGAAATGCCTGTTATTATCCGGTTGAGAAGCTTTTATCATCCAGTCTGCTGTCAAAAAATCTGAAAGTTAGAATTTATAAAACAGTTATATTACCGGTTGTTCTTTATGGTTGTGAAACTTGGACTCTCACTTTGAGAGAGGAACATAGGTTAAGGATATTTGAGAATAAGGTGCTTAGGAAAATATTTGGGACTAAGAGGGATGAAGTTACAGGAGAATGGAGAAAGTTACACAACGCAGAACTGCATGCATTGTATTCTTCATCTGACATAATTAGGAACATTAAATCCAGACGTTTGAGATGGCAGGACATGTAGCACAGAAATGCATATAGAGTGTTGGTTGGGAGGCCAGAGGGAAAAAGACCTTTAGGGAGGCCGAGACATAGATGGGAAGATAATATTAAAATGGATTTGAGGGAGGTGGGATATGATGATAGAGACTGGATTGATCTTGCTCAGGATAGGGACCTATGGCGGGCTTATGTGAGGACAGCAATGAACCTTCGGGTTCCTTAAAAGCCAGTAAGTAAGTATGTAAGTAACACCAAACTGTAATAGAACCAATGTGCTGCACAACACAGTAACAAGTGAAGATTATGTTGCCACCGTGACAAAACGAAAATACCCTATGATAATGTTCCAAGTTAAAACACTGTTCAAGTTTGTCCATTTGACGGTAAATACATACATACCAAAATTACCAGAGGGTCAGTTACTCAAGGCATACAGTGTCGTTGTCTGCTGAAGGTACTAATTTTGAGATGTGCCTTAACTCCAACAATATTATAGCATGTTTAAGTGCATGTGTAATTTAGAGAAAAACTGATAAACATTTTTCCTAATACAAATTAAAGAATCAGTGTGTGTATTTTGAGTATGTGTTAGTTTTGTTTGTGTACGCGCAAGTACGAAGAACTACATACAATCAACTTTAGAGAGAAATAGAAAATGAGAACCAAGACACGTACCTACAGACATTTTAAGACTTCAAAAATATAATACTAAATTACAAACTTAGAGGATACTGATGTTTAACGATCTCTGTATACAGTAGATGGAAGAATGAATTATTTTGAAGTTGAGAACAATCGACAAGCATAAATAAATCCTTCAAACGGCTGTGATATAACCTATCATTACATCAGTTTCAAAGAGTTCATATTTGATCTATATGTGCGGGTTCCACGTGAAAGTGTTACTTTTTAATTCTGTGTAACATTTCCAACAATACATACCATATGCAGACATCGATTTAACATGGAAAAAGAGCACTTTTTCTCTCATTTAAGGTAATCTATGTCTTCATCATCAATGGCTCGACGCCCCAGTGTGGACTCTGGCCTTCCCCAGAAGCTTCTTCCATGCCTCCCTATTAAGAACCTTGCCCTCCCAATTTCTTTCTCCAATCAATGTAACATATTGGCAGGTACTGTCCTCCCATCTCAATTTAGGCCTTCCAACTCCTCTCTTGCTCTCTGGTTTTGTTTTAAAAATTCTTCTTGTAATTCTGTCATCATTCATTCGTATTATGTGCCCTGCCCATTTGAGTCTATTAAGTTTAATGAAGTTAACTATACTATCTGGTCCTTTGTACAACTGATATAATTCAAAATCGTACTGCAGTAATCCATGTCTTACAAGGTCATAACCAGTGGCTTAGCGTCATTGTAAGCTAAAAAGCTCAACTTCCCCAGTTAATAACTCCATAATAAACCTGCAGTTCATGGACAAAATTATTTATTTACAGTAGAACCTCTATTATCCGTGGTAATCAAGGGGGTGGCTGAACGGTTAATCGAAAAAATCGGTTAATCAGTACCATAAAAGATTTGAGTAAATTTAGTAAATAATATTTACACTTTCGTATTTTCCTCCATGATCTTGTAAGTAACCGCTAGGTAGAGGATTAGAAGTTCACTAATTTAAGTCAGGTTGTCAACAACGAGTTTTTTAAGGGGCAAGGAAATCATTGTAATGGCTGTATGTGGAAAGATAGGAATAGTGGAGGTCTCCTGCTGAAGACTTACATACTTTATACACTTATCCTTTATTTGTATTAAATTGTACACAGTTGTAACTCTCTTATTCTGATGCGAGATGAACCATAGTTTCTCTTTCCCCAAACCATATAATGATTTGCACATTTTTTCGACACTTAGCACAACACGATTTCTTTTCATACCCGTGAAAAATAATTTACATATAAGTTATAGGGTTTATGAAGTACAACTTGAAGAGTAGACCATACTGTGTAACAACACTCTCTAGAAAAAACGTACTAATATAATGTGCAATATCTACTTCATATATTTCTGTAGCAAAAAGAAGAGAGAGAGAGAGAGAGAGAGAGAGAGAGAGAGAGAGAGAAGAAAGGAGGAGGCAAGAGAAAGATAGTCGGATGATCCATCAATCGGTTAATAGAGTGACGGATAATCGGGGTTCCACTGTATTTTAATACAATTTTATTTATATTTACGCGTTAAATGTTGTGATGCGGCAGCTCAGGATGATTTGTGATGCAGCAGTAAACATGAAGTCTGCACACACCAGCTTCCAAGCCCCTCCACTGCACCACAAGCAGACTCGTTTCTTTCACGCATTCTTCTGTGTAACCCACCCCGCAGATTTTCCATCCCTTTCTAATTAAATTACCCTGATCGCAAGGGTCGCAAGAAGCTAGCTTTGGCATTGGAAAGAATTTAGATTCCGAGTTGTTCCTTTTGTGAGTTATGTTCAGTTGAAGTGTTAATGTGCACTGTGTCTGATATAATAAATAATGAGTGAAATAACAGTTCCTGACACTAATTTATGTAGTCAAAAATAATCTTCTGATAAAGATTTTAATGTTGATTGACGTAATTTTACTAACACTATATCTATTGACCGTTGATATTGTGATTTCTATAAATATGACATGGAGTGAGCTAATGTTAAATTATACGTATGTGTCTTTTTCTTAGACATATGTGTAAACCATGAAATCATATTTTACTACCATTTGAGGTGATGCCTTATTGGTGTTACTTATGAGGTTCCAACCAATCTTCGGACTGCTGTCTTGACATCAACTACTATTTATTTTAACACTATATTGTTGCATTACGTTACCTCATACATGAAAGACAATTTAAGTTAGCTTCCCTTGCTCAAAATTTCATGCTATGCCACTGGTCATAACTACTGCCCTCGTTAAGAAAAACATCTGTAACAACATCGCATGGAAAACATGGTATCACATCCACTAATCACTAGAGAATATACATTGAAACATCATTTTAGGTGTGGTATAAGAATCATCTTTTGAAAAGAAGTTAAATTTTTGTTCATTGATAGACTTTCAGTACACAAATAACTTATGTAAAAATAAATGGCAATCTTAATTGGCTTTACTAATGAAAAATGAAAGATAAATTCTAAGACAGGAGTAAGCTTAGAGCAGAAATTAAGCAATTGATTAACTAGCGGACTTACTCGTGTTAATTATGTAAGTCTGTGCGGCTTATAGCAGTTTCGGTGCTTCATCACACATCCTCAGAGCCTACTAGATCTCGGCGTCATCTCGAACTTCTCTGCCTGTTTTGTGGGTGCGTTTGATTGTTGAAAGGTGTTGAAGAGTGGAGTCAAATAGTGTGTGTGTGTGTGTGTGTGTGTACTGAAATTGATCTGTGTGTTGAGAATTTGATCGGGGTGTGTTTTAGTGTGTTTGTATATTTCGTATTGTTCTAGTGTGTTGAGTTTTTGAGTCTTGGGTTGTATGTGTAAGATTTCCATGTCCGCATTTATGTTATTGTATGTATGGTTAGCTTTGGTTATGTGATCGGCGTATGTAGATGTATTGTGTCCTCTGGTTATTGCTTTAATGTGTTCTTTGTAGCGTGTTTGGAATGATGTGTCCAATGTAGAACTTGTCGCAACTATTACATGTGAGTTTGTATACACCTGTGTGGTCGTATTTATTTGTTTGTGTTTTTTGTGTGTTGAGATATCTTTGTAGTGTGTTTTCTGTTCTGTATGCTATGTTGTATTTCTGCTTTCTGAATGAAGATGCGAACTTATGTGTGCTTTTGTTTTCATATGTTAGTGTGATGTATTTCTTGTGTTCTTGTGTTTGTGTTGTGTTTTGCGTGTTTTTGTATTTGTTAAGTTTTTGTTTTGTCTTTCTTATGATGTTGTCTATTATGTTTGGATTGTAACCGTTTTCTTGTGCTATGTATTTGATTGTGTTCACTTCATTATAGTGTTGTTGGCTCATGGGTATGTTGAGTAATCTGTGTACCATTGTCCTGAATGCAGCATGTTTGTGTTGTATGAGGTGCCACACACCCTGGTCAAATTCTCAACACACAGATCAATTTCAGTACACACACACTATTTGACTCCACTATTCAACACCTTTCAACAATCAAACGCACCCACATAACAGGCAGAGAAGTTCGAGATGACGCCGAGATCTAGTAGGCTCTGAGGATGGTGTGATGAAGCACCGAAACAGCTGTAAGCTGCACAGACTTACATAATTAACACGAGTAAGTCCGCTAGTTAATCATTTACTTATATTCAAGTGTTAAAAGTAGTGTACGCAAGATTCAAAATGGAGAAATTAAGCAATGGACAAGTATTCCTACATTAAAGAACTGTTAGTAAGTTCCCAACATTCTTTGTAACATAACAGTTAATTGTATTGCTCAATAAAATAAAGTTAAATTTAATTGCAGAAGTGCAGTGTGACACCCCAGGAACACCAGACAATGGCTATATCCAAGGCAATGGCCCATATAAGGCTGGGGATGTGATACAATTCAATTGCAACCCGGAATTCATGATGGAAGGACAGCCAATCATTGCATGCCAGGAGAATGGGAGGTGGTCAGGAACTGTACCAAAATGTCAGTACTGCATAATTATGCATGTCTTTCTATTTCAAGTACTCATTCCTTTGCTTTCTTGGAAGAAGAATGGTAATATGCAGGCATTAGGAGGTCAGATTACCTCAGCAGTGAAATGCATGGAATTGTTGCATTACATGCTGTTGCATTTACCTTAACTCAGAACAACTCTTAATCTAGCATTAGGAAACCTAGAATTTTTTGAGCTACTAAATTTGTATTTATTTATTTTTTAACTAATTATTTATTTACATGTTTATACAGGGTGTAACTAAAATGTATGTCAAAACTTTAGGGACATATTCCTATCATATAGAGCAATGACGTCAACGAGAGCGCAAACATGCTCATAGCCCATATGCGCTGATCAGAGCACGTAAGGCACGCAGGTACAAGTCACTGGTGAACACAAGAGTTGTACATTATACATTGATGAAGAAGTCGTTCAGTAAGTTTTAGGTTGACTAAACTCTTAACGTCTTGTGTAAGTGAAAGATGAGGTGATGCTCTTTGTTGGTTTGTGGAAATTATTTAGTTATTATTTTTTTTTTTTTATCCAATGCCACCAGGTTGTCTTTTCGACATTTCTGGTCTTCTTTCCTGGCTGTGGCTTAGTTGTAATCCACTTCTGAGGTTGGGGCGCCTGGAAGGCGGAGTTACATTACCCCGATGATGTGATAGGATGATTATGATAATGTAGTGCCAGGAGAGGTCTTAAATCTAAACTTAACCTAAATTCCAGACCATGGACGAACACAGGAATAATCCCCTTTAAGGAAAAATTCCTGTGCTCTAACCAGGAATCGAACCCCGGACCTCATGAACTGTAGCCAGAAGCTCTGACCACTAGACCATGAGGCTGGTCATTATTTAGTTATAAAGACAAGCAGTGTTGAACTTCTGAAATTATTAGTTCATCTACAGAATGATATAATATTCAAATTAGTTTGATTTTATTGACATTAAATAGTAGTAAATGCATGTAAAGATGTATTGTAGAGCTTCTTCCTCACAGCATTGTATTTATGTTTACAGAATAAAATACAAACAAAAGTGTGTGCTGCTGATGGCGTAAATTCGTTAAATGTGTTACGAGTTGTGTCTATAAATTGTCCAGATTTTCGTACATAAATTCTCAGTTTGACGATGTTTCTTACTATTACGATATTGTTCTGTCCTGATATTTTGAATTACATGAATATTTATCAGAATTCATAATAGAAAAACAAAGACAGTCCAGAACTAGTTGACTCTACATGGATTGAGGAACGTAACTTTCTCAAGGATGTATTAGAGCATCTGAACGTTTTGAATTTGAGATCGCAAGGAAAGAATCAATTAATCTGTGTCGACAGATATTGTTAAAAGTTTTCAGATGAAGATTTCATTGTGGATGTCGCAGATCTCACAGCACAATTTTTATAATTTCAACGCCTTCACTCATTGACTTCCTGTTCAACAGTGTAAAATACTGTAATGTTTTAAAAAATCTCTGGGAAGAGTTCCATAGACGATTTAAAAATATAGACCTACTCCAGCTCAAGTTGGATTTGTGTTGGTAAAAATCAGAAAGAAACACTTCTGAATTACGCGAGAAGTCAGGAATTTAAATTTGTTTCTAGAAGTGTGATGATGCTCAGATAAGTAGTACATGATTATGTAACACTTAATAACAATAATTAGGCCTAGGCTAATTATAGACCTCATTATGTAAAACTGCTTAAGTTAAAGAGAAGCTATGTTTATTATTTGTTATATCCTACTATTTTATAATTAATTGCATTTATTAGAGAGGTACATGTTGCAAAATATGCTTTTATTTCTTATTTTCCTGTATGAGCGTAACACATTATCTATTACTTAAGAGTAGTTTAATTCATCTTGCAGTGATAGGCCAATATAGTTCATTTTGCTCACCCCTTCTTGTTCACTGCTACTGCTTGTAGAACAGATTCATTGGAACCCGTGCGCACTTAGGAGCACTTAGTGTCTTTCGCGTGCTCTGACCTTGACATCCCTGATATAGAGGATGAAAAATATTCTATGAACATTCGTCCGGAAATGCTTTATTTCCTTGTTACAACCCTTTTTCTACAACTCTGCTTGCATTGTACGATGTGGTACATTATGAAATAAAAATAGCATACCACATGGAAATCTGTCGTACAGAAAGTGCTCAAAAAGGCTCATGTTAGCACTGATACATGCATCAACCCGCCATTACATTGAATCCCAGATACCGGTACGCTAATTCATCCTTGGAGAATGTTGTATTGTCTTATCTTCCAAAATACGGGCTCAGAGTCTCTCTTTATCTTACACCGAGCTTCCATACATAAGCTCTTTTAAATGACCCTACGAATAAAAGTGGGTTCAGGTCCGGAGAACGCAGGGGCCAAGGAATTGGTGCATCTCTATCTATCCATGTCACAGAATCTTTGATTTAGAAATCGACGACCATTGACACTGAAATGAGCAGAAGCTCCATCATGCATGAAGTTCGTGTTTCGTCGTATTGATAACGGCACATGGTGTAACAGAACAAGCAAGGTGTACCGTAAGAACACTTTATATCTTTCTCTGTTGAGCCTGAGTGGAAGAACATGAGATCCCACCAAAACATCACCAGCAATGCTTGGCACAAACATCGACATTTCCATGTAGTATGCTATTTTTTTTTTTCATATTGTACTGCATCGTAGAATGTAAGCAGAATTGTAGAAAAATGGCTGTAAAAGGAAATAAAGCATTTTCGGATTAATTTTCTTGTAACATTTTTTTCATCTTCTATATGAGAGGAATACGCCCCTAAAATTTTGACATACATTTTAGTTACATCCTGTATATTCACCCAGTCTCTAAAACAGAAACTTATTGATATGACATTGTAAGGAAAACAAATTATGTTTGTGAGTTTATTTTTTATTTATTTATTTATTAGTAATAAATCTTGTAGCTGAAGCAGAATACTAACATGTATCGGTATGTACGTAATAAATTTTGTAACTTAACCTAGATGGTATTGTTTGTGTTAGCTGTTTCATAATTACAAAACTGAATGAAATTATTGATTTTAATTTTACTTAAAAAAATTGGCATGCACTTAAAATTGGTTCATTTTTAGTAAAGATTGGTGTTATTATTGTGTCAGTACTACAAAAACGAGGTAGATTTGTTTTGTGTTTAATTACGGAAGACTGCTGACATTTCGTATAATTTCATGTGGGTAATCCAAACTTCCGACAAACGGTGGACAATAATTAAATGTATAGGTTTGACATTTTCTACGTCAGATGAACCACGGAATAAGATCTCAGCATTAATGATGTAGAATTCTGAAATATAATTTAATATAATTTGCCTCAGGATTAAACCATATTTGGATGGTGTTCGGGTAAAAGGGGTTACTGGTAAGTAATTTTTTGTGCAAATGGAGCTTTGTTCCCCAGGAGAATACACAAGATAAGTTCTACAAATAGGTAAAAAGAGTTAAGTTGTAACCATTTCGGTATGGTTACTTATGTAAAATTGTAAAAAGATTGAAACCGAAAATTGCAATACTGGTTTGGGTAAAGGAATGTCATTTCTCTCTTTTTACACGTTATACTTTCACTGAGTACAGGGAATTAAGTAAAGTTATCTCTTTTTATACATTCCATTTAAACAGATTTTTATCCTATTATACATCCGACATAGTAACATCCTAACCAAATAAATTAAAAAAAAATTACATTTCTTTTAAAAGAGTATCAAATATAATGAAAATTTGTTCTGAGGGTGTTGGGATTGGACTCTCACTTTGAGAGAGGAACAGAGGTTGAAAATAAGATGCTTAGAAAAATATTTAGGGCTAAGAGGGATGAAGTTACAGAGGAATGAAAAAAAGTAACACAACGCAGAACTGTACGCATTATATTCATCTGACATAATTAGGAACATTAAATCCAGACGTTTGTGATGGACAGGACATGTAGCACGTATGGGCGAATCCAGAAATGCATATAGAGTGTTAGTTGGGAGGTCGGAGGGAAAAAGACTTTTGAGAAGGCCGAGACGTAGATGGGAGGATAATATTAAAATGGATTTGAGAGAGGTGGGATATGATGATAGAGACTGGATTAATCTTTCTCAGGATAGGGACCAATGGCAGGCTTAAATGAATCTCCGGGTTCTCTAAAAGTTACATGTAAGAGTGTCGGGATTTCAATTGAAAAACAAGAAATTTCAATGCAAATCAGGCTTTCAGGTATAACCCCCTGTAAAATTGATTTTATTTTGGGGGAAAAATTGTTCCAGGGCCGGGCATCGAACCTGGGACCTTTGGTTCAAATCAACTTTACAGGGGATTATACCTGAAAGCTTGATTTACATATTACACGTCACTGTTCGTTAACAGAAAACCACAATTTAAGTCATACAGAGTTAGTGTGCACTCAGCCAGTGTTGGTTGCTTGACAGTTGTCAGCCCGCTTTGAGATCTGTGGATTTAGAGGGAAAAATTGGATCGGCGTCTGGTAGAGTTCCCAGGTAGCTCAGTTGGTAGAGCCTTGGTAGGTTTAACCAAAGGTACCGGGTTCGATGCCCGGCCCCAGAACAATTTTTCTCCCAAAATTATTCAAGAAATTTCAATGTTTGTCTCTGGAATGATCACAATACCCAGTTAATACACACAGATATATTCGAATGGGGGGGGGGGGAAATACTAAGAACATGATGGCAATGTGGATGTCTGCATTATTAAATGATTTCACTATTGACATTATAGACCATAAGTTCTTGATTCCAGGTAAGACACACCTAGAATGTGATAATGACTATGCTTTAATTGAGAGGAAAAAAGAAATTGCATTCCATTTTACCATCTATACCATTCGATGCATCTTTTTTGTTCTTGTGGAAAAAACCCATCCTTTCAAAGTTTATCTGATGACTCAGGCATACTTCTTGGAGTAGACTATTACGATTTGTATACAAGTGCATTGCGAGTGGAGGAAGTATGATGATATTAAATGGCTTACATATGTGAAGGAGTCAACTGTACTACTCTACAAAAACACCTTGGATGAGTCTGCAGACTTAAGAAAATTTTCATTATCTAGGCAAAGTCAAGGTTATAATCGATGATTCTCTCATTGGTCTTGCAATTGACCAGTTTTGATCAGTGCAGAAAGAAAGATTTTCTTGCCCTGTTTTGCCTCAAGCTGACAATAATGTATTACCATATTATGTATACGTTTTTTTTGTTTTCTATACTTACCTTTATTTATGATTTTGAATTAATATTAGTTCAATGCTGGTAAACATTAGTGCCTCTTCAGTCAGAAAACTTATTCTAATCTTTTTGTAAAATGTAGGTTATCTATTTTTCTGCTTCCCTTCGACAGGTTACTAACTACTGGGTGTTCAGTTCAAAATGTGTCATGGCTCGCTGTATGGCGTCATGTGGCTAGCCGATAAGCCTAGAGAATTCAATCTTCCTACACTTCCGCAGAGGTGTATAACCTGTGAGGCAAGAGAAGTTGCCTAGCAAGTACGGTGTTCATTCTGAAGAGTACGTACCGATACGTATGGTAACGCCGATAGTGGCAGAAATGTGAACTGTTTGGAAATACGTACTGTCGGGATATGGGGAGAGGGTTAAGACGATTACTTACGTATTTGTTGACATTAACTTCGACGGTCAACATGGACACGGAGCATTTGATTTGTGTTGTGTAATGTTACCGTACGCAACCGATGATAACAAATACCCTGCGTACGACTTGCCAGCGCAAAACACAGTTCAAAAGAGGTTATGGTAGCACACAGACCGTACAGACCGCCATCTGTTGCTACGACGTTCAAGTTATACCGTACACATTCTCAAGTTCAGATTGAAGAACGCCTTAAATAATAGGCAACTTCTCTGACATATAAACTGAAACTCGCTTCAAATCGGTGACCCAACAACAGTGACGTCATGACACACTTTGAAATGAACACCTAGTAGTGTAGATAGAGGAAATAAAGTAGCCGATATTTAAATTTATGCAGCCATCGCATTTTGTTTTCAAGAATAAACAATAGTTTTTTTATGTAGGGCTAACTTAAAGAGTTAATAATATGAAATACACAAACTTTTCTAAGTATGTTATAAAGATAAACCTACGAAGAGATTTTGAAATATTCCTAAATACATGACAGTATCTCGTGAGCTCATTTCTTCTTCTTTTCTTGCAACTATTACTTGAAATTTGCGTTAGAGACTTTAACAGTCATTAGAGAAATACTTTTAAATGCTTACTAGTAAATTAGACAAATGTGATTGAGGGAATGAGGGAAATGTTGAATTTTGTATGGAAGTAAGGACTGTAGGGCCTGCATATTTTTGTATTTCCTTAAAAAAAAAAAAAAAAAAAAAACATCGTGCATAATGCAAGCTGCAACATAAGAGGGAAGATAATGATTGCTGCAAGGTGGATTAAAACAAAAATAAACAGATAACTTTATGCCCTCCCATCCTTTAACATTCATGAAAAGTTATGGCTCTCCTACCACACATGACTCATAAAACAGACATTTTCAGTAAGAAACAGAGGATTGCGTTTTAGTGATTTAAGAATTATTGTGGACCTTCTTGAGGATGAACTTGCTGATAACATGAAAACACAGGGTTACTTAGAACTCAGGACACTTAAAATTGCGAGAGGTTTATTTAAAATAACATTAGTATAAAAATGATAGGCCTATATCTTTTCATTATTCATAAAAAATCGGTTTTAATAAATCTACATGGTTTTTAAATTATGGCTATCAACTCTACCGAAAATCTTCAGCCTTCATTTTGCATATACTGTTTTCCAAGGAAGAAGCCATATTCTCGTGTGTTGTTTTGTGATGTTTCCGATTTAATTTCTTGTCCAATACTGATCCCATAATTTTGAATTTGTTCACTATTTTATGAACTGTTCTTCTGTTAGGTGGATGAAATCGTTTCTGAAATTTATTCTCTATGACACTGGGTAGGTGATTAGTTTTTTTTTAATGTTACAACAAATGAAAATTCTTTGTTCGGTCTTAAAATCATGTCACAAACAGAAGACAGAAAACTTAAACTGTACTGCACACATTTCTCAACACAACTGACTCATGCATCATTTTGCCTTATTGCTGCTGTCTACTTGATTTTTGCTTATGTAGATCTTACTGCCACCTCATTATTGTGTAAGTATAATAAAAAGAAGTAAATTAAAATCATCAGTACAAATTGCAGGAGACACAGCCCTGCAGTGTATATTGACTACACCCCATCTCTGGCTACTAGCAACAGGCATCTATAATGAACACCGATCAAAATACCCCTCATTTCTCGTGAAAAACAACAACTGAATAGACTACAGTGGACTATAGTGGACTTTATGTTGTTAGCAAACAGCTGGATACATTAAGAAGATTGATTGATTGATTGAGAAGACAAGAAATTAATTCAAATTCGCGAATGTACTGAATCTATTCAGAGCTATTATTACCATACATTCCAGAAAACAGCAGCCGGCCAGTCGGTCGTGCGCTGCGTGTTTTCCGCCGAGTGCTTAACCATTTCTCCGGCGCTTCTCCAATATACAGGGTTTTTAAAAAATACGGGGCATAATTTCAGGTATGTATTTCCCACATGTAGACAATCAAAATAGTTCATTACAACATGTGTCCGGAAATGCTTCATTTCCGAGTTATGGCCTTCACAACATTGAAATTCACCGGAACGTTTTTTCTTTCCGCAGGTCGTTGTCATTACAGAAGATGTTCAAAATGTCCACCTCCTGCTTGAATACAGACTTCATATCGATGTATCATTGACCTGCGAACACGATCCCAAACTCCAGGAGTATTTCGTATGTCCTCAGAACATGCCACAGTTCGATTCCGAAGGGATTCCAAATCAGGCACCGGAGACGAATAAACCAATGATTTTAAATGGCCCCACAAGTAGAAATCGAGAGGGTTCAGATCAGGTGAGCGTGGAGGCCAAGCTGATAGAAGGAGTCATGTTCACAGCCTCCAGAATCTCCTCCTGTACTTCTGGAGTTGTAGATCTTGGTCATCCCCTTCCCAAACCAGGAGAGTTAAATTTTCCATACTCGCACAGACGGTAATGGAGACGTACAAATGTCTTCCGATCTGAACATTGTCGCTGTGGGTACCTCTCCTGGTACAAACGACGAGCCAGCGCAGCATTGCCGTCCGCCTTACCGTACATGAAGTGCATCTCTGCCAGCTCTTGATTTGAATACATGTCGCACAGTCTAACGCCTACACAACACTGAATGTAACCTTCGCCTCGGAATGAAGTGTCAGAGTGCCCTCTTAATGTCTCCTTTGACGGCAACGACCTGCGGAAAGAAAAACGTTCCGGTGAATTTCAATGTTGTGAAGGCCATAACTCGGAAATAAAGCATTTCCGGACACATGTTGTAATGAACTATTTTGATTGTCTACATGTGGGAAATACATACCTGAAATTATGCCCCGTATTTTTAAACACCCTGTATAACATTACTAACAATAAATGTTCAATAATTTGGTCTTATCATGCTTACAGTCGTTGCTGAAAATGGCCCCCGTTTGCCGCCACACACAACTGACATCTTCTGATAAACTAATGAACAACACTCTGAAGTTCCACATCATTGTTAGCCTGGATTTCTTCTCGTATATAGTCTTTTAATTCATCTATAGAATGAGGATTTTTCTTATAAACCCTACCTCATAAATAAAAGTCACAGGGTGTTATATTTGGGCTTCGGAGGCCACAAATTATTACTGATTAGTCTCGTACCGAAAATATGCCTCAGTTCCCTCATTGACACGGCAGCTGTATGAGCAGTGGCGGAATCTTGTTGGAAATAAACTGACAATCGTTCCACATAAGAACACTAAGTTTTCTGCTTGATTTTAGATTCTTCACTGAGCCTGTTTCTATAAATCTTTTAGCGAGTCGTCTAATTGTTTTGGCAGAAGGCACAGGTCTGTTTGGAAACTTTTTTGAAATTTTCGTCTTGTTTTCGCACACGACCTTCTGCCTTTTATGTACATATTGTACATATACACACGTTCACACAGTGAGAATTTGTTGCTAGGTATTATCTAAATACAGTAGAATCTCTGTCATCCGTGGTAATGAAGGGGGTGGAGTGAACGGTTAATCGAAAAAATTGGATAATCCGTACCATATAAGGTTTTCATAAATTAAGTGCATAGATTAATACAGTTTCGTAATTTCCTCCGTGGTCTTCTGTTTTAACATTCTAGATAACAGATCAGACGTTCACTAATTTATGTCTGATTTTTAATGACAAAACTCCTTATGACGGCTGTCTGTGAAAAGGTAAGAATAGTAGGCCTACAGGTCTCATTTTGTAGATTTACATATTTTATGCACTTTATTTTTGTTTTTCAATAAATCGTGCACAGTTGTAATTCCTATTTCGTATTCTGATGCGAGATGAACCACAGTTTCTCTTTTACCAAACCACTCAATTACTTGTACTTTTTTTTCGTAGTACAACACGTTTTCTTTTGACACCTGTAGAAAACATTTTGCATAGAAGTTAGACAGTACGGCCCCTTTAAGAGTAGACCATACTGTATAAGGGTAAAGGTTTGTAAAGAAAACACTCTGTAGAAAAAATTCGTACTAATATAATGTACATACAGTACTTCATATTTTTTCTACATAAAAAAAACAGAGCGAGAGAGAAAGTCAGTTGAATAATCCATCAAACGGTTAACAGGGTGACAGAAAATCGAGGTTCTGCTGTACACAATAATCACTAAACTTTATACACTAACGTTGTCCACTTGAAGAATCTAGAGTTTCATTACACGACTTCTAAGCACACTGAATGCCATATGGCTACTGGAGCTCGATTGCGCGGGAGAAATGGTTAGCGCGCGACGGAAATCACGCAGGGTGCAGCTGGCTGGGCGACAGATATTTTCTGGAACGTATGATAATAATAGCTCTGTGCAACGTATATCCCTCTGGTACACATTTCTGTCAGACATCCTGCTTTCATTTAGTTGGAAGAATGATTAAATGCAATTCTTCCACCGTGACTGTTATAGGTGTGCAGGCCTGCTCGTACCCTGGGACAACTATCAGTGGGAGGATGTCAGCTGTCAAGTTCTACTACAAGATCGGGGAGACGATCACCTTCACGTGCGACGAGGGACTGGAGCTGCGAGGGGCGCCTATGTTGCGTTGTCTGCGCAACGGGAAGTGGTCTAACGCCATCCCCACCTGCGTCGCCACCAACACATCGTCGACTGCGAGATAATGCCTTTACAGCAGCAGCGTGTTCCGAGGTGCTCAGTTGATTTGGATCAGTCCAAAATAATGTCAGTAGTGAGTGCAATAGAATGGTGTATGTAAAGCATAAAACTGTGCATTATATAAACTTTTTTAACATAATATACAGAGTGGGAGAGAGACTGACATGAAAGGGATAGATTATAGAGGAGACAAGGGGTTTTGTTTGCACTTTTTCCATTACTGATGGGTTATAAAACCACGAACATTTCGACCTTATCATAAGAGGAAAAGAGGAGGAGGAGATGGTGAAGAAATCACACTCTTTGACGGTGTTAAGGGGACTGGGTATTCTGAGCATATGGCTGTTGTGTACGAGTGAAGAGATTTTGCTATTAGTCTTCAAGTTTTTAATCTATTAATTTACAATTTTTACAACATACACATATTATTCGTAGGTATATTTTGATTTTTAGATTATCTTTCTATGTCTTTTACTTGATTTTATAAAAAAATTTTAAACCTGAAAAATATGAATTAAATTTAAGTTAAAAACATAGATATTTCAGGAACATTTTTTCCCAGAAAATATTTGCATTACAGGTTCCTAAAAATTCAAGCATATTTCCAATGTAGTTCACTATATTTTCAGCCATTTTAATCACATTATATATATATATATATATATATATATATATATATATATATATATTCGTTCAATTAAAAAAAAAATATTTTCCATACTGAAAAAAAAAAAATTTTAAATTTTCATATTCTTTAATACTTTTCTGGCTGTGAAACCCATAATAATTTTGATAACCATATGAATGTGGCCATGAATCTTCACTACCATATGAATTGAGACTATACCAAATTTCGGCCTTCTAGACCCAGTAGTTTTTGAGAAAAATGTTCCTAAATTATCTATGCGACTATAATAGTATTTAAATTAATTATCTATGTTTTTAACTTAAATTTAATTAATATTTTTCGGGTTTAAAATTGTTCATAAAATCAAATACTGTATACGAGATAGAAAGATAATATAAAAACTGAAGTATACCTGTAATTATTGTGTGTATACTGTGAAAATTGTAAATTGATGGATTCAAAAGTTAAAGAATAACAGCAAAATTTCTTCACTTATTTCACTTACACACAACAGTCATATGCTCAGACTACCTAGTTCCCTTAAAAGTGGCTAAATTCACTTAACAAACCAAAGAGCAAGCCTATTATCATCGTCATCATTATCAACATCTTTATCATTATCACCACCATCATCATCCACAAACATTATGTGTCTAGCCTGTATCGGTTTCATGAAGTTTTGACAATTAGTCATATTTTAATTTATTTTAAATATAGGGTGTTTCAAAAGTGATCGTCAAAAATTTAGGGATGAAAAGTAAAAACGAAAAGAAGCAAAATAGTTTCAGTAAACATGAGTCCTCAAATTAACCATTTACGAGATAATATCATTTTGTGTTGATTTAGTCAAGCTGAATACTAAGTACTAATTCCAACAAAAGCAGTGACAATTTTGTATGACTTGAGGCTTTCCCGGTGTTTGATGTTGAATAACTCTTCTCGGGTTCTCAGCCAGGTGAGTTGGAGATTTGCTTCCAAGCTTTCGACGGCTAGCTCTGGC
Source organism: Periplaneta americana (assembly GCA_025594305.2). Lineage (NCBI taxonomy): Eukaryota > Metazoa > Arthropoda > Insecta > Blattodea > Blattidae > Periplaneta > Periplaneta americana. Next base: position 35,436,944 of record JAJSOF020000036.1, on the reverse strand, counting down.
ATCTTCTTCAGGGAAAGAAGTGATGTGGGACCATGTCTAGCTGGTATATATGCAATAGTAGGGCTTCCCGGTGCGGGGCAATCAGGAGCTAGTTCCTAGTCCCGACCGCCAGGCACATTCTGGTTGGTGGAAGCGGTAGCCAATCAGGAGGTAGTTGCTGGCCCGACTGGTGGTCTAAGCGTATTGATAGCAGGTTTCCTTCCATGCTGTACTCAGCTGTAGACCCTGCAATAATTTCAACAGAGACGGAGTCTACAGCTGAGTACAGCATGGAAACCTGCCATCAATACGCTTAGACCACCAGCACACTGCAGACAGTCGGGACCAGCAACTGCCTCCTGATTGGCTACCGCTTCCACCAACCAGAATGCGCCTGGCAGTCGGGACTAGGAACTAGCTCCTGATTGACCCGCAGCAGGAAGCCCTACTTTTGCATATATATCGGCTAGACATGGTCCCACATCACTTCATTCCCTGAAGAAGATGGCAGAGCTAGCCGTCGAAAGTTTGGAAGCAAATCTCCAACTTACTGGCTGAGAACCCGATAAGAGTTATTCTAGTGACAGTTTTATTTAACTTATGAATCACGAGACAGTAAAATTCATAATTTTGGCTTTAACATCACAGAAATGTGATTAAACATACACAAAAGAAACTTTTTGTTTGAACAACAGTAAAGTTTGTGGATAAGCAAGTTACAGTGCAGTATGAACATGTTAACTGAAGAATTTTACAGCAGGTGTTCAAAATACTGACCATGCACTTGAATGCAACTATCTAGTCTTCTCCGCAAAGACCCAAGAATGCTCTTGTGCTACCCTGGATCATTCTTCATTTGTTTGAAGGCATCTACAATCCGTTGCTGCAATTTCAGGTTTGGTGATGTCTGTTGTGTAAACTAGGCTTTTTGCATAACCCCATACAGAAAAATCCAAAAGATTTAAATCCGGTGATCTAGGTACAGGTCCTCCTCTACCTATCCACTGTTCAGCATCTCGTCTGTTTAGGTATCATCTCACATTTAGAAGGAAATGGGATGGAAAAGAGTGCTGCATGCATTCGAAACGTGAATGTTACCACTTTACCGTATCCAGGCGCTCATTTCACTGGAAGTTCCAACCAGTAAAAAATTGGAATTATCTCGTAAACGCTTAATTTACGGTACCGATGTTTACTGGAACTTTTTTACTTCTTTTCATTTTTACTTATCATCTCTAAATTTTTTACTGTCACTTTTGAAACACTCTGTATTTATCATCCTGTTGGATTTGTAATTGTTTGTTTCGGATTGCAGTCGTCATTCATTCTTTCAGCTTGTTCTTTCCATTTGCTTCTGTGTTCTGCTTTTCTGTCTATTAATTTAAAATGTTGTGCAATCCTTTAAGACTAACTTCATTTCTTTTCTGTTTGCTATAGCAACGAGGGGCTGGCGTTTTGGGCGCCCACCACAGGCACAAGATTTAAAGGCATGCAAAACTAACATGAAACTCTATCATCCTGTCATCTCCCGCAATAGGTCTGCCACTTGTCCATCGAAGTAGCACGTGTTGTACGACGGTGAACCACTGTACTACGTTTCATTATATGAAACGAAAGTACGTTAATTATATCCATCTTACAGGCAACTAAAACTTTGAAAGGCTAACGAAGTAACAACAATGTACCAGTGTTTGTTTGGAATCTGACTTCAGTTTCTCCATTCAATATTGTTCAGATATTCTTATTCATTGTAGGGATATCATGGTATGATTGATTACAGTATCTATTTATATTTCAAAATTTCAAATAAAACTTTGTTATATTTCAAGAGTTAATTGTTTTACTTTTATCATATTTCTTGTATCTCGATGAGGAAAGAAGGAAAGAAATAGTCATGGACGAAAATTCTAAAAGTAATAAGTAGATAGTAGGATTCAGGGGCGCTATTTTTCCACGCTATGGCTCTATATATATTTTACATTGCTTTGCAGTTATACCACAGAATTTCAGGAGGCAGTTTATGTTCCATGTTATAAGACAACTGCACTAAGTATTACCAACACCTACAAATTTCCAGCTCATTGATTCTTAGTCTGAACGGATTCTAAGGTAAAGATTTCTTTGAAATAAGTAAACAAACAACAAAACCATGCTGAAATAATAGTCTCCTATCTTGACAATTAATGAAGATGATATTGTCACTGCGTCTCCAAAATCTATGTGTTTTTTTTTTTAATATTTTGCAGGAGAAAGAAAAAGGCATTGTCACTTTTAATGTCCTTAATATTCAAATACTTTCGGTATAATTTCAATCATTACAAGAAAAATGATGAAATTATACTGAAAGTAGCTTTGAAAATCAAAATAATTAGAAGTGACAGTATATTCCTCTTTCTACAGCAAAATCTTTTTAAAAACACATAGCATATTTTGGAAGCGTAGCGACAATATGTAATATGATATCATCCATCCTCTGGCAGACTAGCAAAATTGGCAAATTAGCGATCCTTAACCTTAACACCTATAGACCTTAAGTGCAGGTTCGCTAATTTGCCACTTTCGCTAGTCTGCCAGAGGAGGGACGATATGATATGATATGATATATGATATGATATGATATGATATATGATATGATATGGTATATGATATGATATGATATGATATATGATATGATATGATAAGATATGATATATGATATGATATATATGATATATGATATATAATATGATATGATATATGATATGATATGATATGATATGATATGATATGATATGATATGATATGATATGATATGATATGATATATGATATGATAAGATATGATATATGATATGATATGATATGACATGATGTCTGATATGATATGATATATATGATATGATATGATATGATATGATATGATATGATATGATATGATATGATATGATATGACATGATGTATGATATGAAATGACATGACGTCCACATCTGTGGAGTAACAGTCAGCGCGTCTGGCCGCAAAAGTAGGTGGCCCGGGTTCGATTCCTGGCTGGGGCAAGTTACCTGGTTGAGGTTTTTTCCGGGGTTTTCCCTCAACCCAATATGAGCAAATGCTGGGTAACTTTCGGTGCTGGACCCCGGACTTATTTCACCGGCATTATCACCTTCATCTCATTCAGGCACTAAATAACCTAAGATGTTGATAAAGCGTCGTCAAATAACCTACTAAAAAAGTGACATGACATGACATGACATATAATATGATATGATATGATATATGATATGGTATGATATATATGATACGATATGATGTGATATGATATGATATGACATGATGTATGATATGATATGACAAGACATGATATATATGACATGACATGATGTATGATATGATATGATATATGATATATATGATATGATATATATGACATGATATGACATGGCATGATATATATGACATGACATGATATGATATGATATGATATGATATGATATGATATGATATGATATGATATGATATGATATGATATGACAAATTTTTTAATTTATTATAAATATGAATCGTTGTGGAACCTGAACACATAAAAATGCTGCAATATTTCTTACAATATTTACTGCTTTACAGAACGAATCTACATAATATTGAAATTCATTTAATTTCATTTTTTACTCTTCACCACTGCTTGTGTGAAGTTTATCCCACATATTTCCAAGCACAATAGAAGTCATTGTAACTGTGACACTTTTTTTCTTTTAAACAAGATTGCGCAAATTTTAGGTAGTGGTGGGAAATAAATGGCATACTTTAAGTACCCCTGAAAGTTAAGTGGTTTGTGCTCTTGAAAGTGGGTTAGCCAGGAAATCTTTGTCTGTGGAAACGCTCATTCTAAGAAGTCTTGTAGTTGGCGGTGGACATGTGGAAGCACTCAACCTCACTGATGACTCATATCATCTGCATTTCCTTCTTTAAAATCACTCCAATATGTCGACGTAAAAAACACTGGTCACTATCTGTTCGTTTCTCAGCCGCGAGATATTCTTTGTCATTTTACTTTTGTAAGCATTTTCCACGAATAAATATTTTTTAGTGTAAATATTCTTAGGAGAATAATTTTCGTGGTTTGCTGAAAAGCGCAAATCCAGATCGTCTATGAATTCTAGATTCTAAAATCTAACTCAATAACAACTGTGTAGCAAATATCAGTGATCAAGCCATGTATTTTTTAATGAAAGGGATTTTTCAGAAATCTTTAAACATTCAGGAAATGGAATACCACTGTTTTTTCACCGGTCATAAAAATTGCCTGCAAGCGAATGGGCGGCGAATCTCTGTTCTCAAAACTGAATGAAATAACATCTGGTTGCAGTTGTCAGTAACATTAGCTGGGAAATATAAACAAAATCTTTTCACTTAAATTGAAGATTAAAGCAGTCTTTAGCCGGTTCTCTATACTGAATAATCATAGTGAAAACTATCTTTCTCAAGTTCCCATTGCAGTGTTTTTTTTCAGTTGGTTATTTGACGACGCTGTATCAACTGCAAGGTTATTTAGTGTCGATGAAATCGGTGATAGCAAGATGGTATTTGGCGAGATGAGGCTGAGGATTCGCCATAGATTACCTGGCATTCACCTTACGGTTGGGGAAAACCTCGGAAAAAACCAACCAGGTAATCAGCCCAAGTGGGGAACGAACCCGCCCCCAAGCGCAACTTCAGACCGGCAGCCAAGCACCTTAACCGACTGAGCCACGCCAGTGGCCCACTGCAGTGTGTAAGTGCTTGTTTCAAAACCCGATATCGTAATTGGAAAGGTATTTACGAGTGAATTTGTTGGGATTGGACCCCTGTATTATAAAAAAATATTTTACCGGACTGCGGTCTCTCGAAGGTTGAGAACCACTGCCCTAGAGTTTGTAAGATTTCTTCTTCCTTTTGGGACCTAGTCTGCTATGCAATGTTCCATTCTTGTAGCACCATAATTTTCTTTTCTTGACATTTTGCACACTTGTTTGGTATTATTTCTGACTCTCATATTTCATTTTTATCGTTATTTTCATTAATAAATTTATTTCATTTGTTTCAAGAATGTGTGTATATGTGTGTGTGTGTGTGTGTGTGCATGTGGGTGTGAGAGAGTAGGTTTTGTGAGTATGTTGTACCTGCTCTTGTTTCTGTAAATTATGACAGGTCGTAAAATTTATTTAAATATCCTTACTTTTGCATCTTTTCTGTTGTATCTGTACAATACTCATTTGGCTTTCTTAATACAGGCATATCAAAAGTCCGGTAACACTTTCAATATTTTATTACACAAAAACTACTAATGATAGCACTTTCAAACACACGTCAGTTTAAAGTCAAACTCTCAAAGTTCATTTTACACCTTACAGAGATTCAATGTGTGAACCACGAGTGACTCGGCAGATGTCCAAACAATAATCAAACTCTTCCCATACCCTTTTCAACATATCCTCTGTGACCGTGGCGGCAGCTTCTCGAATTCTGGTTTTTAGTTCCTCTAAATCACGTGGCAAAGGCGGTACAAACACACGGTCCATTAGATACCCCATGGAAAAAAGTCACATGCAGTCATATCGGGTGACCTTGGTGGCCATGTCATGAAACATCTGTCCCTTACTCCAGCATGTCCTATCCAACGATCAGACATCTCCGTATTCAGGTAAGCACGAACTGCATTGTGGAAATGTGGTGGAGCCCCATCTTGCTGAAAGATGAAATCGTCATTGAGATCTTGTCTAAGTTGAGGCACCAACCATTGCTCCAACATTTCCAGATATGAATGTCCAGTCACAGTAGCCTCAATGAAGAAGAAAGGTCCGTACAGTTTTCGTTGTGACAATGCACAGAAAACATTCACCTTTGGTGAATCACGCTCATGTTCAATGATTCTGTGAGGTTTCTGTGTACCCCAAACACGACAGTTGTGCTTGTTAATTTTCCCATATGGAATGTCGCTTCATCGCTGAAAATTGAGTGGCTGAATAAGTCATCGTCGTCTGCTACGAGTTTTCTTGCCAGCTACAACAACAGGCAACAAAGGTGAGTGTTGGATAGGACGTGCTGGAGTAAGGGACAGATGTTTCATGACATGGCCACCAAGGTCATCCGATATGACTGCATGTGACTTTTTTCTATGGGGGTAACTAAAGGACCGTGTGTTTGTACCTCCTTTGCCACGTGATTTAGAGGAACTAAAAACCAGAATTCGAGAAGCTCCCGCCACAGTCACAGAGGATATGTTGAAAAGGGTATGGGAAGAGTATGATTATCGTTTGGACATCTGCCGAGTCACTCGTGGTTCACACATTGAATCTCTGTAAGGTGTAATACGAACTTTGAGAGTTTGACTTTAAACTGATGTGTGTTTGAAAGTGCTATCATTAGCAGTGGCGTAGCATGAAATTTTGAGCAGGGGAAGCTAACTCAAGTTGTCTTTCATGCAATATGAGAAAACGTATTACAAAAATACAGTCTTAAAATAAATAGTAGTCAATTTAAAGTCAGCAGTCGAAGATTGGTTGGAACATCGTAAGTAACACCAATAAGGCATGACCTCAAATGGTGCGTAATAAAATATGATTTCACGGTTTACACATATCTCTAACAAATAGATACGTGTGTATAACATTAGCTCACTCCCTGTCATACTTAGAGAAATCACAATATTAGTACCATTACGTAAGTATGCGTCTGTCTTTTGGTTGTGTCCTTCATTGACAGCAAGGGAGTCGGTCATTTGTTTTTTAAATCACACTTTTGTTCGTAAGTCAGTCTTGATAATACAAATTGTCCTAAAAAAAATTCAAGTAAATTAGTGTCAGGAACTGTTATTTCGCTCATTATTTATTATATCAGCCACAATGCACACTAACACTACAAGTGAACACAACTGACGAAAAGGGATAACTCGGAAACTACTTATTTTAAATGTTAAAGCTAGCTTCTTGCGAGCCTTGCGACTAGGGTAGTTTAATCTTCATCTTACGATGTTTTGGTGACGTATACACGTCGAAAGAGATGGAAAATCTGCGGGTTGGATTACACAGAAGAAACCAGTCTGCTTGGAAGCTGGTGTGTGCAGGCTTCTTGTTTACTGCTGCATCACAAATCATCCTGAGCTGCCGCATCACAATATTTAACGCGTAAATATAAATTCTATTAAAATTAATAAATAATTTTCTCCATAAACTGCAGATTTATTATGAAATTATTATTAACTGGGGAAGCTGAGCTTTTCAGCTTATATTGACGTTACCCCACTGATCATTAGTAGTTTATGTGTAATAAAATATTGAAAGTGTTACCGGACTTTTGATATGCCCTGTATGAGTCATAATTTTGTAAACTGAAAAACTGTGGCAAATAAGTCAATTAAAAACTTGAATATACGTACCTAACTTACCAATTCAAGCCCTTTTTATTCTTGAGCAGTGTTAAATTAAAGTCATACGTTTCCTGAGTAGCTACATAATGTACCAATAAATCCTCTTATTCCTGATGACAATCTGTTTATTAAGAGAAGTACCGGTATGGTCAATTCCCTGCCACTCTGTATATCTACAACTTGGAGCAATACAACCGTAGTTCATGAATGCTGCGAATAAGCATCCCTGGAGACAGAGGCAGAAGAGGCTGTAGCTATTAATAACGACAGATTCCAAGATCTACAGTTGTTTGAAATTTGTAGATCCTTGAAGCAGTAGAACTGTGTGTTACATTAGTTGTAATTCAGCGCTGAAGTATACATACAATTGTTTGCATTTTAATGCCTTATTTTTGTTAGAAGGAGTAATAGAAGGACACAACACTGCCTAGGGTATCCATACCCTTCGAACTGCCTCTAAATAATATACTTTGGATAACTGGTAGGTAAGTCTTCAAAATTAGATAGCAGAGAACATTTTTTTTATTATCAGTATTTTATGTTTTTACTATTTTCTTACTCTCTTTTTCCAGTAAGACAATATTGATTGCACAATTTCCCACCTCAATTATTCTTCATTAACAACTTATTGCTGTATTGATTATCTACAAATCTGTTTTGGAAATAAGAAGTACACATCTTTAATTTCTTTCAATTTGACATACATTTAACCATCCACCATAACTCCACCTTGCACAGCACGTAAAAAGGCTTTTATGTACTGACCTGGGTAGAGCAGTAGCTATGTTCGGACAGTTGACCGAACAATAATAATAATAATAATAATAATAATAATAATAATAATAATATAATAAATTGCCTCATAAGTGGTGTGTTGTGGTATCACTTGTGAGGTTCAGACTTGTCTTCGAACAGTTGACTAAATAACAACAATAATAACAACAATTAGAATTACAATAACAATAATAATAATAATAATATTAATAATAACAATAAATTGCCTCATAAGTAGTGCCTTGTTCGTATCACTTGTGAGGTTCAGATCTGTGTTCGGACAGTTGACTAAACAACAACAATAATAATAATAATAATAATAATAATAATAATAATAATAATAATAATAATAACAGTAATAATAAATAATAATAATAATAATAATAATAATAATAATAATTAGTTGCCTCATAAGTGGTGCCTTGTTGGTATCATTTGTGAGGTTCAGACCTGCCTTCGGACAGTTGACTAAACAACAACAACAACAACAATTACAATAATAATAATAACAGTAATAATAATAATAATAATAATAATAATAATAATAATTAGTTGCCTCATAAGTGGTGCCTTGTTGGTATCATTTGTGAGGTTCAGACCTGCCTTCGGACAGTTGACTAAACAACAACAACAATTACAATAATAATAATAATAACAGTAATAATAATAATAATAATAATAATAATAATAATAATAATTAGTTGCCTCATAAGTGGTGCCTTGTTGGTATCATTTGTGAGGTTCAGACCTGCCTTCGGACAGTTGACTAAACAACAACAATAACAATTACAATAATAATAATAATAATAATAATAATAATAATAATAATAATAATAATAATAATAACCATAATAGTAGCAATTACAGTAATAATAATAATAATAATAATAATAATAACCATAATAGTAGCAATTACAATAATAATAATAATAATAATAATAATAATAATAATAATAATAATAATAATTAGTTGCCTCATAAGTGGTCCCTTGTTGGTATCACTTGTGAGGTTCAGACTTGTCTTCGGACAGTTGACTAAACAACAACAATAATAACAAGAAGAACTAGAATTACAAAAGCAATAATAATAACAATAACAATTACAATAATAACAATAACAATAATAGCAATAACAATAATAATAATAATAATAATAATAATAATAATAATAATAATAATAATTTCGGGACATCAATATTGCATGCAACATCACAAACTGTCCACATAAAACCCGTAGTAGGCCTGTCATGTTCTCATCCTCGAATTTTTTTAGTATATTTATATGGAAAAAAATTTTGCAGCACTTTCGCTTTGACTTAAAAGCAGGAGAGGAGCTGAGATAAGAAACCTGTACAGGACCTTTTTTTTGTAAAAGGAGAGAATAGTTCGAATTATTGTCAGCAATGTAAAATTGTAACAATCTTAAACAAAATTTTTGCAGCTACTAATTAGTCATTTATGATCCCTCTCCTCATCTTGTACATCTTACATACAAACCCATTTCTTCGCCTTGGTAGAGTTTTCTTTAAAGATGTCATACTAAATGATACATTGTGTTATGCTCTACCCACTGCGATGATCAGCATCTGCTAGGACCTGGACATGTGAAGAATTTCCATGGCCGGATAACAGTACATTTTAATGTAATGTATTTTTACGTTCAGCAAAGCAGTAGCTAATAACTCGATACCGGTATTCCCCTCCACTGTATCTGTATCTCAAAATGAAAGAAAAGGATGAGGGAAAATAACGCAAATAAGTGGCAATGTTGTAATTAGTGTATATGATGACTGAGCAATAAAATGGCTACTTTCAGATCCAACAGCACTAACACTTGGAATATTACGTAAATTACTATCCTATAAGAATGAAAAGTACCGTGAAATGTAATATTTTAACATTTCGATTGAACAGAAACTTTCAAACTGAATACTCAATAAAAAAATTCTCCCAGAAACAAACTAAATAAATTAACTCGACCGAAAATGCTAAATTCACACAATTTAGACAATAGCTGCAGATATAGGCTACACCAGGAACATCGTGGAATTTTCAGTGCATGGAAATGAAAACACGTATCAAGAAACACGCAATCTTCTCTATCTTATATCCACAAAAGCAGACCATTGACTGGCCCTAACTACCATTTGTGGCATCAGTCATTATTAAATTTGTTTACAATTTACATTATTGGTATTTTTATTATTTATTATTATTATTATTATTATTATTATTATTATTATCATCATCATCATCAGCTGAGTTTTCACAGGGGGGTGTGAAATCAGTTCTGGGAAGAAAATTCGCGATAACATTGTCACGCTGTGGCTACGGAGAAACATTTGCCAATGTGAAATTTTCACTAACCTCGCGAGAATCACTGTGCAACATTTTGCTAAATGTAAAATTTAGTTTTGTGGTCGCTTAGACATACAAAAGAACCTGGAACGGTAATGTGAAGTTTATATTAAAAATATGAACTGTCAAATGCACAGAACTTTAAATGAACGTTTCGCAATAAAGTCAAAACTGAAACTAATGAACAGGTAAATACTGCTCTTAAAATGAGTTTAAAATCGACAATTCACAATATTTAACATATGCATTGCAGAACTGTCAAAACAACCTTTTCAATATGTTTCACAAGTTACATTTTATATTGTGTCAGCTTCATTTTATTAAAAGATCGGTACTAAGTGCTAGGTTCCCATAAAATAAAGACAGCATTGTTATAATTCGAACGTGCCGCAGCACCAAGCACATATTGAAGGAGAGGTAGGATGACTATGCCTTGTCGATATAGATTTTGTTACTCTGACATTGAAAAATTAGAGAAAGGGAAACGATTATGGATAAAAAAATACTCAAATCTAAATATGTCTTTTTTTTTAAGTTCAAGGAGAGGTTCAAACCCAGTAATCCCTCCTTGTGGAACAGACATATTACCACAGGAAATAGCTTTAATATAATATACAGTAGAGTTCACACATAAGATCTGTTATTTATTATGAATAAGAGCTTTGAATTCCTAAAAGATAATACTGGTACTATAGAGAATAGCTAAAAGCAAAATAAATTATTTATCATGAGCAGAGTGTTCGAGTTTCTAGGGGGAGGGTGCAAGAAGAAGAGTAAGTGAGAAGGAGTATGTGGTAAATCAGTTGTAATGTAGATCTAGAGTGGTCAACATGTTCCTTGCATGGGTGAAGAAATTGATCAAATGCTGTAAACTATTCAATGAATGAATGAAATGAAACGCGCACAATGTGCATAGGATTGTAAACTATTCAATGGTACTGGGATGATAGACCAGTACATAGCTTATTTTGTTTCAAGCTTTTTTGATTCACGTGCGATGATACGACCAGTACATAGCTTATTTTGTTTCAAGCTTTATTGATTTACGTGACAGTAATGTGGCATTAAGAGTTGAGTACCAATACCATTGCATTGTGGTTTTAGTAAATTCTTTTACCAATACTTATTCATCATTGAGCATTATTTTTGTAGAATTGATAAATTATCATACATTAATGTGAAATACGAAGTTACATTCTAACAGTGAATGTTTCTGCAGCATTGAAAAATAGAATAATTTTTAGAACTTGTTACCAAAGTGAATAGTTTGTGCTGGTATACTTGGTTCTGAAAGCAGCTCAGCCAGGTCTCGTAAATTTGCTGACTATGAATATGTGCTGGACTGAATCTTCATCAACTGAGCACCTCCGAACCTTACTCATATTTAAAGGTTATTTATTAATGTATTATAATTGATTATATGTTTCCTATTTTTTTGCTCAGTGTTTCAACCAATCGTCTTCCAAAATGGTGGGCGTGACTTTAACAAGTCTATGATGGTACAGTGTTGGTGTTTTAATTAAAAACGAAGAATATACAAGAGAATGAAGATTATATTTATCATTTTCATCTTAGTACATAAAGAAAGTAAAGGACAAAAACGCACAAAGTATCAACGAATATCAGTGTCATGAGAAGTAGTTGCTATGTGTATAGGTACGAAGTGAAAAGTTCCATTCCAAATACCATTATCATAAATAAGAATAATAATAGTATCGTAAAAACGATGTGTTAATAAAATTATTATCCATTATCCTTTTCACACTTATATTCTAGAGAACTACTAAGTCGTTTGGTTTACTGGAGTGATTGATTTAGAATATTTACTAGGTGAAATTCAGCAAATGTATGTCATGATTCATGATAATGATAACCATTTTCCCTTCAAAGGTATATAAATAAAAGGAAAATTACTGTCAAAACTTAATTCCAAAAATTTTGAATATTTTCTAGGTTATAACAACTCGTATTTGTTAACAATGAGGTACATGTATCATAATGTATTTAAAAGTTACTTGGGTGAGAAAATTGCCATCTAATGTACTGACAATTGCCAAGTAAGGATTCACAGACATAATGTGCAGTGTGCTATGTTTTTTTTTTTAATTGGATATGAATCATTGGATAAGGCAGGGGCGTATTTTGCGGGCTACCGGTGGTAGCCCAAGGAAATTACAAAAGAAAAAGTTTATAATATAACATAATGTAATAATTTTGTATTATTAGTTTTACCATAGTAATTAAAATTAAAGTAATTGTTAGATATATTTTGTGTAATAATAGGGTCAGCGGTAGCCCAAACCCTTTAACCAGTATACGCCACTGGGATAAGGACTGGAAGGTTCCGAGTTCAGTCCCGGGTAGTAGTGAAATTTTTCTTGTTGTTAGAACTTCCAGAACAGCCCCAGGATCCACTCAGCCTGCTATAAGATTGAATTCTGGACCTTTCCCAGGGATAAAAGGCGAGTGGAGCATGGTGCTGGTTACACCATCTCATTCATGAAAAAATGGAGCTCTACCTCCATGCCCCCATGCGCCATAATGGCGTGTAAAAATATATCTTTACCAGTCCCTTTTTTATTTGAATTATTGGTAACAGTTATATAATAATAAGCCCGTATACATCCCTTGAGGGCAAGAGTCTCCTACCAGTATGTAGAGTTAGCCTCTAACATCTGCCTACATTAACCTTCGTGTGCTCTTATTTCTTATTACTCACTTATTATATCAACTTCTGTTGCAAAAATCTTTGGTACAGTCCTGATTTATGTAGTTACTTGTAACACTTATTCTATCAACTTCTGTTGCAAAAATCTTTGGAACCAGTACTGATTTATATAGTTACTTGTAACACTTATTTTACCAACTTCTGTTGCAAAAATCTTTGGAACCAGTACTGATTTATATAGTTATTTGTAACACTTTTCTATCAACTTCTGTTGCAAAAATCTTTGGAACCAGTACTGATTTATATAGTTACTTGTAACACTTATTCTACCAACTTCTGTTGCAAAAATCTTTGGTATCAGTACCAGTACTGATTTATAGTTACTTTCTGTTGCAAAATCTTTGGAACCAGTACTGATTTATTCTATCAAATTATTCTGTTGCAAAAAAAATCTTTGGAACCAGTACTGATTTATATAGTTACTTGTAACACTTATTCTACCAACTTCTGTTGCAAAAATCTTTGGTACTGGTACTGATTTATATAGTTACTTGTAACATTTATTCTACCAACTTCTGTTGCAAAAATCTTTGGTATTGGTACTGATTTATATAGTTACTTGTAACACTTATCTACCAACGTCTGTTGCAAAAATCTTTGGTACTAGTACTGATTCTGAACTCAGCATAAAACTTGATATGAATTGCACAAGACATTTGCAGACTCCCAGTCAATGTTTGTTGCGAAGCAAATATAATCCCAGACTTCTACTTTTCACTCAGACTATGATTGTGTTTATAAAAAGACATATGAACAGTTATATTATGAAGAGTTCTATTTGCACATATTATGAATAGGCACTGTTTCTTATCTGAAGTAACAGTTATTTCACTATAAATCATTAACCCTTGAATTGGCAAAACTTCATTTCTCACACTAGTTTATTAAAACTTGTCGGACTGTAAAGAAAACAACAATTGCAATGTCCATATTTGATATGTTGTACAATATTATAGTATTGTGAAATTTTAATTTTCCTACCAATTTTTTTTGATTCTTCTATTAAAATTATAGCATATAGCCTATTAATCTGTTGTATCCTATAGGATACTTTGTGAATTTAAGGGTTAAGAGGACAAAATGTTAAAAATTATTTAAAAAAATATTATTTTCTGTTCTTTATGCACTTATGTTAAACATTCGACTCCAAATCATTAGATAAAGTATATCCCACTATTTTTAAATGTCCACATTGGCACTTTAATCGACCATTGTGTAAGGAACTATAGTGAGAGTTATTTTTCGAAGGAAACTTTTGTAAAAGCTAAGTTTTTAAAATTTTGAGTACATTTTTTTCGAAAAATATTATACATAGGTATCTGTTGCTTTTAAATTTTCCACAATAGTACTGGTAAATCCATTCATTAGGAACAAAGTGAAAATATTACAAGTAACAATAATGAATAATTAAAATTGTAAGAACAGACATGTGAATTTAAGACAAACGTTGACTAGCACGTATCACTGATATGCATTTCTTTATCCTCTTTCTGAAGTTCGAACTCTCTTGATTAAATATTCTCAAACATACAGAGAGAACTGTAAGCAATGTCATTAATTTCAAAGAGTTATTGTTTGAGATATTTCAAACAAAAAACTTAAATGCGATTTTGCTCATATTTGCTTCCTTTTCGAGATAAAAATTGTTTTATATGAAACATTTCATAGTGTGTTTTGTTTGGATCCCTATCTTTATCCAACATGTCTGCAACCAATTCAATCTGTAGTATTGAATATATTCCAAAATTGACTGCATATGACATACAGTTCTTTAAAAATCTCCAAGATTTTTTATTATCCAAAAGTAAATATCTAGCTATTTTTGTCATATGTCACATTTCTGCGGTTTTGAATTGTAGCTCATTCGATTTCCATATAGCCAAAGCCTCACTTCCATATGATAGTAATGATGTTGCCGAAGTTTTATAAATTTTAAGCTGAGAGTGCTTTTGCACTAGAAAGATTTAAAAAATTTGAACTTATGATTCCCATAATATTATAAATTTTTATATTTTCATAGACTAATCTTTTTTCTTCAAAGAACTACATTTTACAACGTAAATAATTAAAAGAAAGATTTAACTTGTTAAGAATTCAGTTATTGAGACAAATAATGTTACTTCTGACATGGCTTTTTCCAGAGAAAACTATATTGTAACTTTGGTTTTATTTATACACATCTTCAGGTTAAATGACCTTAATGTTCTAAGTTGTAAATGGCATGCTAGTATTCGTCTTTTGTTTCGTCAATAAGAATTTGGTCATCAGTAAAGAGCTTGGTTTGCCCTATCTATATTTCGAAGATTGTTTATCATTATTGCTCCATGTGATCCTACTCTCCAATGCTCAGTTTATTAATATAAATGAGTGGTTATAGCTTTGTTTTACTCAATTTACCTGTTTGCATCGAGAATTTTTGGTTGGGATTTTTACAGATATGTTTTCGTTTAGTATTAAAAATTTAAATGATTATTCATTACATTTATATGCTACATTTTCCTTATCAAATTAAAGACTCAAAAAACTTTTTTAAAGAAATTTTACCCAATTGATGAATCAGGATTACCACTATATTACCACAGTCTAGTATATACAGTCACGAAGCTTGAGTTTTTGAGGGTACTAGGAACAATAGACTATTTCGCATTGTCTGTAATGAGGCGATAGTAGCAATCCTAGTGGTTAGCAACTATCTATGGATGCATATTCCCTAGGTACTGAGCTTCGTGACTGTATATACTAGACTGTGATATTATTTTCTCCTAAGAAAGTGAATTGTTTTGTTCTGTGTCCTTACTCTGGCAAATGGGCAATTAAATTTATTAATGTATAAAACGCAACACACTCATAACATTTATATCAACTTAAAACATAGTAACTATAGATTCACAGTGAAAAGTAAATGATCTAATTTTACTTATTTTGTGCTTAACAGTATGACTATTTTATATATTTTTGTGGTGCAGTTTGTTTATCGCAGTAGCTAACCATACCTACTTTGAACAAAACTGTGTGTTATACCTTAAGTTACGCTCTGGCGGCAGTTTGGAATAGATCTTTCTATTATAAATAATGTATATTGTGTACAATATGTGATTATAATTATGAAGAACTTAAACATAACTCTTATTTTGAGCAAGCGATTTATGTATTAATGTAAATTATAATATATTATTATTTAGTTACTATTTCGAATGATTTGTGTTCAAATATGTTTCCATGATTTTCTTGACACTTCCGTCAAAGTAACAGACATGAAACTGGTAGCACCATTTGCAACACTTGAATGATTCAAAATGAAATCTGCTTTTGCTAACAACCAAATCCGCAATCACAACACCAAAAAACAGTAACATGGGTTAAGAAGATAGAATAATCATACTCATCTTTGGCTGACGTGATCAGTTATCAGCTACACAAGTATTAGGATCCCTTGCTCTTGCGGATCAGTATACATTGGTATGACACAGCGTAGCATCACAAAACACAGAAGAAATTGTCGGTTGGGTCACATAGATCAGCGTTTCTCAAACTTTTTTGAATCAGAACAGTTCCACGGACCACCTTACTCTTGTTCCTTCGAAAGCAAATTTATCAGTTTTGTAGTATATTTTAATATCAACATACTTATATTTTAGAATACGAATTAATTAATTACAATAATTTAATTTAATTAATTTACTAATTAAGTCCAATGTTAATGAAGAAAATTGGTTTCTTTAAAAAAATTTATTTTTGAGTTACAAGAAAAATTTAAATAAAAAAAATTATTTAAAATACTTCCTTCTGATATGTGTCCCCTAATGCATAGCATAACATTTTCTGGTATTTGTACCCTTATCGGATGTTGAGTCGCCATTTTTAAACTTCCTGCGTTTTGGATTTTAAATATCAACCACTTTTATTGTTGTTTCGGTAAAAAATTGAATTTTTTTCTTTAAATGTCCCTTTGATACGAAGAAATGCATTGCATAACATTTTGGCGATTTGAGCATCGGATGTTGAATGAGTCATTTTTAAACTTCCTGCATCTTTGGATTTTAAATCACACGATCATTTTAAAAAATTACGTAACTATCATTTTTTTGAAATGAGCCAGACAAAAATGGATATAATTTCTGAACTATTTAAGATGCATGAAATTTAGAACACACATTCTTTAAACTATTAGGAATTTTGTCAGTAACAGAATTTTGTTAATTGATTTCATTTTAAAAATACAGAATTTGCAAGAAAGGAAATCAGAAAATTGTTATTAAATTTTAATTGTTTATTTTACAAACGTAGGGACTAATATCAAAAAACCACTGTTACAACAGTTTGTAGAACATGCTTTTGCAAATACATTAAAAACTCCTTAACTGTTTTTCAATCTATCTTTAAACACTTTTAATATGTTTTGTTTTAGTACAATCCTGCATTGGGTATATTTTTTTCAAATTTGAGCCCTGTAAATAATTTTTTTTTTCAAAATATTTTTATTTGGTTATATTTTAAAATAGAATTAATTAAAAAATTAATATTTTACTAATTAGGAATAAAGTTTTAAAAAATTCATCCTTCCCCTTTAATAAGGCTATTAGAGTTTGAATAATCTTTAACTTATTAACTAAAAAAAAAAAAAATAAATATTGGTACTCACATTAATGAGATGGTTGAGCCTGCCGATTCTTGCACAGTTGTTCTATATTTGACGTATGCTGGTGAGCTTAAGTCGGAGATCATCATACATCGAGTCAATTTCGATAGCCTACTTTGTTTTTATTAGAGTTAGTGATGAAAACCCTTTCTCACACAGATACGTAGAAGCAAACTGAATTATTATAATCTCTAAAGCACCATTGTATAGTTCACTGTATTCTCTTTTCACTTGTGATGCAGTTCAGAAATTAACCATACCTTCTGCTTGGAATTTCATTTTGAGTCCGGTCTCATTCGAGAGTTCAATTAACTGTTCTCTTTCACTCAACGGAAGTTTGTTAGTTTGAGTATCGCAATGAAAATAATCACGAACCCATGAAAATTCGTCTTATTTACTTGGAAAGTAAGTTTCAAAGTGTGACCTCAGAGTTGTATTATTGGTGTGCGACGTATAGTATGTGACCATTTCAATGTGCAGACTGGGTGTCAGCAAAACTATTAAGAAAATCGTAAATACATGAAAAGGTTCGGTCCTCTGTTATGAATTTGGGTAGTCCCTGGCCGGGTTACAGGGACGGTGCCAGAAGTGCAGGGAAAAGATGGCGAGAAACACCACGTTCAGAGTGCTTTAAAATTCCTGTTTTGTTCTTGAGAGTAAAGTGGGAAGTCAGTAGACGGATAGGGTAATAAATTTCATAAAATGTCAGTACTGAGAGAAAAAGTGAAAGGCGATTGCCATTTGTCATTTTCAAACTCTGAAATTTCAGCTATAGAGTGATACACAATTCGTTTGAGTTTTATTTTTTCTTCTGCCTTTTTTGAAGGACCACAGGTGGTCCCGCGGACCATAGTTTGAGAAACGCTGAGTCATAGACAAATCGGATTAGTAGCAAATAGAGTGGCTAAGCTAAGGTGTAAATACTGGGTAGGCTGAAAAAAATCCGCTTACCTTATATGATATTGTTTATACAACAGAAGTTTCTCGGCATTTTTATCAACATTTTTTGTGACATAGACCCCACAAGATGATGATGATGATGACCACTCATTTTTACCCTCAAACAGAATACAAGTAAAACAAAATAACTTATTTGTCAAAGAGCACCCTGTTAGCCAAGGATATTTCGTATAACATGAAAATTGAAAGAACTAAGGAGGAGACTAGTGAAGTGCCTTGTATGGAGTGTGGCATTATATGGAGCAGAAACATGGACATTACGACGAAGTGAAGCCACCGGCGTGGCTCAGTCGGTTAAGGCGCTTGCCTGCCGGTCTGAAGTTGCGTTCGGGCGCGGGTTCGATCCCCGCTTGGGCTGATTACCTGTTTGGGTTTTTTCCGAGATTTTCCCTAACTGTAAGGTGAATGCAAGGTAATCTATGGCGAATCCTCGGCCTCATCTCGCCAAATATCATCTCGCTATCACCAATCTCATCGACGCTAAATAACCTAGTAGTTGTTGATACAGCGTCGTTAAATAACCAACTAAAATAAAAAATAAAATAAAAACGACGAAGTGAAGAGAAGCGAATCGAAGCATTTGAAATGTGGATATGGAGAAGAAGGAAACGTGTGAAGTGGACAGACAGAATAAGAAATGAAGCTGTGTTGGAAAGAGTGGGTGAAGAAAGAATGATGCTGAAACTGATCAAGAAGAGGAAAAAGAATTGATTGGGTCACTGGCTGAGAAGAAACTGCCTACTGAAGGATGCACTGGAAGGAATGGTGAACAGGAGAAGAGTTCGGGGCAGAAGAAGATATCAGATGATAGACGACATTAAGATATATGGATCATATGAGGAAACAAAAAGGAAGACAGAAAATAGGAAAGATTGGAGAAAGCTGGGTTTGCAGTGAAAGATCTGCCCTTGGTCAGAACACTAAATGAATGAATGAATGAAAATTGAAAATTTCTGTTTTGTCTTCCTCCATCCGCTATTTTAATATGTAAATGTGGTATCGATTTCCTATCTTTGTCAGCACATTTTGTTTCACGCGTTCAATTAAAACGGTTTCTCTTTTAAAATTTAAATTATGGTTTATTTAACGACGCTAGCAACTGCAGAGGTTATATCAGCATCGCTGGTGTGCCAGAATTTTGTCCTGCAGGAGTTCTTTTTACATGCCAGTAAATCTACTGTCATGAGCCTGTCGCATTTAAACACACTTAAATTCCATCGACCTGGGCCGGGATCGAACCCGCAACCTTCGAGCATAGAAGGCCAGCGCTGTTTCTCTTTTAATTCTGGAAATAATGATCTCAAAGCTCTCTCAGTATGAGCCATTTTATACAAAATTAATATGTAAAAAAAAAAAACACACACACACGCACGCGCACACACGCACAAACACCGCATTTTAATTAAACTAATATTAAAAAACGCAGCGCATTCACAGATCACCAATATTACGTAACGTATCATTGTTGAGGCTAGCCGTGTTTTGTACTAAGATATAGCGAATCGGTACGCCATCCCCGGTCTCTCCTCAAGCTTGCGAGTCAATGTCGTAGTCATGCCTCTAGAGGCTTCTGTCACTAGTCTCTCGTCGCACTGAACTTTCCATACTGGAATGACTGCCAATAGTGAACTTAATAATGGAAGAATCGGAGTGAAGCCAAGTGTTACGATACATCGTTATTACGAACTTATAGGCCTAGGTACAATAACTCAATTTTTTTGGGTAGGCTAAGCCTCAAAACCTCTTAAGAGCTTCGTCATTGACAGAACATGTGTTCCAGGAAAGCGAATATGACATCCGTTTTGAGGATACCGGCATCCTAAGCACACCTCACATGTTCATGCCCGACTACACCGTGAAGCCATCGAATTTTACAAACATTACAACAATTTCAACCATAAAGAAGAGGGTCTAAAACTCAGTAAGCGCTCAGAAACACATACACGAAACCTATCCATACCCAATAGTCCAACACCACAGTCCGCAACCAAAACATTGGAATCCCTGGCCCAGACAACAACAAGCCATACCCAATCCCCCTATAAATTATAACATGAAACCAATCGAAGCGTCAGTCGTCCCTGGCATGCTGAGGAGAACACTACACCCTCAAGTGTCTCGCCACTGAAGATGTCTACCGCAGCTGTAGACAGAACATCTGGATATAAGTGCGTACGTCTTCACTTGTGAGATACAATATGCTGACTGCGGACACTGCGGCTGCAGTATTTGTTCTATTGCGTTGAATGGGGGGAAGCACGTAACACACGTGATCAGGAGTCAAGGCTGATGCAACCATCAAGAAAATTACTGTAATCGAATTGCGTAATCAATCTGCAGTAGGTTCTACGACAACATCGTAAAAAATCCGTTCATAAGGAGAAAAGGGCAAAAATGCAACAAAAACTGGAACATTTAAAAAAAATGACCAATAGACAATAAAAGACCGAAAAATGCAAACTTTTTTTTAAGCTAATGTCTGTATTAACATTTAGTAGTATTTAAAAAAAAAATTTAAACGAATGAAAGCTCCATTTCCTTAATTGAACTCATTTTTCTATGTTCCCTTTTACACGGACTGAATTTCTTGTTGTTAGGTAAGATCTGACTGACTGTTTCTTCAGCGAATAGGGATTATAAAGAATGGACCCTTCGCGTCGGTACCTTTGATGTAGCCGGACTGATTTCAATGACCTTCAAGCCAGCTAAAGCGTGAGATTCTGCTTTCTCCCTAGAGTTGGCGCTGACATCACACCAGCTAGCAGTCGACACAGCGGAAATATAACACATATAATTAATACATCTAGGTACATTATGTACTCAAAATAAATTGGATCCATAAAATAATAAATCCGTCATTAACTGTAATGTCTAGACTCTAGAGTTCCTTTATAATGAGAGTTGAGACGTTGACCCCAACAACAATTAAAATATGTAATGATTTGATAGCGCTGAAAATGGAAAAACAAAACTCTTACGAGAAGTAAAACCATATACCTATATTATATTATATTATATTATATACAAATATTAAACGAATTCGATACTTAATTTTATAATGTATTATATTATTTTATAATATAATTTATTATATCTGAAATATAAAATATTATTATTACAACTACTGTAGTTTGTCACTGAGAAATAAGGAAAAGCTATTAACTTGAATTTATTTGAAGCAAAGCGTTACTGGATTATGCAATAAGATAGGCGATGTTTGGATCCTGTGTCTCAATTCTATTCTCAATTATTAACTTAGCGTGTGCTCGATTACACTAACCTCTAGCGCTTGAAAGTGGAACTAAACGCTGCGCACAGAGAAACAAAACACAGGAAAATTCGCTGTGTCCATTCTTTATAATCCCTATTCGCTGGTTTCTTTTGCTGTCGGTTCCACTTCCTCCACCCTCAATATAACAAAAATCCCTTCTGGGGAAATGTCCGAATTCAACACTGGAAGGAGGAGACTAGGAAACTAGAGAAGAGTAGAGAAGGAAAAAATTGGGCACAGGAAAATGCTTGAGTTTTGCAAATCTGTTTAATAATAATAATAATAATAATAATAATAATAATAATAATAATAATAATATACGAGATATAAAAGAGAAAGATTGTTGTTTAGTTAATTGTCCAAAGACAGGTCCGAACCTCACAAGTGATACCAAGAAGGCACCATTTATGAGGCAACTAGGCCAGGAGATAATGGGGTGGGGTGGCCAGTTCCTTTCCCCCTCCATTGCATAAATCGCCGACTAGCTACATATTACACTAATCAGACTTCAGATGCATACAAACAATAAGTTCTTCCTCTGACACATATTGTCAAATAAGATGTACTGTCTGATAATAGGTAACTTATACATATCAGTCATAACCTCAATCAAAAGACACAAGAGAAAGATAATTAATGTTATATAACATTTTTATGGGTACAGTAAAATCCCTCGTAACCGGCACCCAAATAACCGGCAATACCAAAACAATGACACTTTTGGCAGACCAAAAAATGTTTAAATCTGCCACATTGCCATACTCTGGGCTGTCAGTTTTATCACATAGGAAATTCGCACGAACTTTCATTTTCAGTGAATATTCGCACCTAAAATTTATTTGTATTATTTGTGTTGTGCGGTGTGATTTAATAAAGAAAATCCACACAGTTTTATGTTTATTTAATTATGTTCCAGCCGTCAGTGTTGCCACATTAGGAAGTTCGCACAAACTTTCGTTTTCAGTAAATATTCGAACCTAACATTAGTGTATTATTTGTGTTGTGTGATGTGTTTTAATAAAGAAAATCCACACAGTTTTTATGTTTATTTAGTCATGTTCGGGTCGTCAGTGTTGCCACATTAGGAAGTTCGCACGGACTTTAATTTTTAGTGAATATTCGAACCTAAAACTAGTGTATTATTTGTGTTGTGTGATGTGTTTTAATAAAGAAAATCCACACAGTTTTTATGTTTATTTAGTCATGTTCGAGCAGTCATTGTTGCCACATTAGGAAGTTCGCACGAAATTTAATTTTCAGTGAATATTCAAACCTAAAACTAGTGTATTATTTGTGTTGTGTGATGTGTTTTAATAAAGAAAATCCACACAGTTTTTATGTTTATTTAGTCATGTTCGGGTCGTCAGTGTTGTCACATTAGGAAGTTCGCACGGACTTTAATTTTTAGTGAATATTCGAACCTAAAACTAGTGTATTATTTGTGTTGTGTGATGTGTTTTAATAAAGAAAATCCACACAGTTTTTATGTTTATTTAGTCATGTTCGGGTCGTCAGTGTTGCCACATTAGGAAGTTCGCACGAACTTTAATTTTCAGTGAATATTCGAACCTAAAACTAGTTATTATTTGTGTTGTGTGATGTGTTTTAATAAGGAAAATCCACACAGTTTTTATGTTCATTCAGTTATGAGCAAGTGATAGAGAAATAAGCTTCACATGGCTGGAGTTTCAACATTTGACACCATGAAATACGAACTTTTTTGTATATACCGGTATTTATTCTATTATCCTGCAAAATCTCGTATCCAGAACTAGCCTGGTCCCTTTGGTGCCGGATAAGAGAGATTCTACTAGCTATATATAGCATGTTATGGTGGCTCAGTGCTAGAGCTTTGGGCTTATAAGCCAGCAGGTCCGGTATCAAATCCCACTCTATCCTGAATTTACAACTTGTGTTGGACAAGCCCTTTGTGTCGCCAACACTGGGGTTTCCTCCAGGTACTCCGGTTCCCTTGTGATATTCCCAACAATTTTCCATCATCATTCATTACGAATGTAATATGGACCCCTGCTAATGATATCTATGAGCCGTTCATAGAGTCGGAACGAAAAACGACAAGTTAGGGTTCTGTTATTGGAGGAAAAAGTCTGAAGAGTACGTAAAAATCAAGGAAGTTATAATACGTAATATAGGCTGACGTGTTCAGTCGGTTCACGCGTCTTGTAAACCGGTTTTAAAACATCGTGAGTCGTCTGGAACCAACAGTCCCGTACTATTGCTAGATTATTTTTTGTCGAGATCTGTTCTGTCAACAAAGACTGTTTTGAATACTCGGTAATGGAATGGAGCAAGGATTTGGCTTCTCGTTTAATCGAACTGTTTAGGAAAAAAGTGTATTGCAGGACATACCGATATAGACTTAAAATCATCCATGACAGGAATAAGGAACATTATGCATGAGCTGGATTAGTCGTTGATTTGAAAATGGATGCAAGCGTAGTTAAAGGTCGATTAATTACCGCCATTGTGCCAACGTTAAGTTTGCTTATTTTATGACCATTATCTAGGAACTATTGAAGATATACTGAAGTTTTTACAGATGAAGATACAAGGTTTCTAAGCATATTGACGCAGATTTACCTAGAAATACAAGTTGAAACAAAAATTGAATTTTTAAAATAATGTTGATTTTATTTTGTTATTTTTATGCAAATGTCTCGTTTTCTCAGGAACTATAAATGGGATAAGGAAGAAATTTTAAACGCGTGTTGACAGTAATAAAATAATTATATGATCGGACATTAAATGATGTATGCCTATTAGTTTGATCAGAAAAATATTTTACATAAAAATAACGAAATAAAATGAACTTTACTTAAAAAAATTTTTTCACAACTTGTACAAATCGGCTTAGAAACCTTGTATCTTTATCCTGTAAAAATGTCAGTACATCTTCAGTAGTTCCTGAGAAAATAGGCCATTTTTAAATAAATTAAAACATTCAACATTGATGGTATAGGGTAGTTAATCTCCCTTAAGAGAACAATAGGAATGCTCATCTGACAATAAAATTCCAGACTGAGATGAGAGATATTCACTCCCATTTATTTTCTTTCTTTACTCAGTTTTACTCAAGACATATGCAGCGCAAATGAGAGCAACCGCCTAAGCAATACTATCCCGATTTTTTTTAAATTTTCTATATTGTTGCTGCCTAGTTACTAAAAATAATTTCCAAATATTACGAGTGAAATATGTAAGTTTAGGCCGGTATTAGACTATAAAAACTTGGGAATTTAGAAGATTCTTATATTATTTAAATAAATAAACGAATGAATGAATAAATGAGTAAATAAAAAAAAAATAAGTAAATAAATTAAATAAATAAATAAATAAATAATTTAATTTTAAAAATTAAATGATTAAATGAATGAATAAATAAATAAATGAAAAAGTGAATAGACATAAATAAATAAATAAATAAATAAATAAATAAATAAATAAATAAATAAATAAATAAATAAATAAATAAATAAATAAATAAGTGAAATGAATGAATATTAATTTCTTCTGTGCATAGTTAGGGCCTGTCTTTTGTTTCCCTGAGAGTCGCCGTAAAACAGTAAAAATCCGAGGCGTATTTTTAATTACTCTGTGCATACAGTAACTACTACTGGGTTCAAAAGTTCCCGGAATTTTACTACCATTTTTCGTATTAATATATAACAAGGGATATTATACATTTGTTTTGTTGGTAACATTCATGATGTCATTTCCTTAAAGTTTGTTGATAATGGCGATTGTTGGTTTTGAGTTGTAGGCAATTGTTTATCATAGTGTTTTGTTTGTTCGTCGCATTTTGTAATTATGTCCACAGAGCAACGTACAAACATCAAGTTCTGTGTTTTGTTACACAAAACTCCTGCAGAGACATTAAGATTGTTGGAAGAAGCATATGGCGAAGCAGCAATGAAAAAAACTTAAGTGTATGCCTGGCATAAACGCTTTTCTGGTGGCCGCGATACGTACGCAGCGGCCGACCAACAACTGCAACGAATGAAGCAATCGCTCAGCGTGTGGGTAATGTTGTGAGGGACGACCGATGTAAAACCATAAAAGAGATAGCAGCAGAGGTCGGAATATCAGTCGGAAGTGTACACAATATTCTTCACAAGCATCTCAACATGCATTACGTGTCTCAGAAGTTAGTTCCGAAAATGTTGTCGGCAGAACAGAAAGAAACAAGAATGACTCTTGCTGGGGACATGATCAGTATGGCTGATGAAGATGGTGATTTCTTAAACAAAATTATTGCTGGTGATGAAACTTGGTGCTACTTGTACGACCCAGTCCCTAAACGACAGTCATCTGAGTGGAAATCGAAAACATCTCCTCGGAAGCAAAAATTTCCTAGGGACACTTCCAAAGGCAAAGTTATGTTGGAAGTTTTCTTCGACTCTCAGGGTCTCATCCACCATGAGTTCATTCCAGAAGGTCATACTGTAACGAAAGAATTGTACGTAGAAATCCTCCGTCGCCTCCGGGACGCAGTGAGAAGGAAACGTCCAGAAAAGTGGGTAGAAAACAACTGGTTGCTTATGCATGACAATTCACCTGCTCATCGCGCAATTATTGTAAAGAATTTTCTTGCCAGGCACAACATAACTGCTTTGGATCACCCACCATACTCTCCTGATCTCTCACCACCTGATTACTTTCTGTTTCCCCGTCTGAAAAGTCATCTGAAAGGACAGAGATTCAATGCTGAAGAGGTTATCGCAAACGCGACGAGAGCACTAAGACGGGTTTCACAAAATGGCTTCCAGGCCTGCTTTCAGGAACTCTGCACGCGTTGGCAAAAGTGTGTTGTTGCGGAAGGCAACTATTTTGAAGGGAATGCTGTAGAATAGTGTTTAAGGTACGTTGTTTCTATGATACTAGCAAATTCCGGGAACTTTTTGAACCTAGTATGTATATCAACGAGCACAGAATACTCATATGGTAAGCGGGAGCTAATGTTTTGGTAGCATCGTGATGGCGACTGTCCGCAAGAGCGGCTTCACTTCCAAGTTGTTTTTGTCTACTCTATGTATTCTGTGCTCGTTGAACTATATAACGTCATTGGTGCATACACTGGCAATCAAAGATATCTGACCTAGAATTTTCTGATCGTGTAAGTCAGGGCTGGGCACCGGGAGCGATTCCAAACTCTAAACGGGGACACTTAATATTCATCCGTGACGGCATCAACGCTGCGCGGTGTTCGGCGGGGAAGAAAGGGTTGAAGAGAAGTCATATGGCTCCCTGTGAGAGAGTAGAATTCGCTCTTGGTGCCCAGTCCTGGTGTAAGCGAACTTGGTGACCACGAGATAAGTCAGAACCAAAAATATAGAAAATGATCAAACTTTGAAATAGTTGCATTAGTTTTCAGTAGGTGACTCTATTATTAGGATGGTTTAAAAAGTGTTGTGGAAAATTATGATGTAGATTAAGCATATATTATTATCTTAATTGACAGTATCAGCGGTTTTCAGCTAAATCCAGTGCTGTTTTACAATCAGTAGAGGGGGATGAAATATTGAATTCTAGAATGCGGGGATATTTATGTAAGTCTACTATTGACAACAGTAACTATTATCTCCGCCATCTATTCATAGAAGTAATAACTAAAGAAGTCACACTTACACGAACAAATTATCGATTACTATCGATTTGTAGGGGTCATTTATCTTGCCAGTCTACACTGCCGTTCAAAGATATCTGATCCTAGGATTTATGATTGTGTAAGCGAACTTTCCAACCACGAGATAAGTCAGATCCAAAGATATAAAAAAAAATTGATAAACTTTGAAACAGTTCCGCTAGTTCTCAATAGGTGGCACAATTATTGGGACAGTTAAAAATGTATCAGAGAAAATGATTATGTTGATTAAGTATTAGCACAATTGACAATATCAGCGGTTTCCAGCTAAACCCAGTGTTGTTTTACAGTCAGTTGAGTGGGATGAAAAATTGAATTCCATAATGCGGCAATATTTATCTACAATTGGCAACAGTGACAATTATCTTCGCCATCTATTAATAGAAGCAATAACTAAAGAATCCACATTTACACCAAGAAATTATCGATCACTATCGATTAGTCGAATTAGAGATCTTTGAACGTCAGTGTACCTGCAATGTAGATATATCGTAAATTTATTATAAAGATTTTCATATTTTCTCTGCACGGCAATGATCATTGGGAGGCAACAAACTAAAATCGATAATGAATCGCGTGATCTATCAATTTTCGATACATTAATATCAGATCGCATAGATTTATTTGACGTAAGTGTAGGAAGTGTAGATTATGATAACTGGATTGATGTAGTATTTCAATAAAAATGTGTACTTACTGTTAAAAATAAGTAAATATTTTATTTACATAGCTACGTGAAGAAGTGCAAATATTGAAGAGACAAGAAGCAAGGCAGTTGTGTTCATATAACATGAACTGATGAAACCGTGAGTGCTTGTAATTCTATCGGCTAATAAAGATCTAATGTAATCTAATCTAAAACATTACGGTACCGGTATTATGTTTCTAACCGAGAACTCAAGTGTTCCATAAATAAACTGAACTTACTTAAGTGAAAAATCACTCAAGTACTCCATAAATAAACTGAACTTACTTAAGTGAAAAAAACAAGTGTGTTTCATGCTTCTTCATTAGCTACAAGGAAAAAGAGTGTGAATCGTGTGTAGATCCTTAGGCCTTAAAAAAGAAGACGAATGAACTATTTAGACAAGACATTCCTGTAGTAGAGAAGACATCCCTCTGTTATCTTTCAATTGTAACAGTAAAAAAATATAGTAGTATGTAATAATTACTGATGAAGGAACACAGGTTAACAAAACAACAAGAAATCTGTTTTATCTAGAACGGTAGTGTGTGTGACGTCTTAATCATTATCAATTTTTGAACTTTTTTGGTTGGACATTTAATGAAACTTTCTCTCTCTCATGACATGGGGATGGCACCAAACCACGCCTGAACATACAGGTAAAGTACTGAATTATATTAGTATTAACCCTGATCACATATAACAGATTGGTCAGCTCAATGCACTTTCAAGACAACTTTTATAAATTTCACTATGCTGTCATCTAGCGACTGCAAAAGAAGTTATGTTGGTCAGTATAGAGTATCCACCAGCCACTGAACGAATATTGCAAACTTTTATCACTGCCAATGTGGCGCTATAAACCAATTTTAAATACTTTTATCACAACCACAACACATTTCAGTTCTTATTGTACTATATAGCCTATATTGAATTATTACTACATTAACACGTTTAATACAGTATCTCATAAAATATACACTGGACGAACTAAATTTAATTATTATGAAAGTCATCATATTTAATTTCTCGAATTACGATCCACTTCTACTAGATGGCTACCGACACAAGAAGCAGGGCAGGCAATACATGCAAACGAAATTATACTAAATATGAGGAATATTACTACAGGTGTGTAGTATTATGTGACTGGTTAGGTTAGGTTAGGTTAGTATTGTGTGAGAGGTTAGGTTAGGTGTGTACTATTATTATAGAGATTAGGTTAGGTTAGGTTAGGTGTGTAGTAGGGGCGGATGTTGATGACCTAAAATCTACTTAAAATAATCATTAAAATGCCCTTAAACTAATAGATAAATGACATAGAATTAAAAGAAAATTACATTTAAATATTATTCACCGTACTCGCACCACAACTTCTTAAAAATTAGTCACCTTGTTTCAATGACTGCCCTGCAAATCTCGGAGAGAGGAGGCAACTTCCTGGAATTTGGCTAAGGTAAAGGAAAAGAACATGCAACAAAATGAAGGTTTTGAGGGAAAACTATAGATTTTAATGAGGATTTACACTGTGTTTCAATCAGGAGTGATCCATGTCAGTGCCTTCATTCTCCGTCTCCTCCTTCCGCGCTTCACTTTTACTACCAGATCTTCCAGATGAGAGAGTGTGAATGACAAAACAAATTGTGGGGGCAGCTTGCATTCTTGCAATCTTTGTGTTAAAAATACTGTCTACTACAGTAGACATCCCTTCCGAACCATGCTGAGGACACAAACTCCTGTCCAGGACATGATGAAAGTTCCCCTCCTTCCAGACATAAATTCTAAAGACACCCTCGTACCGACAAAAGAAGAGTAGCGATCAAAGTCCTCACTTAAACTAAGCTGTTGTCAAGCATTTTATATTACTTCTGTTGTGTGAAGTGAAGTCTTCAGTGGAATGAGGGATGGACTTTAGAGTCTGCTCCAAACTATAAAACTCAAACTTCACTGTTATTCACTTATTCAGTAGGTAATTATTACTGACCTATTTGCTTAGAAAATAATTTAAGAGACCTATCAGAAAGAAGAAAGTGAAAAGCATTCCAAATGATCTAAAAGTTCATCAGAGTATTAAAAATGACCAAAAAATGCCGAAAAAATATAAAATTCATCAAAAACGTCAAAAATGTAATATAAGAAATTACTTTTTTACGTTGATATTAACATAGACAGGATGTCTATATTAATTAATAGGCATCGTCCTAATTTGAAAAATAAGATGGCTTTTCATCAACATCAACCCCTAATTATTACTATATTGGCGACACTGAAATCTACTGTTACATTAAAAAAATACGGCCGTATTCTTCATTCACTCGCGACAATTTTCGTATATAAATAAGGTACGTATTTAGGGCGGGTTGGGCAGGCTTTCAGCTCTCTCAGTGAACACATCAATTTCTACTAATCAATACTATAAATCCAAGGCATTTTCAAGGTATTTTATTAAGTTCCTATAGTGCAGTGACCGGCATGTTCCGTGCTCTGTGACGTCATACGACGTAGCCGCCTTGCTCTTTGCTCGGCAATCTCTGCATACTGAGCACAGCGTGGAGAGAAGGTTCACCTGAACAGTGGTGGTGCGGCGTCTATGCACTGACAGAGCGCGATCCATTCGTCTGAGGTAGTATGGGAACAGCACAATTACAATACATTTGTACGAAAACAAAACTGTACAACCTTGATAAATCAATGTAACAAAATATTTTGGTTTGTAATCAAATTTATGTGCTTACAATAACATGAAACTCATAATACAGCCACTTGCAGAAGCGTTTGCATATATAAATGAAATTCCGAAACTGCTATAAACATATAAGCATATAAATAAATACTTTAAGCAGTACTGCAACACTTTGTCTACTCGGAAACTTGAAAACAGTTCAAGTGTTTTTAACACACATTTCTCTACATAATATATAGATTAAACTGCATAGGCCCTCTCTTGGTGAGTAGTATGCAAAGTATATTTCAACTTTTGAAACACACCATCACTTTGTGTCACTACTGTGCCCAAGCTAAACGCTTTGTCGAGATTTTTTTCCTCTTTTTTCGCGCACTAATTTTGCAATATTTGGAGTCTTAGCCTGGCTAACACACAAGCGAAGAATATGTTTCAAGTTCAGATCAGACAGGTGGTTTCTATGTTGTGGTTTGCAGATCTTCATACAAGAAAAGAACTGTTCACATACATACGTAGATCCGAATATTAGCAGCAAATCTATGCAATCGAGGGAATCTTGCCTGGGGAAATCTTCTATAAAATGTAGATAGATCCTTTTTGTTTTCAAAGCGGTCTTTCATTTCAATATCATTTTGCAAATCAATGACTTCCAGTTGCAATGATGATGGAACACTGTCAATATTCACTGAAAATGTTGTCGCAAATATGGAAATATCAGATTGAAGATTTGCAAACTCTTGAAATCTGCAATCAAATTCCTGACTCAATTCTTCTAATATTTGTACATACTTATTCGTGTCTGTAATTGGGTGACATACTGTAGACAGACTCAACTGCTCGCTCTCCCAAGCTCTTGCGATCTGACTGGCTCTTACGTCATAACTGCAGCATCTGCCGGCCACTGCTATAGTGGCTGGGACATAAGTAATATTCACCTTTTCGATAGTGGAGATCCTAGTGGGTTCTCTTTTGTATGTTACCATTTCATGACATGGGAATGGCCAATCTGATATATATGTGATCAGGGTATTACCTTACATTCCATTGCATGCTGACCTGAAGTGTTAGTTGTGCAATATTAAGTCGAAGCTCAGATTAATGTTTAGTTCCATAAGTTATTCCGGTTATTTGCTACCAGGCATCATTGCATATAGACGACTTGGGTCTAGTATACATTCCGATACCAGACGTTGGAACTATATTTTCTAATATGATGTCTGTGATGTTGACATAATATGTTGTGTTCCGTCATTAGTTATTCATTGCTGTGTTACAAGATAGAAGTCTGTAACTTCATCCCTCTTAGCCCCAAATATTTTCCTAAGAACCTTATTCTCAGACACCTTTAATCTCTGTTCCTCTCTCAAAGTGAGAGTCCAAGTTTCACAACCATACAGAACAACCGGTAATATAACTGTTTTATAAATTGTAATTTGCAGATTTTTTGACAGCAGACTAGATGACAAAAGCTTCTCAACCGAATAATAACAAGCATTTCCCATATTTATCCTGCGTTTAATTTCCTCCCGAGTATCATTTATATTTGTTACTGTTGCTCCAAGATAATTGAAATTTTCCACCTCTTCGAAGATAAATATCCAATTTTATATTTCTATTTCGTACAATATTCTGGTCACGAGACATAATCATATACTTTGTCTTTTCGGGATTTGCTTTACTTGCTTCAAGTAAAATTTCCGTGTTTTCCCTAATCATTTGTGGATTTTCTCCTAACATATTCACGTCATCCGGATAGACAAGAAACTGATGTAATCCGTTCAATTTCAAACCCTGTCTGTTATCCTGAACTTTCCTAATGACATTTTCACTAACCCTATAGTAGTCATTTAAGCAGCTTAGTTAGGTTAGGTAAAGTATGTTTAGGTTTAGTGTAAACTTGGTCTTTGTGCAACGACAGTGATGGCGAAATGAAACCGAGGATTCGTTGTAGAGTAACCTGATATTCGCCTTACGGTTGGAGAAAACCTCGGAAAAAATCCAATCAGGTAATCAGCCCAAGAGGAAATCGAACCCTCGCCCGAGCGCAACTTCGTATCGGCAGGAAAGAGCCTTGATCGACTGAGCTACGCCGGTGGCCGAATTACCGTTGTTCCTATGAAACAGGTTTTCATTTATCTGTTATTCGTTCACGTCATCATTTTATACTTACGTAACATACGTATGTTGAGTGGTGCGGAATGCTGAAATATAAGTACTGTGAGAATATCAACATTTAGTAATTAGTAAATTTACAACGGCTCTAATCGGTTTTTATTCTAGAGTAAAGCCATGGCCACTGTTGATAATGTGAATACGTATACTTTAACGCAGCATTCATACACAGTATATAAACAAGCTATGGAAAGGTCGCTCTCATCCAAGTTAACCCAACTTAACATAAATCTACCTAGCACATATGACAACGAATGTAGCTATACAACCGATTGATGTTCATTTTAGCGTTAGGGCCTACCTATACTTGATTCGTTCTGTATCGGTACCGTTTGATTTGTTTATTTCGGAATTCAAGAGATGAACATAAGGATACATGGGCTAACAGAGTTCGTTTTTCAACCGTTCGCTTTCATCTGTCCAAAGAAAGTCCCTCTGAAACAGTGTTGTCAACTGTACGAACTGGATCGTACATATGCGATAATTTGGTCTCATGTACGATCTTACGATCCAACCCACGGATAGTACGCAAAATGTACGATCCTGTCGGGAAAGAGGGAAAATATTTGAAAAAAAGAGGGGATTTAAAAATTTATTTGCTGCAAATGAAATTGTGTATACTGTATACATTACTGTAGTAATATATTCCACTTATGCATTTAAAGTAGTTTCTGCATGTAGGGCTTCTGCGTTACAAGTGCTGTATAGTCGATTTGTGGAACACATTTCTATAAAGAATGCCCTCATATGCCTCCAGATCCAGACGACAGCCTGATTTTCATATACTGAACATTATTATAGTGAAGACAACAAAGTGTTTAAAATAATTTTATGCACCGATATTAATTTTAACAAGAATTTTCTTATAAGAGCTAAAAAAAATCCTTTACATAAAACACTGTGTACGGATATAGGTCAAATAATCCAAAATATGTCCATGTAATGTACGATCCCCCAATGAAAAGTACGATAATTCGCAAGCAATTGTGCGATCCAATCAAGCCGCAGGGTTGGCAACGCTACTCTGAAATAACAGTAGATTAACTGATTTAAGATGGAATAAAATAACCCAATGAAGACAGTCAAAATATTATCACTGAACTTTGTGGGTGAAGTAAACTACTGGGTGTTCATTTCAAAGTGTGTCATGACGTCACTGTTGTTGGGTCACCGATTTGAAGCGAGTTTCAGTTTATATGTCAGAGAAGTTGCCTATTATTTAAGGCGTTCTTCAATCTGAACTTGAAAACGTGTACGGTATAACTTGAACGTCGTAGCAACAGATGGCGGTCTGTCTGTGTGCTACCATAACCTCTTTCGAACTGTGTTTTGCGCCGGAAAGTCGTACGCAGGGTATTTGTTATCATCGGTTGCGTACCGTAACATTCCACAACACAAATCAAATGCTCCGTGTCCATGTTGATCGTCGAAGTTAATGTCAACAAATACGTAAGTAATCGTCTTAACCCTCTCCCCATATCCCGACAGTACGTATTTCCAAACAGTTCACATTCCTGCCACTACCGGCGTTACCGTACGTATCGGTACGTACTCTTCAGAATGAACGCCGTACTTGCTAGGCAACTTCTCTGCCTCACAGGTTATACATCTCTGCGGAAGTGTAGGAAGATTGAATTCTCTAGGCTCATCGGCTAGCCACATGACGGCATACAGCGAGCCATGACACATTTTGAACTGAACACCCAGTATAGTCTGTGCATTTCGGACTGGTGGATCAAGGTCATTTCGTCTCCTCCACACAGTATCCCTTCTCCTAAACTCTGGCTGGTCTCCTTCCCCTCTAAAGGTGCGTATACACTTAGCGAACGAACAACGAACGAATGATGAAGCGATATTTCGTTGTTCGTTCGCTATTTGGAGCAACGTACAAATCATCAGCAAATGGTCAGAAAACATTCACGTTAGCTGATTATTCGCAATAATGGCAGACGAAAATATAATTATAGCAAGTGCAGCCGTTGTTATTATTGGCAGTTTATTAAAAAGAAAGTTAAAAAACAAAAGGCGATGGTGGCAGACGCCACTTTACGAAACTCACAATCAATATAGAGACACTGACTTGCTTCATGATTTACGTCGAATGGAATCGGGACAGTTTCATAACTTCTGTCGCATTTCAGAAACAGACTTCGAAATACAGGGACATCATTTTATTTTTACTTCAACTTTTATTGTACCTGAGTTTTTGAATGTACTTCACTCCCACCCCTTCTACTAACGAAGTTCCAACTGTCCTCCACACAGAACTAAGGCCGCAGTACTGAGTTAGTGAGTAAGTTATAGTACGTTTCAGAAATATGTTCGCGTTTTCCAGTGACGAAAACTTCCAATATTGAATCATATTTTCGCAAACGTCCGTTTCCCTACGTCGCATCCCGATTTCCCCCACTCGCTTCTGCTCACTCCACTGTAATTTGTCCAAAAGGAATGACATAATATGTTTATACGCGAACCAAGTTGACTCGTACACTTCATCACTCCCCATTCCAGGTCTTTTTGTGGACTTATGTCTTTTCCTCCGGAAAGATATCAGTAGGGACCGAGTTTTCGTTTTGACTTCTGCTCCCTACAATAAACAAAAAATATGTATCCACTGAAAATAAATAAACAAAAATAATTTTCAAATTTTTCACGTGTTTGACTTGCCTACTTTACAGCTGAACATCTTTCCAATAGCTTCCCAAACATAATGTTTTTTTACTTTATTATGGTAAGTAGGATGCTTGGGATTCCATAAAGTTTCCTGCTCCCTATATGCATTAATAATACTTATAACAGCGTCTTCCGTCCACTCCAGTTTCGACAGTCTGTTGGTGAAATTGTACTAAGCGCAGCGTTCTGCTACGAACTACTAGCTACAAATCCCGTCCACAAAGAATACCAACTTCCTTTGATATACCGACAAGCGACGGAAGGCAAACCAAACGATCTGTTTGCCTTTCTGCGATGTACAACACGCGTTCCGATTTCAATCAGCGAATGCATTCGTTTGTCGTTCGTTCGTTCGCTAAGTGTGTACGCACCTTAAGATGCCGCGCCACTGGTCCAGCTGACTTTTCTTGAGGAGAACGATCCAGGAGTGGGGGGTAAGCAAATGCAGTCCATTGCTTGACCTTGAGTCGCCAGTATATTTATTACTAGCCGTACCCGTGCGCTCCGCTGCACCCGTTAGAAATAAATATAAAATAATTACATAATTAAAATAGGAGTTTGATCCAGAGAACATTCGTGTTTGATAGAAGGATAAATCGTTTAATATGTTACTTAATTTAAATTGCATCCAAATAATTAAAATGCGACCATTTTGGTCAGAAAGCACTCATTTGGTGCAATGACAATTCCTTTAACATGTTTCTTAATTAAAGACATGCAACCATAGTTTAATGAGCATTGACATCATTTAGATTTAATGTGTATACTTTATTTTACTTGCTATATGTTTCCATTGAATTATGGTAATAACTTAATTTTAACCCTTGTTGTTTTTATATTCAGTAAATGGCGCTTGCCCACTATGGTTCTGAACCCTTCAAATAACATAAATTATATTATATTATATTACATTATATTATATTATATTATATTATTATATTATATTATATTACATTACATTATTATATCAAAATTGTAATAACACTATAGTATTATGTCCATCTAGAGAAACTACACTTTCCAATGGAGAAATAATAATTAATTATACAAATCGGTTAATTTAGCTTCCGATATTACTTCATACAAACACAGAAACATTCTCTGTAGGCTATCTTTCATAGCTTTCGATTGTTGCTGTCCAAACTGGATAGACCAAGTCATTTGTTTTTTATTTCATTAACGGCCTTAGATGGCAGTTATTTCAATTTTAAAACTCATTTACCTCATTAAATATCAGTCCTATCAAAATTTTTCAAAGAATAAAACTTATCGCAAATGATTTTTAAAGAAACTTTTGTTATGTAACATTTTTCAAAAATCAATAATAAGCGAGATATTTCGAGTTATTTAATTCAGGCCCCTTATAACCCCCACTTTTAAATAATGTATTTTGAATGCCACATAGCCTAAAATCTAAGTTGCAACGAACTTAATTTATATTCCAATTTCCATCGAAATCCGTTCAGCCATTATCGTGTGAAAAGGTAACAAACATACAGACAGACAGACAGACAGACAGACAGACAGACAGACAGACAGATAGACAGACAGACAGACATACAAACAAAAATTTCAAAAAGCGATTTTCGGTTTCAGGGTGGTTAATTATATATGTTAGGACCAATTATTTTTGGAAAATCGAAAATTACCAGAAAACTTTCGGCTAAGATTTATTATTAGTATAGATTTATGTTAGGTTGTAACTTCGAAGTTATCTAGAATCAGTGGAATTGTGAGAGTATGAGTAATGGTCCTGTAGTGTTACGCAAAATACCAAATTGGGAGGGATCTGTGTTTATTCTGTCCCGCGCCGTAGCATCGTGGTCTAATAAGCGATCTTAGCTGTGATCATCGGAATCTTTAGTACGTAATAGAGGAGCGATTGTTGCATAAATGTGGAATATAAAAGTCTTTAAGTAACCATATTTTGTGAATATAGGGACTGTTTATCGATTCGTATTGAGTAATAACACCACAGTCTACTATATACAGTCGCGAAGCTTGAGGTCACGTGTTTTTGCAAATCTCGTGATAAAGCGCTCCAAGCGGTTAGCAACTAGAAACAATAGACTTTGGACTGTGTCGTGAAATTCCGAGTGCTAGCTCGTTGCATATTTCACATTGATGCTTGTTCGAAATGTTCGTTATTGGTTGTAATGAAAATGTTAATGGCTAAAATATAATAATTGGAATAATAATATGGGACAAGGATGAGACGTTTGTAGTGCTATAAATTGTAGCAACAGTAAGAGAAAGAGGCCAGAGTTATCTTTTTCCGATTTCCGAAAGATTCAGAAAGGTTCCTGGGTTTTCCACAAGAATACTGTGCAGAAACAAAACTCTTAATTTTGAAGTTCTTTGTGACTGTTAGAATACATTATATCCTTAAATTTCACAATGAAATGTTTCAATCTAACCGAAAGGACATTAGATACCGGTTAAAGTTCTGTCACTTAGGCTGCTAAATTTCCAAAGAAATAAAGGTTAGGTCTACTTTTTTTTTTTCAAAGGATATATTTTTAACTGTAGCTATTAATTTTGTTATTATTTTTATGCGTTATTTTACTAAAGACGTAGAAAAATTAAGTTTGTTTTAATGAAATTGATTGATCACATTTTATTTTCAATTCTGGTGGGATTATTATTGCTTAGGCCTACTTTTTTTTCAAAGGATATGTTTTTAATTATAGCTGTTAATTTTGTTATTTTTATTTGTTGCTTTACTAGAGAAGTAGAAAAAGTCTGTTACAATAAAATTTATTGATCACGTTTTATTTCCAATTCTGGTGTGATTATTATTGCTTAACCTCATCCCAATTTGTTAACTACGTAAGCCTACGCTACAAGTACCGGTACACGTAAGTTACTCCATTAATTCATATTTCCATTATTATTGTTGTAAATGGAAATGCAAATTAATATTTATTGGTTTCATAGTTAATTATCGCTATAATCTTGAATGAGTGAAGCGATTATAGTAAATTTCAGTTCGTTTTGCACAAACAAAAATAATATTAACTTATTTCTTGTAGGTATCTTCGAGTTTATGGTGGAATTTAATATACTTCATTAAAATAATAAATTAACTTTATGCATTTAATATTTCAATAATGGAAGGAAGGTGTTAATTTTTTCCAAAAGAACACGACAACGAAAGTGTAACATATTTTGTCGGCTGCTAGGAGAGAGATCTGCGATGATGAGGCGATAGTAGCGATCCTAGTGGTGGGCAACTACCCATGTTTGCATTTTTACTACATATTGAGCTTCGCGACTGTATATAGTAGACTGTGATAACACTCTAAAAATGTTCAGTAGGTATGAACAAAGATGCTTCATAAAAATACAAGTTGCAAAAAGAAAAAAATGCAACCCAGTGCCTTATGGCATTGCAAGAAGCTTGTGGGAGAGAAGTGCAACCATAACTAACGATCTATTATCGCAAGATGGGTGGAGACGAGGCATTCGCTTTCAGTCAAGAGTTAACATCCAAAGAGCTTTAAATCGATCAATGATATAGAGATTAAGAAATTATGCTGCAGATGGAGTCCATCGTCTTTCAAGGATTTGGCAACGTATTGTTCACATGGCAAGGGACTATATTTGAAGTGTGTAATGTCAAAAATAACGTAAATAAATGTAGTGTGAAACAGTAACTATATTGCCATTACTTTTCGAATGCCCTAATATGAACACCAGCCGTTCATTCTTGTTCCGATATGCTAATGGTAATATGCATAAAATTTCGATATAGTAATAATAATAATAATAATAATAATAATAATAATAATACAAACAAAGATAAATCCTACGGAAGGCACATTCATCTCCTTAATGCTGGCCGAGTCTCAAAAGAATCTAAATTTGCTGTTCTATGCTTCAAACTGTTTTTATGCCACCTTGTGTAGCGTACGGTAGGCCTACTAAGATTAATAAAAATTAGTCATTCATTCATTCATTCATTCATTTATTCATTCATTCATTTAGTATTCTGCCCAAGGGGAGGTCTTTCACTGCAAACACACCTTTCTTCAATCTTTACTATTTTCTGCCTTCCTCTTTGTCTCCTCATAATATGATCCATATATCTTAATGTCGTCTATCATCTGACATCTTCTGGCCCGAACTCTTCTCCCGTTCATCATTTCTTCCAGTGCATACTTCAGTAGGCAGTTTCATCTCAGCCAGAAACCCAAGCAAATCCTTTTCCTCTTCCTGACCAGTTTCAGCATCATTCTTTCTTCACCCACTCTTCTCAACACAGCTTCATTTCTTATTCTGTCTGTCCACTTCACATGTTCCATTCTTCTCCACATCCACACTTCAAATGCTTCTATTTGCTTCTCTTCACTTCGTAGTAAGTCCATGTTTCTGTCCCGATACAATGCCACACTCCATCCAAAGCACTTCACTAGTCTCTTCCTTAGTTCCTTTTCCAGAGATCCGCAGAAAATGCTCCTTTTTCTATTAAAAGCTTAAAAGGGCTCTTGCTATTCCCCTTTTGTCTTCTTGGCAGCAGCTCATGTTACTGCTTATAGTACACCCTAAGCATTTGAAGCTGTCCACTTGCTCTACTGCCTCATTTAGAATTCTCCAGTTTACCTTCTGTATTTTTCTTCCTATGACCATACTCTTCGTCTTATTTGCATTTATCTTCATCCCATACTGCTCACAGCTGTCATTTAGCTCCAGTAGCATATCCCTTAGTGTCATTTCCTCTTCTGCTAACAACGCCATATCATCAGCAAACCTCGTGCATTTTATTCTCCTTCTTCTTACCATCACTCCTCCCTGAAGGTAATTAAATCAAATGCTCACGGAAATATTACAAAATTTATTTCGCAATATAATTACAAATAATTCTGTTTGTAATCATGTGTACAAACTGTAACAACTGTTGTATTAAGACACAGATGTTAAATGTTATTAATTAGAAATACCGCTAACATACGTAGGTATTGTAAGATAGAAAATGACTTGCATATCCAGTATTAAGTCTTACATCTTAAGTTGTCACATAATGATAACCTTATTAGGCCTATCATAATCGTACACACAGATCTCATCGTTAGTTTAGAGTTCAGGCTAATCTCAAAATTACAGTGGATTTCGCTTAATAGGACCAAGTTGGGACCATGCGTTTTGGTGCAATAGTGCGGCTGGTTCTCTTTACCGGAGTTAGATACATATTATATTAACGTGTACTGTATTTGTTCCTCTAAGCTTGGTCCTAATACGCAGCTTTATTGGACAAAAACGTATGGTCCTAACGTGGTCCTATTAAGTGGAATCCACTGTATTGTATAGTGATATCATGGGCTTAATACACAGTTACTTAAATCGCTATTAAGAAAGGAAGTTCTGTGTGATATAAAGTGATATTATTACATTTACAAATTAAACAATTTATAATAATCTGTAAAATATAATTTGAAGAGTGTAATCCCAATACTCCCTCAGTCCATTTGGCCATTTTTACGATTTATGCATATATATGACTTTTTGAGACCTCTATTATTTTATTTTATGTTTCTTTTCTTCCAAATCAACTCCAATCCTTGCCTAAAATTTTGTGTTATTGAAAACTCGCTCAGTCCGTAGACCCGTGGATAAAAAGAACTAGTCAGTCCTTTCATAAAAATGGACTGAACGCGTTTCGGTATTACAATCTTCAATTGCTTTGAATATGTAATAAATTGTAGGGGAGACTCCGCTAATTCCGCAATATTAAGAAGTAAATCTATCATATTTTTATCAAAATGTTTACTGAAAAATATTATCAAGGTATGTAGACATGGACGAAACCTTTCATTATCAAATGAGATAAAGAGACCTATTAAAATGCAAATATATTTAGTTGTACATACATTACAGTTGAAAAAGAACAACTCGGATAATTCCGCAACACTCCGGATAAATCCGCAATAGGACTTGGTTATGACTTCCGCAGTAGTAAATAATTATGAAATACATTATGAAAGTAACATAAAAGGAACAATTTATATGTAACAATGCTCACTTTCTTCACAGCTGTGTAGCAAAAGACGAAAAACAGCCAACTTTCGATGTTTCACTGTATTGCCGATAAAGGTGTCGATCAATATCCTTAATTTTTTTCTATAGCACTGCAGAGGACATGCCTCCTGTTGACAGCCTCTCAAAACTTACGTTCACGCTATTGTAAAGCCGCAGTAAAATCATATATGACTACTGCGGAATTACCCGTACTGCGGAATTAGCCGAGTTTTCTCTACCTAACCAACAATTTATGTTCTCGTTCACAAAAGTAATACTGTTAATACCAATAATTTACATCATTAAAACAACGTGCAAAAGCACATTTACACGATTATCATACTCTTAAATTGGTTCACAACTTTTCATTTTAAGGGTTGTAACAGTGAATGGTTGATGCAAGACACGCGTGGTGTTCAGAAAAATACACTGTCCCATCTAAAGAATAAAAAATCTGCCACAAATTTATAAAGCCCACTTGATGTGTCGCACTAATTTTTGAGTAACGTTACTGTAGCATTGGCAGGAAGCTGCTTTTTGACGTTTCTCCTCCATATAGTACAAGAAGTCCAACACTGACATTGCTCAAACAAATGCATAATAAATGAAAGTTAAAAAATAAATAAATACTTCTTACTATACCAGTATCGTTCATAAAGTAGAGTATAGGCCATTCGTCATCTCGTGAAACCTACCTGCGCGTGAGAAGACAAAATGGGGATTGGGAAGCTTCCACTTGCAGCTAGCTAGCTCACCATAAAGTTCTTACTATGAGCTAAGGTATACGCATACATTTAGTTTCACGAGATAACGTATGACCTATACTCTTTACTTATTTATTTTATTTATTTATTTATTTAGCTAATAATTGTAGCATAAAATATAATATAAACAGAAAAACTTTAGCTCGCCCCTGAAAGATTGGAACTCGTACTCAGGGGTGGATTTCTGAATTGAAATTAAGAAGTACATAATACAATTTGTCTTATGTCTACTACGCAATAAGAATATGTAAATTTAAATTGATAAATTTTCAATTTTTATAAAATCCAGAAATAAATTTTTAAATTTAATACTAGAACTATTAGAATTGACAAGATTAGGATATTTAAATATAAATTTGTTATATATTCTTGGGCCTAAATTACTACTATGATTAAATACTGTAGCAGTGTTGCATTTTGGTTCAAATAATCTTAAAGAATTCATACTTTTTGTTTCGTAACTATGAGAATACAATACAAAATTATTTTGATTTTTATGTATGAATTTTATTAATACAATATAATAAATTTGTCTTATTTTAAGAATTATAAG
Source organism: Periplaneta americana (assembly GCA_025594305.2). Classification (NCBI taxonomy): domain Eukaryota; kingdom Metazoa; phylum Arthropoda; class Insecta; order Blattodea; family Blattidae; genus Periplaneta; species Periplaneta americana. Next base: position 35,393,644 of record JAJSOF020000036.1, on the reverse strand, counting down.
TCTAAAAACAATTTTTGAGATTGAAAATCAATATGTTTGTGAAGACATATTTTAATTATTTTCTTCTGTAATAAATAAAGTGGATTAAAATTGGATTTTAGAAATGAGTGGTGTTATGATCGGCGTTCTTTGCATTATGTTGGCTACAGAGAGCACTGCCTGGATTTAAACTCCAATCTTATAGAGGAAAAATTGTGCATTTCTTTTTCCAAGCTTGTTTCAAACACTTCCAATCCAATTAATTCGATGATTATTGTTATATTTAGCTTACAATTTTTCCTTAGCAATTTCTTTACAGCTTCCTTATCACTGCTAAAAACTAGGAAAGATCACGTTTTAATTTCTTAAATATCTATTAAATTTTCGCTTAATTTTGCTTCTCTGTTCTACGTCCAAGCCGTGAGCAAATAGAATATAGTATCTTAATCAGTACTAATACTTTATCATTGGAAACATTTGCATTTACCAATCATAATTAATCTATCTAATAACAATTTCAATGATGTGTGACTCCTCGAATGATCATGTAAGTTGAAAATGTTGGCGTAGCGTTCTATAAAATAAATTATTCTTTCTTGTAAAAGAGATCTGTTGTATTTCTACACATAAATTTGTCTCTAAAGGTTATTGGAGAAAAATAATTTGATATGAATGCTATTCATGAAGTGTCCATCAGAAAATAGGAGGTTTAACCTGGGCTAAAACTGTCGAAAATACTTGAAGATTTAAATTTGCAATAAATTGTAGGTATATTTTATAGCGACTGTGTCCTTTTATAACGCAAATAAACACATTTGAAATTTTGGCAGGCTAGAAATGCAAATAGAGAGAATGGTTATTATTTTAGATTTTCTCAAACCCCTATGTACACACCATAGATTGAGAAAAACCACATAATAAAAGAATTGTTGTTCCGCAGAATCTGTTGCTGAAACTCTGATTCATATCTCTTTAGATGAAAAATGAAATAAGTATCTAAATACAGAGTGCAAGACAACGGTCGGCAAATGTAGTACATTTAGTATTTGTAGAACGCGACGTTTCAACCCTCACCATCTAACTCACTTGTATCGGCAGAGTTGGTTGACGTCTAACATTACCTCGTGAAAGGGAGAATGCATGAATTTAATGTCATAAGATATTTTAAATAATTTAATACTTTAGCGGTACTGCAGATTGTAAACCTTTGACAAAATTTTTAAATATCTCAGAGATAAGTCAGTAGATCTTTCTCATTTTTTGTACACAAATAAGTGGTATTTGGGCCTCTCATTTGACATCAGTATATTTATAATTATCTTATTAGTTTATTATTTTTATTTACACAATTTAAAGGAAATAATTTGCTGCTACATAAGTGGAAAAACATAGTATCTCCCCAACTATTTGTTAGATTCTAAGTTTCTTTTTTATTTCTGACTCCAGAAATGCAGTGTTAGAGGATGGACTACAGTTAACTTCCCAGATTATAAAGTTTATGAATTACATTTTTTTATTTTGTCATAAGAAAAAATGTTATTTCTATTTTATATTATTTACTTAAAATTTATGAACTTATGCTTATATCTCTATGGAAGTAGAATGGCTACAGATGGCTACAGATTTCATAAAAATTTGAAACAATTTGGACAATTAATTCAAGAGATGTCATGATTTAGTTTAAAAAATAGCAGCAAATTATTTCCTTTAAATCAGTGGTCGTCAGCACTCGCTGAAATGTGCAACGGGTACGCGGTGCCGTCCCATGTGCACCGTCGTGCAGCAGGGAGAGATAGAGAGCATACCCGCTAGCAGCTACGCAGTGCACTATGGTGCGCTGCGTTTTCCGCGGGTAAGAGATGCTAGCCCCAGCGTGCTCTGTGCTGACGACCCCTAATTTAAATTGTGTATATAAAAATAATAAACTAATATGACAATTATAAATTTGTTGACGCCAAATGAGAGATCCAAATACCATTTATTTATGTACAAAAAATGAGAAAGATCCACTGAATTTTCTCTGAGATATTTACAATTTTGTGACAGGTGTACAATCTGGAACACCGCTAATGTATGATCACCTGATAGTCAATCCAGTGCATTTGAAACCAACCATATTTGGAATATAACAATACACTTCCATTTGCCGTGTAGTGACCGGGAAAGAGAATAGTTCCACTGTGAGCTCATACAGATCGTAAAAGGCGATCAAATGATCACCCAGAGCCTGGGGGTATAGCTGGGTCACCCTATCTTTGGAGGACATAAATACAGAGACCTGGTCCTCCAGGTTGGGGGTTGGTTCGTGGGGCTGACACCCTCACAACTGTAAAAAACTACTTGTTGAGAAGCCTCAATTGAAGCCTCGGAACTGACTATCTCGGAACAATTGCCTGGAGGAGATTAGCACAGGACAGGGACAGTTGGAGGAAGAAAATTGAGGAGGCTAAGGCTCGACTTTGGGCTGTGATTCCATCGTAGTAGTAGTAGTAGTAGTAGTAGTAGTAGTAGTAGTAGTAGTAGTAGTAGTAGTAGTAGTAGTAGTAGTAGTAAATACACTTCCATTATTATTATTATTATTATTATTATTATTATTATTATTATTATTATTATTATTATTATATTACCAAAGGATAAGCGCATGGTGGATGCACCATGTTTTGCTAAAGCTAGAGCATTTCATTATTAGTTTCGAAGTTAAAAACTAAGTGAAATAATAGCATTTACAGTTCATATCAAGACATAATTATTATAATAGTGTATATTTATCTGTGATAGAGAGCCGCTATAGTTTATGCTGATAGATTGCTTGAAATTAACCTTAAATAATGCACGTAGTTGCACCTAAAATCCTTAGGAAAAAAGCTACCCTCCGGTCTTCATGCCAACGCTTGAGTTTGCTACTACTGGTTCAGAGTTTGGGTTGGATAAGATTTCCACGAAACTGGTTCTTCAGTGGAGTTAATCGATTTCTTTAATTGCTTTTGGAAATGTTTGAAAATTTTAGCTTGTTTTACAAGTAAGCTTTGCAAAAGTGAAATGTGGTATGTACAAGAAAACTGTAAAGACTTACTAAGGCCGTGTCTCAAAGTTACATTTTCCAATGAAGTTAAGTAGATTGTTGTTTAAAAAGCCGAATGTGACGTCAGACGTCATGATCCAAATCTACATAGTGCATAGCAATCAAGTCCTTAGTAGCTAGTAAACAAAATCGCTTGCTTGATGATGACTTGTTCACTAAACAAACATGGATACATCATCACCACGGTTGGATAAAGTAGCTGCATCAGGATAGGCGTCCTTGGTCCGTGTGTTTTGTTTACAAACATCAACTGCTCGGAAGAGCGCTCCCCACCCCTAGCTAAAACATCAGTGAATGGACAGTACAGCCCTAGTTAATGTTTGTAAACAAAACGCACGGACCAAGGATGCCTATCCTGATATAGCTACTTTATCCAAACAATTGGGGTTATGAAATCTGAAGATGCATTTGAAGCGAAATAATGTAAATATAATGTAGAATGCACGTTAACTTTTAACATTGACATTCTCAGTACCTTCTTTACAATGTTTTAAACATTACTGTAATATATTATGCCCTTATCTATTCCACATTAAGTCTTAATGAAACTGCATTAGGACACTGCCTTCTTAATTCAGTGCTGCACCCTGATGTCATGGTTTTAGAAAAACAGTCTATGAAGAAGGCCGTGTTTCAAGCATACACTTCCAAAGCTCCCTAGTGTGTAGTTTACAAGTCACCAAGTTGCTAAGTTGCTAGTCACCAGTGTCTGGTCACGGCCGACTTGATGCTCCCTTCGCTTCTCTGTATACGGCCTTGACAATAGTAATATTATTCTGAAATTGGTTAATTTCTCAATTCCACCACGAGGCGCTGTCTGCCTAGTATTGGTGTCCACAGAAGAAATGCTCAATATGAATTAAAATAAATGATTAAAGAGTAAAAATAACACTTATAAATAATAAATAAGAAAATAATAAGTATTATTATGTTAATTATGGTAAAAGCGTGAGTTTAAAAGCAGGGAAGATAAAACATAGTAACCTGTTCAGTTTAAGTAACATGATGACAGAGGTGTAATTTCGTAGTTCATTCGCTGAGTAGCACCCCTAGGCTAAACTGCGATGTTTCAAAGTAATCACTTGGGTAATTATTTACCATAACTTGTACTAAGTTTTATAATTTCACTCACTGCACTGGTACATTCCACTTGATATTGCAGATTCAAGAATCATAGATTCAATATTTTGCGACGCAGTGGATTATAAGCCGCATTCGTCGAAGGAACGAACATTTCAGTTAAAGCTGCTGCAATGTAAAGGAGAAGCGAAACGAGCATCAAGTCGGCCGTTGTGTGGTATGGACTTGAGCTTTGAGACACGGCCTCAGCATGTATCCAATGCTTGTTTCAAATTAATTTACGTTCGTATTTTTTTATAGATTATAATATTATTTGGGTACAATTAATATTGTATGATACCCTTTCAGAAGATAAATTTTGATATTTTTTAAATTTGTTCACATCTGGAGTAATTTATTATGCATCATATTTTGTTGATGGTAAAAGTAAGTTTCCAAATTTCAGATTACTTTGGACCATATGCATTACTAATTTTGAAGCTCCTTTTGCTATTGCATCAGTAATCTCATTACTGAATACTATTCTCCAACCAGGAGATTAACCGTGAAAGGAATGTGCTTACTATTGTGTCATCTATTGGAGCGAAGTAGATAGATAATATTTCAGTTTAAAAAACATGCGCTCTCCTGCATATGTTATTTCCTGTATGGAGGAATTAAAAGACCAGGAGATTAACTGTGATCTAATTTTGTAACTACGGTAGTATAAGTATGTGTGTATCAGTGTTATCGTTTGTGCTTTAGGAGTTAGCCAGTGGAGATGCGTGTACCCACGTGTGTGACCTTATGACATCAACATTCATTCACAGCATTACCCCGCTGCTATATACATTGACCCCGCTGCGTCTCATTCCCTTGAGACTTTCTCCTGGTTGGAGTACAGTAATTTTGATAACAAAATATTACATGTTTTTATATCAAACAAATAATCTATTTAAAATAAACTTGAAGTCTCTTACCTTTAGGGGAGAGTCGGGTAGTATCGGACATCGGGTAATATCGGACAGTGAGTTTCTTTCATCTGCCACACGATGATAGTACCTGATTGACATGGTTACGTTTCTGTGATGTCGCATAGAGAAACGTAACCATGTCATTCAGGTACTACCATATGGTGGTAGATGAAAGAAACGCACTGTTCGATACAACCCGATTCTCCCCTAGATGTAATGTAAAAAAATGGCAGATAATAGTTATTCTGAATGAGTTTATTGCTCGCAGATCGTCGTTGCTGGTAGCAGGTCTGAAAATGAAGTCTTCAGATCTCCATCACTGTGAACCACACAACTTGATATTCACTCCCTGTCATGAGGGATTACTTTAGTCTTGATCTTATTGTTGCTCACACAATTCACAAAGTTGTTAGGGCGTTGAACGGGGACTTATCTTCAGCCAGATTCCGCCTTTGGCTGAAGTGATGAAAGACTTGGGGTCCAGTTCTAGGGGTTGCTTCGTCTTCTCACTAACACTGAACTCGAAGTTCGAGAGAAGAACAGCAAGTCCCACTTTAGTCTGCAGCAAACCGAAACGCATTCCTGGAAAAGATTATAAATAGTTCTGTAAGACAAAGTATCAAAATGAAGCAAAAAGTACAATGCAATGAATGCTTCTTCATACAGGGTGAAAGGAGTATAACTGCGTTAATTTTAACTATAGTCGCGACGCTGTTATTCCCGGCGTGACTCCTCCACTTTGCTTACGTCTTAGAAAGTGAAGGATCTATAAAGTCTAGGTAGGTAGTGTCGTTCGCCATTTTTGTTCTTTCGTTGCCGAGCTACCAGACGAGGGATCTATTTGCTACACCGTTAAACTTTATCATGCCGTAGCTCCTATAACAATAAATCAAACGCACTGTAATTGAGCGGTAAATAACGTCCTCGTGTGCTTTCTGCGAACGCCAACGAAAGAGTCAAAATGGCGGGCGATTATATTAAGTATTTATCGAGCTTCAGAAAATTGCATGACGCCATCATCAGCGAATCACAAGACGCACACGTTTAAATGTAACCGACCTGCAACGTGATTGGCTGCCGGAAATTAGAGCGACGGGACTATAGTTACAGATATTAATAAAACTAATAGATAAGTTCGAATTAACCATTTTTCTATCTATGATGATTATGAAAAAACCGTGTTTTATTGAGAGATTGGAAGTGGATACGTTGCAACAGGGCAATGCTTTGTTTTCCATAAATTAAAGTCATACCACGATTAAGGCTGGTTCATAATAAACCAGGAACGGAAACGAGAACGAGAACATAAATTGAAGGCTCTCTAAACTCCTTATCTAATACCTAGGCGGGCTTAGGTATCTCAGCACTAAACAGAGAGTTATTTTAAATTTTTCACTTTGCCTTCCCATTCATTTTGCTCCCCTGTCCCCTACATATTTTGAAAACAATAAATACAGAAACACAAATATTGTGGCAGGACAAGGGAAAATTTTAGACATCAATTTCTTAGCCGCCCAGTTCTGTGTAGAAAAATAATACTTACTTACTCACAAATGGCTTTTAAGGAACCCGCAGGTTCATTGCCGCCTTCACATAAGTCCGCCATCGATCCCTATCCTGTGCAAGATTAATCCAGTCTCTATCATAACCCACCTCCCTCAAATCCATTTTAATATTATCCTCCCACCTGCGTTTAAAAGGCTTTAGAGCACGAGATATTTCAAAGGTCTTTTCCCCTCCGGTCTCCCAATTAACACTCTATATGCATTTCTGGATTCGCCCATACGTGCTACATGCCCTGCCCATCTCAAACGTCTGGATTTAATGTTCCTAATTATGTCAGGTGAAGAATACAATGCGTATAGTTCTGCGTTGTGTAACTTTCTCCATTCTCCTGTAACTTCATTCCTCTTAGCCCCAAATATTTTCCTAAGAACCTTATTTTCAAACACTCTTAATATCTGTTCCTCTCTCAAAGGAGAGTTCAAGTCTCACACCCATACAGAACAACTGGTAATTTAATTTATTGGTCTGACCCAATATTTTGGGTTTGCCCTGCGACACAGAATAGCTCACAATAAAATTTAAAATGAAAAATTATATAAACAGGTTTCAGACAAAAGTGATTAAGACATAAGAAAAAAATAGAGCCAAATATAATCTGAATTGAATGTACGCCATAAAGATGCTGACGAAATATCGCTACAGAAAATTTTATTATGGTGGTGACGATGGCATCTTGAAGATCTCTCGTCAGCTTGTATTTTTCCCTCCACTTTACAAAGGCTTTCGGAATGGTGCCTCTCGCTCCAAAGGAGAGACCGGTAACTGTGATTTTTCTATGTTGTACTCGTATTTCGCCTATAGGTACTGAATCGTGGGCTTGTAGATTTTCTTTTTCTCTACGTTCACTTCAGATGGTTGAGTGCTGAGATTTCAAACCTGATTGTAGGATCAATTATTTCGGCTGTCTGTTTATTTCTATTTATAGCTATGATATCGATCCTACGATTGCTTCCACCATCAGCAATACAATGAATTTCCTCGTGAACGTCTAGATTTTTGGATCGAAGTGCATCTGCGATCATAGAACGTATGATGTTATGACGTTTTATTCTGAGTACTTCTCCCTGTGGGCAACTCCCAAGCACATGTGGTTTTATAAATTCTAACCTTCAGATTTTTTGACAGCAGACTAGATTTATTAAATAGGTCTAACAAAACAGGTTCTGTGAATGATGTGAATTATATATAACATAAGATGGACAATATTAAAAGCCACTGTGAGGAATGAGAACTAATGTTAATAATATATCAGTACGGTACGCAAGTTTTAATCATTGCGAAACCGTGAGTTCAAATTTCAAGCAAGGCATTCGTTAAAGCGGGAAGGAAGGATCTTGATCGATCGACAATAACGCCGAATCGTTCGCTGTGACTCACTGTAGTATAAAGAGCAATCTGATTCTTTTTAAAGTTCAGTAACTAAAAATCTAATATAAGTTACAACTCTCTTAAGACATTCGTTAGGTTTACGTACCAATGCAATTTCTTGGACCCTCTCCGAAGGGTAAATTCTTCAAAATTTTTATTTCTTTATGACTTTATTCGCTGCTGAAGCGTTCTGGATCGAAACGCTCACAGGGTATAGTGATCGTGGTGAAGAGCGTTCAGACTGGAATCACCACTTTCACGCCCTTCCGAGCTCCGCGTTAGTACCAGGAATGACGTAGGGTTGTGTCACCACACGGGTTATGTTAGACGCAGGAGGATGCTTTCGAAGAGTTTCTGAAATAAATTCATTGTGTTCTTTAATATGTACAACTTACAGAATCATAACTTATAAATCAAGTTTAATTGAATTAAATGTGGCTTTTAACACTAAAATTTAATTAACATTTGTAACATAATATTTTACTTTTAATCAACTAAAAGACTATAATTAAATTTAAACTATTTTCTTACAGCTAAAAATAAAAACTGACTTTATTTAATTGAGATTTGTATAATTTGCCTGAAGATGCCTGAATGGGCGAAAACGTTTGGTTTGTAGCTCTTATCCACTAAAACTTAATGACCATATAACCATAAGTCAACTATTTTCATTGTTTTCCCTTTGACTGACTAACAAATATTATATTGTGTTTATCTAATTAATTGACAATCAAATATTTACAACACTTTCTAAGACTGAGTATTTTGGTCTAACCGCAGGTTCTGTGAATGATGTAAAGAAATATGTAACATAAGATGGGCAATCACTTCCAGCAGCCACTGTGAGAGTGCGGCCGAATGTGGCAGTAATGCCTTGGACATAAAACGTCAAGTTTTAATCAGGCGAAGTGCCATGAGTCCACGGGTTCAAGCATCGAAGGAGTAGCGGGCAGAAGCTGGGAGGAAGGCGTCGCTGTGACTCACTGTACGTATAAAGAGCAATCTGATTCTTTTTAAAGATCCGGAACTATAAATCTCAAATATAATTGTCAATATTAAGATATTATTCTGTTAGGACAAATTAATAAAATCTTTAATATGGCTTTTTTGGACCCTTTCTCTTATACGGAGGAGGGACTCGAAGACTTACACTGCAGCCTGAGGTTTATTATGCTTAACGCTCGGGTTCAGTGAATGTTTGGATCGTGGTGAACGGCCGCGTTCTTGTACAAGTGAAGCACGCAGCACCGTGAACTTATCCGGCTGTTGTATGGATGATGATGATAAACGGTAAAGGTAAAGGCATCCCGAAGATTTCATGAAATAAATTCATTGTGTTCTTTAATGCTTTCCATGACTCACACTAGAATGAGGTGGTTAAATAAGTTTTCATTCATTTAGGTGTACCCTATTTCCCTTTCAATCTGGAAAGACATTTACTTCCATTTTATAGACTGAGTGAACAAAACTCGAGGGGCAGTTCTGAAAGTTTGGAACGAGAAAAATCCTGTCACCACCTGGAATTGAACCCTGACCTTTCCGTAGCCAGTTGCTCTAAACTGAGCTTCTGTCCGGCACCGGGATGGATGATATGTAAATTAATGATGAAAATGAATCACGTAGGCCCTAAAACCTTAGTAATATACAGGGTGGAAGTGAAATAGCCTTCCGACTTTCAGAGCGAATAGCTCTTTCATCGTAACAAAGAATCGTATCATATTGGAAAACGTTCATAGTTTTTTTAGAAAAAAATGTTTTGCGAGTAGGATCGTAATTTTTGTCCATATCGATAGAAATCTAATAAAGAATAATTCCGTATCCCTGGCGTATTTCAATAACGTGCACGGTTTTCAGTAAATTTAATTTAAAAAATCTTCATTTCCCACGTTCATGCGACAAGTAGCAACGTCGAGACAGAGAGCAGCTCACCTACCGAGACACCCGAGAGTTGGAACTTAAACTGAGACATCTGTCCTGCAGTGTTTGCGGCGATGTTGCCCGACTGGATGAAATCATCAAATTTAATTTTCTAATCAACCGTGCATTTCGTCACAAAAAGTAATAATTATAGGTTTCCATTTATTTATCGTACCGATGACCCTTTCAATCTGCATGGAAATTTCATTCCACTCTGTATAGACCAGCGGTGAAAAATCGAACTGCAGTGATTACATGCGACAGACAGCCTATGAAGTAAGGAGACGGAGGAAAGGTGCTTGGCATGAAAACTACAACCAGTGGTGGTTCCTGTACTAACATCTTGATCAATCCCGCGGATAAAATCTCAAGCTTTGCTGTATCATTAATGTCACTGCTGTCATCAAGAGCCAGTGAATAATATCTATTTTTCTTGCTTCTTTTTTAACCTTCCTCTTGAATATAATCATTTCCTTCTCGATACTTTGAAGAGAAATTCGTACTTTTTCAAAATAAAAACTTCTTATGGACAAGTTATTTAAGCTATTTTAATGATTATTCTTTTGAGAAATTCTGTTCTATAAAAGGCTTTAGAGCACGAGATATTTCAAACCCCAATAGGTAGCTGACTTCCTTACATTTATTTATCTCATCTTTCTCTTCCTGGCTATGATTTAAGACTGTCAATTCCTGGCGTTTAACAGTTCGTTGGCACATAATATTGAATCAGTTTTTCTGCAATATTATTATTAAATGAATAACTAATAAATAGTTACCCTCATCTAAAGATCAAGAAGATTAAAATTGAGATAAAACCTAATAATTTCATCCTTCTAGGGAGAAGATCTAAAAATATCAAACCACACCGGATTCCAATTCCGATCCCGGATTGAATCCTCTCAGTTTAAGCTCCACCTCTTAGTATGTCACAGATGCGTGACAGTGGAATTGGAATCCGGTGTGGAATACGTGTGCACAGTATATGATTTCATCTGTACATATTGTAAATGTTAGTTCAGTAAACTAAGTTACAAAGTAGAATATTGCTGGTAGCATGACAAGGGATCCAAACTGTTTCCAAACACATAAAAAGTATGAGAAATTATGTGTCGTATTGGTGCCGTCGATTTTTACTCGTAATATTGATAGATAGATGGATTTATTGAGTAATATTATACATACAGATTTTATATTATCATAGTTTTCTCTAAAATCCAATGCACGAGTCTTCTGACCGTACGTGCTTTGTACCCAAAACAAGTCCTCCTTTGTAGGTTCCCCCCCCCCACCTATAATAACGTACATCCAACTATTCAGTAAAAGAACACACATATTAAAATGGAAATGGCACAATAAAACACATTATATAATATATCCTAACCTAAAAGACATAAAAGTGTACAGTTGGGCGAATACTATTATCCCTTTCTCTGTTCGCGTCACAAACTTCAACACCTGCAGTTCTAATCTTTCTCGCCTTCAAGAGGAACAAACCAGTCTTTTGTTCCCATTCTCTATTCCCCATGAGTCAAGACATGCAAGCGAACTTCTATTCTGACTTAGCATCGAGGGTGGTAGATATTTTTTCCGTACATGTTCCAATTCGACACACTGTAATAAAAATGCTTATAGGAGTCCTTTTCTTTGCAAATCGGACAAAGGCGCTCCCCTTCTTCGTTGACAATTTTATTACTCTTCCATGCCCCCAATATTAGACACGCCAAACCTGCTCTGCTGTCTTTGTTACAAGAGTTTATGTAGTCACACCTCCCCCAGTTAAGCATGAGATCTGATTGTAAATACTCGTAATATGTTAAGTAACTGCCTTACCATCTATCACTTTGCCGAGGTATCCGATGTTCTGAACAGCGTCGTATGTGATCTGACCCCCTGACTTCCGCAGAGCTGCGTCTATTTCCCCTCGCAGTTTTTTCTGAATGTCTGGATTCACAGCCAGTTCGTACAGACAGAAGCTCAGAGTCGTGGACGATGTTTCAAACCCAGCCAAGAAAAATATGAAGGCCTGGGACGCCAGTCTGCTGTCTGTGAACACTGAAACATAACATGTTGTGAGTTAATTACAATGGATTCATTTCAATTAAGTTAAAACAAGATAGATTTGGTGTAATTTGGAATGGAATGCAGAGGCGGCTTTTCAGGTGAACCAAGTGAAGCACAACTTCACGATAGAATCTTAAAATATTGAAATAGTAATATAAATGTTGACGTTTTCATGGTCGAGGAAAAGATTGAAAAAGCGAAACGTAGTTGAGCTTTTTAATTTTACCGCTCGTTTATCGTACATTATTTTGCGCGAAGATCGTTTATTACATACCTGAAAGACGAATTTCTAATTAGTTGCAATGAAATCTCCATGTTGGTTTCTGTTTACTGACGGCAACTCAAAATATCTTTCTTCAACATTGTTGCTATAAAATGTTTTCTGTGTTTACTATACTCCAGCAGGCCGTGATATATCTGTCTTTTTTTCCCCAGTCTATAAATGCCTTAAAACAAACGGTAAGGTTATGAATGATTTATTTTTCATTTTAATATTTAAACAATATTATTTATATAACATATTGCAGTAATAACATCGGCATCTGGAATCTTGTTGATTATTTCACGCTTCCTTAATGTTACTTGTATCAGGAATGCAATAAGTTTCGTGGAGTAGTAGACTTTACTTAATTTTTGCAAATATTTAAAATCAATAATTAACATTACAATTTAGGTGAAATTGCAGTGGTAAGTTTCAATTTATAATTATTACTATGTTAAACGTCTCTAAAAATAATATGTTAAAAGCCTAAAGCAGTAAAATGAATGTGGCGCTTAAGCGGTAAGAAGAGGGAAATTGTTATGTGTGTTACGTCGCGGAATACTGAATGTGGTATTTCACACTTACCGCCTATTGGTTCTGTGCGGAAAACAAGCAAATACGCACGATCTCGCACAAAATTCATTTTACTTTTACTATACATCATAGTGCGACTGATTTTATGATATTTATGTTTAATGTACGTTCAAAAATCGCGCTGCTCTAAAGAATAGCTTTTTCCTCCTGTTAGTGTTTCACTCAGCTATGGTTACCATGGCAACAAGGCTACACCCCTCACCCCGCAACAACAGTTAGTATCGTGGCTTTGGTCGGACGTGAAATAGTAGAAGAGACGAATTCACACCGTTCCGCCAATCAACGACAATGGGACTATTCAGGGTAGCCAACTCTAAGAATGAAAATTACAGAAATTTAAAAGCGTAAAATTAATTTCGCCCATAGAAAAGTTATACTGAATGAATATATTTGTATTTTTTTAACTGTTTTGCTGAAGAAACAAGCACGAGTCTTGAGAAAAGTGGAAATATAATGTAAGAGGAATTGAAAAAACATGGTTATGATGTTAGCGTTGTAGGTACTACTGTAACCTATATACAAAGTTAAATTTGCCGCGATTTCGTGAGCGAGTGTGCATGAAGGTCGCGTTGTGTGCATTGTAATATTATTTTCTCTACTGTTCTTATTTCATTAGTTATTAGGCCCATTTTAAATAATAAAGAGTAATATTTGTTTACACAATCAGCGTGCTTCAGGGATTTCGGCTGTTTATTAACAAATTTGTCCGCGGAAAGAAGTTTTTCTTACATGAATCGCATTAAAAACTATTTACGTGGCTGCATGTCACAAAAAACACAAATCGCAAATATTTCTATGCAGAACCAAATTATGCACAAAATTACGAAAAAAATCAGCCTTTCCAAAACGATGTTACTGATAAATTCGCTGCCATGAACAGAAGGATTCAATTTGTCTTCAAAAAATTGGTATGATTATTTATTACCGTTAATTTATGATTTTATTATTATTATTATTATTATTATTATTATTATTATTATCATCATCATCATCAATGTCACGTATTTTAAATATACCATTATTTAATATACATAAGCCTATACATGATTTTTGTTATAAAATTAGAAGTCGATCTAACACTGCTTCATGCACCTTTTACGTCACGAGCCGCCACTGATACATACATACATACATACACACATACATAGATAGATACATAATAATATATGATAAAAAATACACTGCATTATCCTCAATTTTATGAGTTCCATTAAAATATTTTGTTTACAGTTGGCGAACTCTCTCTTTATTTTTAAATATGTTTTTAATGACATTACGAGATTATCTAGCGTCGGGAGTTTGATGATAGCGAGATGGTCTTTGACATGATGAGGGTGAGGATTTGTCGTAAAATTTACCTGACATTCCTATCATAGGTGTCAAATAAAAACTTGAAAAAAAATCTGACCAGTAATCGGCCCAAATGGGATTCGAACCCACATCCAAGCGCAGCTTCTGATCACGATTCCTACTAACGCAGATGCTGTACTAACCTATGTTATCCACGGAGTTGACTCCATTCATGCCGTTGGTGAGCTTCTTGAACTCGCCAGTCTCGTTGTCATCGTCGTCGTGCACCTTCCCCTGGTTCTTCAGCTGGATCAGCAGCTGCATGAAGTCGTTTCTCACCACCTTGTGCTGCTCCCGGTACATGATGGTCTCCTTCACGGCCGACATGAAGAACTGCGTCACTTCCCACGGCAGAACCCTGATGCCAAGCTTCGGCACCAGCAGGGCCAGCAGTCTCCTCAGCACGTTGTTTATGGAAGGCTCCACGACCATCCGCCCCATGCTTCTGAACGCAGAGTCCGGATCCTTCATCGAATTGCACTTGAGTCCGAACGCACAGCTGCCGATGATGTCGGTGGTGAACTTCGCCATTATTTCCTTCACCTCCAGAACTTCGTTCCTGGAAGCGGGTCCTTCGAGGTATGTCTTCAGGTCTTCTGCACATTCGTTCATCAGGTTGGACATCATTTTCATTTTGCCGGAAGTGAATGTTGGTGTCAGTTTCGCTCGTAGACCTCGCCACTGGCTGCCTCTCAGATTTAAGAGATGGGCGCTAAGTGGCTCTTTCTTCTCGTTAAATGACACGCGGCGATCCTGAAACAGAATTCATTTGATAATTAATTTAAGAAAAGGAAAATAAAAGTGCTTTATTAACCCTTAGAAGCCAGAAAACTTATGCCACTATTGCACGCAAATGTCTTACTCTTAACCAGGGGTTCGAATATCTGCATAAGCGGGTAAATTCGTGTTGGGTTCGTTAGCCGAGCGGTTTAAGGCGCACTAGATATGTCCAGCCAGCATATCGTGCCTAAGATCGCAGGTTCGCGGCCGGCCACTGCAGTTAATTGATCCTGTGGTAAAGGATGGGGAGGGCCCATGTAAAGCAATCGGTGTAATGGTACGCATGGAAGCTGACGGGGTTTCAGTTGATTCCAGTTGAAATGATTTTGTTTATTTCTTAAGGATATATATATATATATATATATATATATATATATATATATATATCAAGTGCAATATCGTTAATATTATGTAACATTAAAGAATATCAACATATCTATATATAATTTGAACTGGTAATGGAAATTACGGGAAAACGGCTGAACGGATTTTAATAAATGACCCCTCATTTTGAAGCTTAGAACCCGAAGTTTTTCAGAAAAATAGTAACTTTCAGTGAAGCGTTAGTTTTCCTACATAATTTTCATATTTTTCAAAATCCATCTCTCGTCAGTTTTGAGAACTATTTGCATTATTTCAGAATAAAACAAAACACACACTAGCCTACAATAAACAATAGGCTATTACACGAAGGCCATGACCTGCAGGATTGCTGACATATTTAGAGCTCAAATTCAATTGTTTATTAAAAACTCCAAGGCTTACTAAAAATAATTTACAGGTCTGATTCTGCGATGTGTAATATTATGAGTACAGCTGTGTATTGGATATTAAAATCTTCAAAATTTGAGATGATTTGATGACATTATTACCATTAGAAATTAAATATTATTATAGTTAATGCCAGATGCGACTATTTTTCTTTAATTATACGTATTACTGCTATGTTGATGATATGAAAGTGAAACTTTTGGGGTTATATAAGTAGTTGTAGAAAATATATGAAATTAGATCTTCATTTCTATAATTTACTGAGTGGCGGCTATGTAGTATAAAACTACAAAACTTACGTAAGATAATAATATTGTTATTAAAATGAAATAGTTTTATAATTATTAATCAAGTGGGGTTGGGTCTTTTTCATATACTTAACGGCGGTGTGGTGTAGATATTTATTTGCGTCATTCTCTTCAGTATTGGCTCGAGAGAGCGCAAAAATTACAGTTCCTAAGGAAAAACCAAAAGGTATTACTGATAAAATAAGAGACCTAGAAAATGTTGTAGTCTCCCGATCATTTCAGCAAGATCTCTTAACAGGATGAAACGATTTTACCCTCTACATTTCAAGCTCTCCATGCAGCAGGTATACCAAGATGCGATGTTTAATGTTCGAAAGCATAGTAAACCTGACATTTTTTTAACTTTCGCGTACAATTCACAATGACATGAATTAGCTATTATTTAGTCCCACATGAAAAACCCACTGATTGTTCTGACATTGTTACTTGCGTTTTCGCGTTGAAACTCAAAACCTGGTGGATAGGTTCAACAAAAAGTATTTGGCATAAAAAAATTCAAAGGGAGTATGTTCTATTATTATGAAAGAAAATAACTTTCAAAATGTCTGGTATTCTTTATTGAAAATAAATCTGAAAACTATTTATTTGACCGTCTAATTTACTTAGTTTGCAGCATTTGCTGCACAAGCCACTAGTTTTATATATAACATACAATTTATAACAGATTATATCACGTCATGACTATAATACTAGCTGGACATTATAATGGACGCACGACTCCTAAGGGTTAATGTACGGAAATATATTCAATAAACTATGTAAACTACTTCATTTTTATGTAAAGATTAATTTTTTGGTCCTACAGAATTATCTGTGATGGTTGCCATTAATTGATATTAATGGAGAAAAATTCGTCCCGGCGCCGAGGATCGAACCCAGGACTCCCAATTCTACGCACTGCGTGCTCTACCACTGAGCTACTGAATCAAAGGAGAAAGATTTGATCCAGTACGGTGGGTTGAACTTCGGCGTAGCTCAGTGGTTAGAAAACAAACAGTGCGTAGAACTGGGGGTCAAGGGTTAGATCCTCGGCGCCGGAGCGAATTTTTTCCCATTAATAACAAATACTCGATTTCTTCTGTAATTAAGGGCTGAATGGAGCAGAGATCTGGCTGCTGTTAAGGGCACATTAGAAGCATCTAAGCACATTTGAGAAAAGGGTTTGAGGAATATTTTTGGGCCAGTGGAAGAAAATGTGTCATGAAGGAATAGCTACAGCTTTCAATTGTATGAATTACTTGATTGTCAAAATATTGCCAGATCATAATGAAAAAAGATTACAATGACCTGGACATGACAATTGAATGATTAATGAATACCATTTAGGCTGTCCAGATTTACATTGAATTTAGTAATAATAATAAAATAATAATAATAATAATAATAATAATAATAATAATGAAATTTAAAAGAATTCGCTTCGTAGCAGAAGAATATATGATCGCTTATAATGACAGGGAATTATGCTTCATTTGTTTATAATCGTTCATACAGAATTCTCTGCCGCCTGAAGTCAAGGGCTGCCGAACATTGAAATCTTTCAAATCCAAGTTAGAAAATTATCTTATGACGAGTTGCCAAACTAACTTACTATTATGACAAGTGTTGTATTGCATGTTTCCACGTATTCACATTTTTTTATGTTCTAGTGATATTTAACTTATTTTATATTTTTGTTTTCATATTTTCTGATAATGGTATATCTATAATGTGATAAGTTGAGCTATATATAATCATAATTTTCCTTACTGTGTGTACTTAAAAATATTGTATTCATTGTATGCTTTGTACTGCACTATTTTATTATTATTATTATTATTATTATTATTATTATTATTATTATCATCAATAATTGTCTTATTTTTTTGTACTTTGTATGTCTCATTTATTATGACCTGCTGTTCACATTTTGTTGTTACTTTTTTCTTTCTTTCTGTATGTTTTATATTATGTCTGATTTCTACTTACTTGTTGTTTACATTTTATTATTATTATTATTATTATTATTATTATCTTATTCAGTTTTATTATTATTATTATCTTAAATTGTAGTGTACTTTGTAAATTTGTGGTGTTTTTTTGTAACGCAGTTTTACTCCTAGTTGAGTGTTAGAGAAGGCCGTATGGCCTTAACTCTGCCAGGTTAAATAAATCATTATTATTATTATTATTATTATTATTATTATTATTATTATTATTATCTTATTCATTTATGTGTAGAATTGTAGTGTACTTTAAAATTTGTAGTGTTTTTGTAACGCAGTTTTACTCCTAGTTGAGTGTTAGAGAAGGCCGTATGGCCTTAACTCTGCAAGGTTAAATAAATCATTATTATTATTATTATCATCTTATTCAGTTTTATGTGTAGAATTAGTGTACTTTGTAAATTTGTAGTGTTTTTTGTAACGCAGTTTTACTCCTAGTTGAGTGTTAGAGAAGGCCGTATGGCCTTAACTCTAAGGTTAAATAAATCATTATTATTATTATTATCTTATTCAATTTTATGTGTAAAATTGTAGTGTACTTTGTAAATTTGTGGTGTTTTTGTAACGCAGTTTTACTCCTAGTTGAGTGTTAGAGAAGGCCGTATGGCCTTAACTCTGCAAGGTTAAATAAATCATTATTATTATTATTATTATTATTATTATTATTATCTTATTCAGTTTTATGTGTAGAATTGTAGTGTACTTTGTAAATTTGTAGTGTTTTTGTAACGCAGTTTTACTCCTAGTTGAGTGTTAGAGAAGGCCGTATGGCCTTAACTCTGCCAGGTTAAATAAATCATTATTATTATTATTATTATTATTTTATTATTATTATTTGTATGTTTTTTGTAACTTTTATTCAGTTTTATCTGCAAGTTAAATAAATTTATTATTATTATTATCTTATTCAGTTTTAAATTTGTGTACTTTGTAAATTTGTTTTTTTGTAACGCAGTTTTACTCCTAGTTGAGTGTTAGAGAAGGCCGTATGGCCTTAACTCTGCCAGGTTAAATAAATCATTATTATTGTTATTATTATTATTATTATTATTATTATTATTATTATTATTATTATTATCTTATTCAGTTTTATGTGTAAAATTGTATTATTTGTAAATTTGTAGTTTTTTGTAACGCAGTTTTATTATTATTTATCTTATTCAGTTTTATGTTTTATATGTAAAATTGTAGTGTACTTTCTAAATTTGTAGTGTTTTCTGTAACGCAGTTTTACTCCTAGTTGAGTGTTAGAGAAGGCCGTATGGCCTTAACTCTGCCAGGTTTAATAAATCATTATTATTATTATTATTATTATTATTATTATTATTATTATTATTTTAAAAAAAGGGTTTCAAGACAAGTTATTATAATGAAAAGTATATTAAATTTAACAGTTTTACCTGAAAATATGGGAAGTCTTTGACCATCACAAGTTTGATCATATCCGGATCTCGAACCACGAGGACCGGTGATCGGAACTGGAAGACGCCGCAATATGGCTTGCCATCAAATTCATCATAGAAGAGTTTGAACTGCTCGGCAAATGAAATTTTGAAGAACATCCGTCTAGTGTTTCCAAATCCAGGTGTCGGTTCCAGGTAGGGGATGCCTCTGTCCTTCCAGTAGTTGAAGGTGGATATCGAATATCGGTAGATGAAGTATGCGAGGACACTGGCAATGGTCAACCATTCCACTAACGCGTATTCCAAGACTAGGCCAACCATGGTTGATTTCCTGTAGACATAGACAACATAAACAACTGCCATCAATATCAACTTCATTTAACCCATTAGGCATACAGGGTGTTTCTAAATTAGACTGACAAATTTTGGGATCGAATAGATTAGTACATTATGCAACGAGCCTAAAATGGTAGTAATTAAGACGCGAGTATGTTTATGAAACGAGCGCAAGCGAGTTTCATAATTTTCATACGAGCGTCTTAATTACCATTATAGGCAAGTTTCATACGACTTTTTATGCTCGACCATATTTCTAACTTGAAATTATTCATAAATATTCACATTATTCTTATCTGACTGGAGAGCGAAGTGACCTTGTGCAATATCTCGTAAATTGTGAGATGTGCGCAGACGCGAAAGTATTGATTTTTTCCGAGAAACGAATGTCATTGTCCTTGATATAATCTAGAGAGTAAAATAAACATTAACCTTGATATAACCTTGAAATTGGTTTAGACATTGAAAAACGAGATGACAAATTGAATTTATTTGAATATTATTTACAATTAACGCTAATCGGTATTATTATAGTAACAGAACATAACCTTCTGCGACAGTATTGGATTTCCAGCCTCCGTGACGTTTCGCTATTTGTCTTTCGATTGCATATCCGAGAATAATCGATACTTGCGCTTTCATATTACTTTCTGATTGGTGGAAAACCTGAACTTTAATGAATAGGTGCACTTTAATGAGGTCCATTAAAGGGCTGCTACCAGGTGTATAATTACTACATTTGAATGGTCAAGCATAAAACCTTATTTCAAACAGTTTTTGTTAAGGAATCCATGGGCTGTGGACACTTTCTTTCAGAGCAAGAGGGGTTTATGTCATTACATAGTTCGATCGTACAGGAAGAGATTGGAAAAGTGAATGAACACACCATTAATGTTACAGGCACAATTTATTGACCCATACATACAGAAAAACACAAATACAACTATTTTACTGACTGAATATTGCAAGCATTTTCCAAATACAACAATTCGTTCATAATTAAGAATATAAATTAAATGCAGCATCTGAAAAATGCTGAAATGAAAGTTTATTTTTCGCGTAATCGGATTCGGTTAATTCGAAAATTCGTAAAATCGGTATTCGGTTAATCGGGACTATTGTACTTCTAAGATTGCACAACGTCACTTTTTTCTTTTTCCATATTGACCCTTTTGTTAACTACTTCGTTCTTATATTTCTTCATTATAATAAGTACAGGGACATCACTTTATTTTTACCAACATTTTTAACATTAACCTGGCTATACTCGGAAACACTATTACCCCCTTCCATTATAGGAGTTTGGTGTTACTAATGCAATATGTAAACAAATCATTTTACTAGCTATAGGGGGAGAGAAAAATAGTGTATCGATTTATGTTACAGGAAAATACGATATTAGGATTTTCAGTTTGATCATTACTTTTACGGTATTTTATCAAAATACGGTAGAGTAGTAACATTTTTTTCACAAACTCAACTCTTCAGGCGGTTTTATACATTATATATTGGCTATTTTATTCAGTATATTACCGTACTTTCGGTAACTCTAAGCTTCACTTCTGCTCAATCCACACAAATAAAGTTATTCAGTCATGCTACACACCGTACCTGTGCGAAATAAGCAGGGGAGGGTATTTACGGAGATAGCGAAAATCACGACATAATAGATATACATAGATTTTTACTAATCTTTAAGAATTAAGTGATTCTGATTAATAATATGCGGACAAAACAATTGCGACAAATCGCGAAATATGAACACATTCGCGAATTATTATTGTGTCGTATTATAGCGAATTTCATATTCTGAGTTCTTTTTTCGGACATTTTTTTCATTTGAATTTGTTGCACATTCAAGTAGGCTACATTACATGGTATTCCAGGTGTCCTGATTACATTAGTGAACTCAAAAAACGGAAAATTCAACATTTCACTAATAATTTGAAAGTACTAATTTCAGGGCTGCAAGTTTTTTTTTTCGCTTTAAATGAATGTGTGTTAAATACAGTCTCAATCCAACAAATATTATCTATTGGCCATACCGCACATTTACCAGAATCCAATGAACCTTTAATGTTAATTATTTGGAAAGTAATATTCATACTGATTTAATACTCCAATTTCAAAATAATTGTATTTTCCAAAATTTCCATTAATATCCACCAAGAGTACAAATCAATCTCCAACAACCTCCGCCGACACCAATATTAAAAAACACAAACGATAAAATTAATCTCCATAAATACCTGCCCCTGAAAATAAGCTTCAATAATATAGGTTCTTTCTTCTATAGAAAACGCAACCATATTTCTGAAACACACTATACTCTGTACTATTTACTTCACTGCTAGCAGACTTCGAATGCAACAGCGGCCGTAAGTTTGCGTGGCTGATGGGAGCAAGAACGTTACTGCAAGGGGTGGGAGTCAAGTACATTCAGAAATGCAGGTACAATAAAAATGCAAGTAAAAATAAAGTGATGTCCCGGTATAAATAATAAATGTGAAATAATAGTAATGACCAGTGCATTAGCTATGAGGTACAGAATGATAGGATCAAGTACTGAAAACGTCACGTCTTTCTCACAAAGAAGACATCAGTTACGTATATAGGAAAAAGTGTGTACGCTCAAAGCTAAAGTTGCGTGGGAGTTGAGGGAATAGCGAAATGAGTAAACAAGCAATTCATATATTGCTACTAATATACTTAGCATGATTAAATCAAGGGCATCTTGACGAACTAATTTGTCATTTAGTAAAGAAGACACTCAAATAAAGAGTGGGTAGTTTTATTACAATGACCGCCTGATTTTTTTTTTCTTTTTGTGATTTACTTGAATCGACCACTTGTTTCTTGGACTTCAAACTTGAGACAAATAAGTACGTAAAATCATGCTGAGTAGGCCACAAAAGTAAACAAAACACTATGATTCACCAAACTTTACCAGAAATGCTCAAAATGAGAACTATTCACAGCCAAACACTGTCCCAGTGTATCACGAAAACAGTCCATTGTAATATGAGATGAAACAGATCAGTCATGCAACTGTGAGAAAGACAATGCACTGTTTCTGTGATAGACTGGGACATTGTTTGGAAAAGACAAAGTATACGATTATGTCTCGTGACGAGAATATTGTACGAAATGGAAATATCATCATCATCATATCCCTCACGTATTAGACCCTACAGGATCTGTTACGGTCTCATGCCAGCGCTTTCGTGGTCTTCCCAATTTCCTCTTTCCTCTTGGTAGAAATGGAAATATAAAAATAGTAAATTTGTCCTTTGAAGAAGTGGAAAAATTCAAATACCTGGGAGCAACAGTAACAAATATAAATGATACTCGGGAGAAAATTAAACACAAAATAAATATGGGAAATGCCTGTTTTTATTTGGTTGAGAAGATTTTGTCATTTAGTCTGCTGTCAAAAAATCTGAAAGTTAGAATTTATAAAACAGTTATATTACCGGTTGTTCTTTATAGTTGTGAAACTTGGACTCTCACTTTGAGAGAGGAACATAGGTTAAGGGTCTTTGAGAATAAGGTGCTTAGGAAAATATTTGGGGCTAAGAGGGATGAAGTTACAGGAGAATGGAGAAAGTTACACAACACAGAACTGCACGCATTGTATTCTTCACCTAACATAATTAGGAACATTAAATCCAGACGTTTGAGATGGGCAGGGCATGTAGCACGTATGGGCGAATCCAGAAGTGCATATAGTGTGTTAGTTGGGAGGCTAGAGGGAAAAAGACCTTTGGGGAGGCCGAGACGTAGATGGGAAGATAATATTAAAATGGATTTGAGGGAGGTGGGATATGATGATAGAGACTGGATTGATCTTGCTCAGGATAGGGACCTATAGCGAGCTTATATGAGGGCGGCAATGAACCTCCGGGTTCCTTAAAAGCCAGTAAGTAATATAGGGTGCCATAAAAAAATAAAGTTTACCGTCACGCCCTGTATGCGTGAACAACGTTTTCGAACATTGGTATCATATTGTATGATTTATATCGAACAGCTTTTCCTCTATGCCTGAATAACTTTTTCGAACATTGATATCATATTAGGCTATATGGTTTATATCCAACAGCTTTTGTATAAAACTTTTTTTGACGAAATTTAAATCTAAAAATTTATGAGTAATATTCCATACTTTTTGAACACACTGTATTTTGTGCTTAATTCCGATTTGACATTGCTTGAAGTTGGCGTCACTAACCTTCACTTTACGTGAGATTCACGGCCGCTGTCCGCGACTAACAAGTTCATGGTTTTGTCCTTTCCTTGAGAAAATTGTCGGTGTGTTTAACAAATAAACCGTTTCCTACCGATATTTCAGAACTGTAATAAACCTTGACTGTATAAACATTGTAGTTAAATATAGCAAACAGTCATAAACAAACAAATTTATTTATGAGTGTTATCACCAAAAGCACTTATAGATATATACATAAAAATGCAAACATTTGATATCTTGAAGAAATAGACGTCGATGAATGGTATTAACATCGTCATGATTACGTGCACGTGGTTTGAGGTCGGAATGATGAATTCCCACAGGAGGCTAAATTAAGAAACGTTTCTATGATGTATGTCTTGAATGATTCGAGTTTGTATCAATGCAACTGCAGCAATATGAATCAGTTGTATTTCTTCATTTCAATGCAGTTTTTGTTCGAATTCCAGAAGTTACAACATTGAAATAATTTCATTACACGGAAGAGATAGCAAAGTTAGCGTAATCAAGGGTGCTATGCATAGACATTTCGCTAGCTCGCGCTACGAGCGTGCTAAACTACTGTTCTCCAACCAGGAGATCAACCGTGAAAGGAATGTGCTTACTATTGCATCATCTATTTGAGCGAAGTAGATAGATAATATTACCGTTATAACGTCAGCTTAAAAAACCAAGCGCTCTCAAACTTACACGCATATGTTATTTCTTGTATGGAAAGATTAAAAGACCATGAGATTAATAGTGATTTAATTTTGTAACTAGGGTAGTATCATTATGTGTGTGTATCAATGTTATTGTTTGTGCTGTGAGAGCTAGCCAATAAACAGGTACAAATATACGTAATTAAATATCACCTTATGACATCTTATGACATCAACATTCATTCACAGCATTACCCCGCTTCGTCTCAGTCTCCAAAGACTTTCTCGTGGTTGGAGTACTAGCCCCGGCTATCGACTGATTACTTGTACAGGATTCACATCATATCATATCGCTAACACTGGTTTATGAATACGAAAAACGTTAGTTCGCTGATCATCCACCGGAAGCCCGCGCTAAGAATGTCTATGAATATGGCCCCAAGAATTTCGATTGGACTTTTCATTTCCGATAAAATATAGAACATAGGCCATTTCGAAACTTGATTTATATTTGATTTAGTGAGAAAAGGAGAAAGGGACATAGTACTCGTTAGAACTGTTAAAATGACCAAAGCACTTGACCGGAGGACTGAGATTACGGTGAGAAATAATACAGACCTACTTCAAAGTGAATTCAAAATGAAATACTTTGAACCGTAAATGTTATAAATAATAGAATAAAAATTAACACAAGTACTCGTACTATGGCCTATATGTAACTGAAAGTGGAGCAACACAGGTTGCAGAAAAGGGTAGGGCTACATACGACTACTTCAGGCTTCTAGCTACCGGACTGAGAAAGAAATAACCATTGGTTAACTATTTAACAAAAATTAAAGGATGAGGTTTTCCTTACGAACTTTAAACGTAACTCTTTCGTGGTTTATATAGACGTGGTAAGTTTCAATCTGAAAGACAGAGTAAATTTGATCTACTTAAAATATTATTAGAAATTATATATCTAATTAGAAATTGAGAGCGTCCATTTCTAAATGCGCCCTTGTCCATAAATGTTCAAAATTGAGATATTGGTATCCCTGCATTTAGGTGATCATTCTCTATCTAAATATACACATCTTACAGTTCCAAAGCGCATTTAAACCTGTATAAAACGCATTTTAAAACTGCGAACAGGTTCAAAATGCCCCTTGTCAAAGAACAGAAAGTCCACACCTGTGGATTTAATAACTAGGTCAGCGCGTCTGGCCGCGAAACCAGTTATTGTTTGCAAATGCTGGGTAACTTTCGGTGCTGGATCCCGGACTCATTTCACCGGCATTATCACCTTCATCTCATTCAGACGCTAAATAACCTAGATGTTGATAAAGCGTCGTAAAATAACCTACTAAAAAAACAACAGAGAATCATGGCTGACTATAGCAAAACGCAGTCATGAGTACAGGAACAAATGGAATCTTGTCCAATGACGGAGCTTATGAAGAATGTGATATTTACTTCCAAAAGTACAGTACAGTGTACATTTCTCATTTGGATTTTTCATCTTAGGTTTAATGCTTAATTGTACAGAGAATTAATAGTACATTATGCAACGAACCTATAATGAAGGTAATTACGAAGTGAGTATGGATATTTATGAAACGAGCGCAAGCGAGTTTCAAAATTTTCATACGAGCTTCTTAAATTACCATTATAAAAAGTTTCATAAGACTTTTTATGCTCGACCATATTTCTAACTTGATATTATTAATTTTTAGCAATGTCCTGTATGTTGTGAGATGTGCGCAGACGCGAAAGTATTGATTTTTTCCGAGGAACAGATGTCCACATTGACCTTGCTAGGCCATTAAACGAACCTACAGAGATAACATTGAAATTAAATTAGACATTGAAAAAAACGAGATGACAAATTGAATTTATTTGAATATTATTTACAATTAACGCTAATTATTATAGTAACAGAACATAACCTTCTGCGACAGTATTGGATTTCCAGCCTCCGTGACTTTTCGCTAATTCTCTTTCGATTGCATATCCGAGAATAATCGATATTTGCGGTTTTATAACGGTTCAAAAGCTGACCTGTCATTGGCTGAACAGTTGTAACCTGAGTCGTCATTGGTTGAAAGACCTGACCTTTAATGAGTAGGTGTACTTTAATGACATGCATTAAAAGTCTGCTACCAGGTGTATAATTACTACATTTCGGCATGGTCGAGCATAAACATCTTTATACAATAATTTAATATGTTTCTGTTAGTAGTACCTCAATAGGCACAGAGGATAAGAAACACGTAAATTTCAACGACTAGCACAGCTGTGAACCATATTCAAAGTTGTCTTGATTTGTTGAGGTAAGTGGTGCATTGTAGGCTTTTATTTCTCTTACCGTATTTTATTTTTACTCACATATTCTCAGTTTAACCATTTCATTAATTATTACGTTTTAATTCATCATAGCTCTTATCAAGAATATGGATTAACAAAGCAGCCGTCTACAAGTTTTGAGAGTGAGGTTAGGAGACACCTCCACTTAAGTATCTGGTGCAGTGACACCGATCACTTTTAAGTGGGAAAGGGTCCATCTCCTGCTTACTGAGTCTGCGCTTTGGAGAGTCTGCTGAACTAACTAACAATTGTTGGAATTTTACAAACAACTTAAGACTATCAGTTATGTTCAAGTTGAGTTGCCATCTGAAGATGAAAATGATGGGGGTTTCATGGAAGATCTTGAAACTGCCAATGGTTAGAGACAATGTAAATGCTATTTGCTATTTTGCGATTAATAGATAACTATGATTTATCAAAATTCTGAATTGTGTTCCTTTCATTTTTCATTAATTTTGTGTTAATTTTGATGGCTACTTACTAAATGTGGCAGCAGTGGAAGTGCATAATGTCATCAGCGGCCAATGACAAGACGCGCACGTTTAAATGTAGCCGAGCTGCAACGTGATTGGCTGCCATAAATAACAGCGACGCGACTATAATTAAGTAATAACAACCCAACGAAATAGAAATCGCATCAAAACTCTATGTTTAAAATTAGGTTTACGTTTCAAAATATTGTATCTTTGAAACTGTGTCGTATTAAAAAAAAGTATTTAGAGATAGATAGATAGATAGATAGATAGATAGATAGATAGATAGATAGATAGATAGATAGATAGATGGATGGATGGATGGATGGATGGATGGATGGATGGATGGATGGATGGATGGATGGATGGATGGATGGATGGATGGATGGATGGATGGATGGATGGATGGATGGATGGATGGATGGATGGATGGATGGATGGATGGATGGATGGATGGATGGATGGATGGATGGATGGATGGATGGATGGATGGATGGATGGATGGATGGACAGACATTAAATTTAAAATATGTCAAAAATAAAATACATTATTCATTTCACGGACCCATGCGTGTATCCTCTAGATTGTAGGGACACAAATTTTTTAATTTCATTTTTATATAATTCCTGAATTTGTGAGTATTTTTTGTAAATTTGATGTCCTCGGGCAAACTATTGTAGATTTTGATACCAAAGACCATACAGGTTCTGCTAATACTCGTATTTGTAAGATGGTGTACTGGAATAGTTAAACTATTTTTGTTACGAGTATCATAAGTATGAAAGTCACTATTTATATTTTCTGTTCCAAATAGCCGTATCTTTTATCTCATAGCATTTCACAAAAGCCTTTTGAATTAACCTGAAAGCATTTCGAAACATTCGTCATGTCCTCATATCATGCAAACTCTGTGGTTACAGTTAGGGTCTTTCAGAACACAAATGACACAACATCCATCAACTGCAGGCTATCATTCTTGCCTGTCAGGCCACACAGATGTTGCGTCAGAAACTCTGGAGAATCTTTACAAATAGCCCATATGCATCAGACTCTCGAGAGCCATCGCTCTACAAGTCTACAGGGATAAAAAGTGTATAGCGATTTCTCTTAAGAATCCGGTGAATATAGTCTGTTTTGAAGATTCTCCAAAAATTCTGCGATGTTTTATCAATTTATCTTGTAGCCAGTATGTAAATGTTATGCTGTTTTACATTTATCATCATCATCATCATCATCATCATCATCATCATCATCATCATCATCATCATCATCATGTCAGCGTTAGTAACAACGAGTAGAATGCAGTCCGCTTCCTCCTCTCACCTGATGACGAAGATAGATTAATTCTGAAAAGTCTTTGTATTCTACACAATGCAATGGGCCAAAAAAGTCACAAAATTTAAATGGTTATACTCCAGTAGCTAATGTTTTAACTTGAAAGTTTATTTCAGAGGCAAATTTCACAGTCCTTGTAAGCCGGGAACGTACTGTAATATTTAATTTTTTACCATTTATTAAACATTATTTTTTATTTTTTTGTAAGGTAGTGCAAAATCGATCGTTTATGCCGAACTAAGCATTATGGTCTTACGAGTTCAGCAGGCCAAGCCGTTTGTTGCGCTATCGTCATTTGTTTTCTTCCGTTTTGAGTTCTCATTTTGTGAATAATGGGTCGCTTAACGAACGAAGACAAGATTTTCATTAAAGATTTGCAGCAATATGATAATTTATCTGCTCGTCAAATTGTAAGGAACTACGCTCAGCGAGAATGGTCTGTTCCAAGTGTACAACGATTGATTAGTAAGATACGGACATGATATCCCTCCTGAGCGATTATTGCGTGAAAGATCGCATTTCTCAGATTCTCTGATGGTTTCCGCTAGAGTTTCAAACGAGATCTTAATCCTATGGACTATTTTGTATGGAGTTCACTACAAAAAGCAGTTTGCTACAAAATAAGAATTCGTAATACTGAACACAAATACCTTACTATAATAATACCGGACAGCTGTATACAAGCAGCATTGACGTGAGTGCGAAATATCACGGACTTGACATCTAGCGGAGCGGCGTGAAATTACGTCCACAAATACCAAATATTAATTGAATAGTATCGTATTTAATGTAACATTATTTTATATCACGCAGTTAGCTGATCGTGGGGAAACATGATCAGTACGAATCCACATGGATTGAACGCTCTTTTAAATCGTAGCTCAGACGGTAGCGCGAAATGAGGTCGAGGATTCCCCTTACTGTTGGGGAAATCCTGAAAAAAAAATGCAATCAGCTAATTAGCTCAAGTGGGATTCAAACCCACGTTCGAGCGCGACTTCGGACCAGCAGACAATTGCGCTGCTGGTGGCCCTTGATCGCTCTTAAGCCGTCGACAGCTGATATATCCCAGCTGCACGAGTGCGACTCCTCTTATCTCGGTTATTTTTCTTAGATATTCGTATGATAAGCAGATGAACTTGTGAAAAGTGATAGAAGACATCAGGTTCAAGTCTAATCAATAATTGTTGCTTATCATCTGTCATTTGGATGTGAGAAACCAGGACTGGAGTCACAAAGATTGTTTTCAAAGTTGATAATAGTAATATGCGTTACAAGAGCGGTATGTTGAAGTTTTCATGTTCGAGGAAAAGTTTGAAAATGCGAAACGTAGTTGAGCTTTTTTAATTTCCGAGAATTGAAAGAAAACATACTGCTCGTGTATCGTACATTATTTTGTGCGAAGATTGTTTATTACATACCTGAAAGAGGAATTTCTAATTAGTTGCAATGAAATCTCCATCTTGGTTTCTGTTCAATGACGGCAAATTTGCAAAACAAAAATATCTATCTTCAACATTGCTGCTTTAAAATGTTTTCTGTGTTTACTATACTCCAGCAGGCCGTGATATACGTCTGTCTTTTTTCCCCCCAGTCTATAAATGCGAACTTACAACAAACGGTAAGGTTATGTAATGATTTATTTTTCATTTTAATATTTTAACAATATTATTTATATAACATATTGCAGTAATAACATCGGCAAGTTTAATTTTGTTGATTTTTTCACGGCTTCCTTAATGTTACTTGCATCACGAATGTAGTAACTTTAGTGGAGTTGTGGAGTTTACTTAATTTTTGCAAATATTTAAAAACAATAATTAACAGTGCAATTTAGGTGAAATTGCAGTGGTAAGTTTCAATTTATAATTATTACTATATTGAACGTCTCTAAAAATAATATGTTAAAAGCCTAAAGCAGTAAAATCAATATGTCACTTAAGCGGTAAGAAGAGGGAAATTTTTATGTGTGTTAGGTTGGGCATAATGAATGTGGAATTTTAGACTTTCCGCCGATTGGTTTTGTGCGGAAACCAAGCAAATACGCACGATCTCGCACAATAGTAATATACATTACAAGAGCGGTATGTTGACGTTTTCATGGTCGAGGAAAATATTGAAAAAGCGAAACGTAGTTGAGCTTTTTTAATTTCCGAGAACATGAAAACAAACATACCGCTCGTTTATCGTACATTATGTTGTGCGAAGATCGTTTATTACATACCTGAAAGACGAATTTCTAATTAGTTGCAATGAAATCTCCATGTTGGTTTCTGTTTAATGACGGCAACTTCGGAAAAACAAAATATCTTTCTTCAACATTGTTGCTATAAAATGTTTTCTGTGTTTACTATACTCCAGCAGGCCGTGATATACGTCTGTCTTTTTTCCCTCAGTCTATAAATACGAACTTAAAATAAACGGTAAGGTTATGTAATGATTTATTTTTCATTTTAATATTTCAACAATATTATTTATATAACATATTGCAGTAATAACATCGGCATCTGGAATCTTGTTGATTTTTTCACGGCTTCCTTAATGTTACTTGTATCAGGATTGCAATAAGTTTCGTGGAGTAGTAGACTTTACTTAATTTTTGCAAATATTTAAAAACAATAATTAACATTGCAATTTAGGTGAAATTGCAGTGGTAAGTTTCAATTTATAATTATTACTATGTTAAACGTCTCTAAAAATAATATGTTAAAAGCCTAAAGCAATAAAATGAATGTGGCGCTTAAGCGGTAAGAAGAGGGAAATTGTTACGTGTGTAACGTTGGAAATACTGAATGTGGTATTTCACACTTACCGCGTATTGGTTCTGTGCGGAAAACAAGCAAATACGCACGATCTCGCACAAAATTAATATTATTATAAAATTTATCCTGAAATTGAACTTCAGCCGGCCTTGACGTCTGCAATGGTCAAGTTGCAGTGTTGCTGCTGCACAGTCATGGGGTATTCATTCTTCATTAATGCCGTGCCACTTACAGTATAGTGTAGTCGCAGAGTCGTGCTGACTCAACGGTATGGGAGTTCTTTCTCAAGTGCTGGTCTTCATTTCAGATGGCCCGGGCTCGATCCCCGGCAAAGTATGATGAACAAAGGAGACGCTGCAGAGGGGTTTTCTCTGGATACTCCCGCTTCCCTCTTCCATTGCAACAACACTCTCCATCTTCATCTGTAATATATTTAAAAATAGGCCGAAGTGAAGTCTTTGGGTTAGGACGGGTTTCCGATACTGATATAGGAGGCTCCGAGCCGCTGGATTTATCAGGTACTCGTCTGGCAATGCGACCGGACTGTGCAGGATGGCCCACCTATGAGCGTAGTATTCACGAATGCCATCCTATTCAACTGTCGGCTTGGATACTAATCGTTAGGGACCGTATTCTGTCCCAGAGCGTATGGAGATAAGGTTAGTTGTTCATAAACTATATTGGCGTGACGTCATGTTTGGCACAGGTACTATCAGGAAATACTTAGAGCTTGTTTGTCATGAAATAAGCAAATTTAATTTAGGCGGGTTTTTTTATTTTATTGGGTTATTTTACGACGCTGTATCAACATCTAGGTTATTTAGCGTCTGAATGAAATGAAGGTGATAATGCCGGTGAAATGAGTCCGCGGTCCAGCACCGAAAGTTACCCAGCATTTGCTCGTATTGGGTTGAGGGAAACCCCGGAAAAAACCTCAACCAGGTAACTTGCCCCGACCGGGATTTGAACCCGGGCCACCTGGTTTCGCGGTCAGACGTGCTGACCGTTACTCCACAGGTGTGGACAATTTAGGCGGTATAGGGCAGCTATTCTCTCCTTAAACTTTTAAGACTGAAATCTTAGAGTGCCTGTAGTATGCAACACAGATTAATATTACTTACTTACTTACTGGCTTTTAAGGAACCCGGAGGTTCATTGCCGCCCTCACATAAGCCCGCCATTGGTCCCTATCCTGAGCAAGGTTAATCCAGTCTCTATCATCATATCCTACCTCCCTCAAATTTATTTTAATATTATCTTCCCATCTATGTCTCGGCCTCCCCAAAGGTCTTATTTCCTCCGGCCTCCCAACTAACACTCTATATGCATTTCTGGATTCGCCCATACGTGCTACATGCCCTGCCATCTCAAAGTCTGGATTTAATGTTCCTAATTATGTCAGGTGAAGAATACAATGCGTGCAGTTCTGTGTTGTATAACTTTCTCCATTCTCCTGTAACTTCATCCCTCTTAGCCCCAAATATTTTTCTAAGCACCTTATTCTCAAACACCCTTAACCTATGTTCCTCTCTCAAAGTGAGAGTCCAAGTTTCACAACCATACAGAACAACCGGTAATATAACTGTTTTATAAATTCTAACTTTCAGATTTCTTGACAACAGACTAGATGATAAAAGCTTCTCAACCGAATAATAACAGACATTTCCTATATTTATTCTGTGTTTAATTTTCTCCCGAGTATCATTTATATTTGTTACTGTTGCTCCAAGATATTTGAATTTTTGCACCTCTTCAAAGGATAAATTTCCAATCGATTAATATTAATTATAAAATTAAAATACAATAGTGTTCATGCTACTATTAATAAAGGCTACATTTGTTGAACTATGCGGGAGGTTACAGATCGAATTGTCGCTGTCTATGTCGCACGCCTCTCACTATCCATGCATGCGAATTTTCGGCCCAGACACGAGCCAAACGTTCTGTACGTTGTGACGCTTGTATCTCGTGAAGTAGCCTACAGTACACAGACTGAACACAGAGCCAATGTTCATATTAATTTTCTCATCTCTATCTATTTTAGCTCCTATGAATGGTAAGATCTGGAGTCCCTACATGTTTCAAAGAAATATTCGGGTGCAGCCGGCAGTCAATGTAAGTAATGGAAATTAGTTACAATTTTGTAATTATTTACTTTTTTGGCATATAAGTGTAAATGAGTGGCATTTTATATTTTATTTTTGCATCGTTAAGAGGGGCTAGATAATCACATTTAAACCCATACTTAAAATCGTGTAACATCTTATTCATTCTTAACAAAAACGAAAACGATATGCATGTAAATGTGCAGCTATACTGCGAAACGAGCCATAACATTTAAAAGTATTCTGAAATGTCCTCTCTTTCAACAAGGTACTTCGCAAATATTTCTGCATCTGCTTCGTCTACTTTGCCTTGAACTAACAAGAAAACTGTCATCTCAAAAGCTCCCCTGACACAGGGCATATTATTAGATCTCCATAGCAGAAAACAAATACAAAACTTAAAGCTCAATTTGCAAGCTACGTAACAGCGTAGGCATTCAAGGCAAATGGTTCAAGGCAGAAGAAGATATCAGATGATAGACAACATTAAGACATATGCATCATATGTGGAGACAAAGAGAAAGGCGGAAAATACGGAACATTGGAGAATGCCGGGATTGCAGAGAAAGACCTGCACTTGGACAGAAAACTATGTATGAAACTGTAGGCCTATACCCAATAAGAAACAAGCAAAGAGCTCACATTAGAAGATAATATGCTGGTCCTGCAATACCAATTTCGAAGTTCTTGTTTCAAGCAAAATTTAATTTTACGATCTATGTTTGTTAAACTTTTCTTATTGTTTTGATGATGACTATCATTTCACAGACTATTTAATGCTCTTTTTACGGAAATTACATTCAGCATCTACTATGATGTTGATGAACAAGTACACATATTTTGGGAGATATTAGTTTTAGGACCCAAGTTTACTAGACTTTTCTTGTTTTGATGAATAATACCACCTCTTAGAATATTGAATGCCTTTTTTTTATCTTTAATGAAAATCACCATTGAGCATCTACTAATGAACAAGTACTCATATTTTGGAAGATATTAGTTTTAGAACCCAAGTTTGCTAGACTTTTCTTGTTTTGATGAATAATACCACCTCTTAGAATATTGAATGCCTTTTTTTTTATCTTTAATGAAAATCACCATTGAGCATCTACTAATGAACAAGTACTCATATTTTGGAAGATATTAGTTTTAGGACCCAAGTTTACTAGACTTTTCTTGTTTTGATGAATATTACCAACTCTTAGAATATTGAATGCCTTTTTTTTTATCTTTAATGAAAATCACCATTGAGCATCTACTATGATGTTAATGAACAAGTACTCATATTTTGGAAGATATTAATTTTAGGACCCAAGTTTACTAGACTTTTCTTATTTAGATGAATACTACCATATCTTAGAACAGGCTCCGCCAAGTCGAGTCAAGATCGCGAGAGGGCGTACAGGCCTTTTTTTGCGGGCATCTTTAATGAAAATCACCATTGAGCATCTACTAATGAAAAAGAACTCATATTTTGTTATGAAGATATTAGTTTTAGGACCCAAGTTTACTAGACTTTTCTTGTTTTGATGAATAATACCAACCTCTTAGAATATTGAATGCCTTTTTTATCTTTAATGAAAATCACCATTGAGCATCTACTAAAGAACATATAAGAATAATGCAACATTTTGGAAGATATTTGAGTTTTAGGACTTGAACAACAATTTAAGATATTTGCAACTTTTTTTCAGTTGTTGATGAATAATACCACCTCTTAGAATATTGAATGCAAAACTTTTTTCTATCTTTAATGAAAATCACCATTGAGCATCTACTAATGAACAAATGTACTCATATTTTGAAAGATATTAGTTTTAGGACCCAAGTTTAAAGATTTTCTTGTTTTGCTGAATAAATACCACCTCTTACAGAATATTGAATGCCTTTTTTATCTTTAATGAAAATCAATGACAACGTTTGAGCATTTTGTTAATTGAATTGTATAGCAATGAGAAGAAGACAAACAGTATATTAATCTGTAGAAAAGTGTATATTTTGTTTTGTTTCATTATTGTGCAAACATGCAAAATTTGTTTTTAGGACTAGTTAACTGTTTGTTATTTAGATGAATACTAAACTCTTAGAATATTGAATTCTTATCACAAATTTTTTATACTTTAATGAAAATCACCATTGAGCATCTACTATGATGTTAATATTGAACATCTTTAATGAAAATCACTTGAGCTCATATTTTGGAAGATATTAATTTTAGGACCCAAGCTTACTAACTTTTTCTTGTTTTTATGAATATTTAATGCATTTATTTTTTATGAATACTACCACCTCTTAGAATATTTAATGCATTTATTTAATCTTTAATCGAAATAACATTAAGCATATACTATGATGTTAACGAACAACTACTCATGTTTTGGAAGATATTAATTTTAGGACCCAAGTTTACTAGGCTTTTTCTTGTTTTGATGAATACTACCACCTCTTGGAATATTTAATGCTTTTTCACCTTTAATGAAAATAACATTAAGCATATACTATGTTGTTAATGAACAAGTACTCATATTGTGGAAGATATTAATTTTAGGAGTCAAGTTTACTAGACTTTTTCTTGTTTTTATGAATACTACTACCTCTTAGAATATTTAATGCTTTTATGATCTTTAATGGAAATAATATTGAGCATCGACTATGATGAAAATGAACAAGTACTCATATTTTGGAAGATTATTAATTTTAGGATCCAAGTTTACTAGGGCTTTTCTTGTTTTTATGAATAATACTACCGCAGAATTGACTACATACCACCTTATTCCACTCAAAGCTATTAATACGTTTTTAAATGTGTGAAGAGGTATTTATGAATGGGATCACATTATCACATAAATGATTCACAATCCTTTTCCGCTTATTTAAACTCTCCTGGTCACTGGCAGTAACGTTCAAACAATGCACAAGGTAACTATCGAATGATGATACTGGCTGATGTAATGACCAGAGCTCGGCAACATTCCACGTTTTTCCAAAGAGATAGAAATATCGGATTACGCAAGATTTGCAAGCAAAAAGAACCCTCAAACGAAGTCATTCCTATTAAACTTTGTATCTTAATAGTCTGAGATAAAAAAAAAATATCGGATTACGCAAGACTTGCAAGCCAAAAGAAGTCCTTAGACGAATTCATTCCTATTAAACTTTGTATCTTAAACGTCTCAGAGAAGAAATGTCGGGTTTTGCAAGAATTGCAAGTCAAAAGAAGTCTTCAGATGAACTCATTCCTATTAAACTTTGTATCTCAAAAGTCTGAGTAAAAATATTGGATTACGCAAGACTTGCAAGTCAAAAGAAGTCCTCAGATGAACTCATTCCTATTAAACTTTGTATCTTAAAAGTCTGAGATAAAAAAATATTGTATTAGAGAAGAAATGTCGCAAGACTTGCAAGCCAAAAGAAGTCCTCAGATGAACTCATTCCTATTAAACTTTGTATCTTAAAAGTCTGAGATAAAAAATATTGGATTACGCAAGACTTGCAAGCCAAAAGAAGTCCTCAGATGAACTCATTCCTATTAAACTTTGTATCTTAAAAGTCTGAGATAAAAATATTTACGCAAGACTTGCAAGCCAAAAGACTTGCAAACGTCCAAAAGAAGTCAAAAGAAATCTTCAGATGAACTCATTCCTATTAAACTTTGTATCTTAAAAGTCTGAGATAAAAATATTGGATTACGCAAGACTTGCAAGTCAAAAGAAGTCCGCGGATGAACTCATTCCTATTAAACTTTGTATCTTAAAAGTCTGAGATAAAAAAATATCGTATTACGCAAGACTTGCAAGCCAAAAGAAGTCCTCAGATGAATTCATTCCTATTAAACTTTGTATCTTAAAAGTCTGAGATAAAAAATATTGGATTACGCAAGACTTGCAAGCCAAAAGAAGTCCTCAGATGAACTCATTCCTATTAAACTTTGTATCTTAAAAGTCTGAGATAAAAAAAATATCGTATTACGCAAGACTTGCAAGCCAAAAGAAGTCCTCAGACGAAGTCATTCTTATTAAACTTTGTATATTAAAAGTCTGAGATAAAAATATCGTATTACTTGCAAGCCAAAAGAAGTCCTCAAAAATTCTTATTAAACTTTGTATATTAAAAGTCTGAGATAAAAAAATATCGTATTACGCAAGACTTGCAAGAAGTCACTCTTATTAAACTTTGTATAAAAAGTCTGCTTACGCAAGACTTGAATTAGACGAATTAATTCCTATTAAACATTGTACTCAAAAGTCTGAGATAAAAAAAAATATCGGATTACGCAAGACTTGCAAGCCAAAAGAAGTCCTGAGACGAATTCATTCCTATTAAACTTTGTATCTTAAAAGTCTGAGATCAAAAATATCGGAGTACGCAAGACTTGCAAGCCAAACGAAGTCCTCAGACGAACTCATTCCTATTAAACTTTGTATCTTAAAAGTCTGAGATAAAAAATATCGGATTACGTGAGAGTTGTAAGCCAAAAGATGTCCTTAGACGAAGTCAGTCCTATTAAACTTTTTATCTTAAACATCAGAGATAAAAATATTGAAGTAAGCTGATAAAATTGAGAGAACGTGACAAACTTAAGCTTAGTTAAAATACCTTTTGATAATACATGTATTAAGTTACCTTAGTTCCGCGGGTAGATTATGAATTGCTGCTTTAGAGAACAGTCCGACTTATTTTTGTGTTATTTCCGAGTCAGAAAATTAACCTGTAGAATATCATTAAAGCCGCTTCGCCTCTCTGAACGGGGTCAGTGATCACAATAGACCTTAAGGTCACTGTGCAAAAATACTTCCGTCCGCCCTCTTAGAGAATAATCATTGACATTATTAAGATACTGACTACGCAGTAATGTCAATGTCGCAACTCGAAAATTGTGATTTGTAAAGATATGCTATTTACTAGTAAAATACTGTTGTGAAAATAATTTTACACCTCCAAATAGTAGTAAAACAGCGCTGTACCAAATAATTAACGAAAGTAATATGTGATTTTTGACATGCGACAGTGTTTTACTGGATGTGCGATATTGAAAGTGAATTTTTATAATACATATTTCAGTAAATACTTAAGCAAATAATGTATTTGCTTTTCCCCGCATATTTCAATGGTACATTTTTAATCCCACATAATAAGAGACTGGTAAAATAAGAGAGTTTGCTAACATTTTATTCAAGAGTCTTATCTGAAGGACGATAATGTTTTTTTTTTTCTTGATCGTCTATATATTTGTGATCCCTCCAAGGTCGCTCATATCTCGAAGTTGTCACACATGTCCGATTCCTTATCGTGATTGGTGAATATATTTTCGATATAGAACGGAAATTTCACTCTATGTCAGGACAGCTAATAGACTTCTTCACCATGTGAGAAAAATAGAACCCCTACCTTCAGTGGGAGGCCGTTGACCTGTAGGAATCTTGAATATCAGGGCATTGTGAGTGAAATATGATTTAGGGAAATCATAACAATGTATTTAGTTCTGACAATGGCGTCTCGGAACATGATGGAATAACACAATTCTGCCTGATTGCGTGATCTAGTGAAATATTGAGCCTCTTAAGGCTCTTTTGAAGTGAAAAAACTTCTCTTTTGTCTTCTGCTATGGCATTGAGATAATTTTAGTTTAATTCTGACCTCCTTAATGGTAGTACACCATTATTGACTAGCTAGGGCCTCATATCTCCATCTTTTAACTTCAACCTTCATTATATATCATCAAGCCAGCGTAACTTAGGTCTTCCAGCTTTCTGGAACCACGGCCGACTAGATGCTCGCTTCGCTTCTCCTTTACAAAAAAAAAAAAAAAAAGCGAAGGGAACATCAAGTCGGCCGTGCTTGAACCTTCCATATTGGCATCTAAAAATGCTTATGGCGTTTTTTTCCCCAGCAAAGAGGTTAACATATTGTAATTTGTAAAACAACAAACATATCTGATGATGTCGCAATCAAGAGCGATGAAAACGTTAATACGAACATTAAATTATGTAATATGTAGGAATTGTACCTTGTATATGGCATGTTAAGTCACTGATGGAAAAATAATAAATCCACTTAATTGAATTTAAAAGACTTATCTGAAAATTCCCTCAAAATGAATTGTAAAATTAGAATTATTTACTTAAAATATTTAATATAGCATTACGTGTCTTTCTATCGTCTGCTTATTATAAAAATAGGTCAGGTTGTATTGCCATTTCTAAAAATTCTGCGATTCTTATGTGTAGAAGCAGAGCATTAGATGTTTACGTTTTCTCACAAAATATTACTTTTAATGTCATCTCTCATCTAGAAGTTGAATAGCATCATTACATCGCCATAATAGTTACGTTTTAATTATTTAAATGCTCTATACACAAACTGAAAAGAAAAACAAAAACTTGTTTGCTTTTTTATTTTTGCTAAAACTTACAGTGGAATTTGGTTCCTTTTACTGAAAAAAGTCATTGTTCATGCAGAAAAACGTTTACAACTCAGATTCAACTTCTGAGAAGACTTTTCTAGTGTCAATACTGTAGTATAAAATGAGTCGAAGTCTCAGAAAATGGACTAACTGCGTCAGAGATGTCTGACGTAAATCGTAAAACGTTGCCCATTGTGTGTGTAAACAGTGAACATAGTCAGGCATAATAGCTGAAAAAAGATATTGTAATTATGCTGAAATTTATGCCAAGTGTTGCTGCTATTTTTGTTACGTGATACATTACCATTATTTATTCAATAAAATTTTACGTAATCAGACATTTATATCGTTACTAATTAAAGACGTTTGTAATACATACATACATAGGCCTACATACATACATACATACATAGGCCTACATATATAATATGTCTATGTAGATTATTATTATTATTATTATTATTATTATTGTCCACACATGTGGAGTAACGGTTAGCGCTTCTAGCCGCGAAACAGGTGGCCCGGGTTCGATTTCCGGTAGGGGAAAGTTACCTGGTTGAGGTCGGGATTTTCCCTCAACCCAATATGAGCAAATGCTGGGTAACTTTCGGTGTTGGACCCCGGACTCATTTCACCGGCATTATCACCTTCGTCTCATTCAGACGCCAAATAACCTGTTTACATGAAAATTTCTGACTCCGCCGGGAATCGAACCCGGGCCGGCTAGTCTGGAGGCAGACGCGCTACCACGGAGCTAACTCAGCGGACTACAAAAATATGTAATTTTTCAATCAGCTTTCATGACAGAAAAAGTGTTATATAATCCACAGTTTGGAAGAGAGAGAGCCTGGGTTTGCGGTAAAAGAACTTCATTTTACACGGGCATTTTCCTTGTAGGGTACAGAGGGGTAAATCAGATAGCGGGGCTATACTGATAATATTGAGGTTTTTCGCATGGTCTGTGTCTACCGACGACGCCATATTGTCGTTTTAACTTCACAGTGAATGAAAGAGTGCTGTTAACGTTTGTGTTTAGTTTGGTGAGAATTCTCCTATCCTGAGATAAGCAAGACGAATTATTCTAACGGACTGTAAGTAACAAACATCTCTAGTATATGCAGCATGTAATATTGTGGTCAGTGAACGTAAGCTTTATTTGTCTTCAAATACTAAATATTATATCGCTTTTATCTGTGATGGTGTCCATGATATGTAACAGTCCGTCAGACTGGATGGTGAAGCTATCTCTTGCATTGTCCAGTAAGAAGGTTCTCCTTGGTTATAGATAACTTACGGGGCTATTTGGATACATTTTCGCGGGGCTATACGGATAATAAATATATTTTTTTGTCTCTTGCATAATTACTAAAAGTTACTTTCCATTAACGAATATTTGTGATATTTCTCCAGCATTTCCAGGAACATTGTGCATCAGGAAAAGTTATTCTGATTGTAGATGGTCATTCATTCCATGCAGCACTTTCTGCTCTTGAATACTGCCATAACAATGACATGGAAATTCTTTGTCTTCCCTCACACACAACGCATATTTTGCAGCCCCTCGATCGTTGTGTTTTCAAGTCACTCAAAGCTAATATTGTCATTGTGAAGCAACATCACGGCTACACAGGAATCTACGATCTAATACAACTAAGATCCAATTCTATTCATTGTTTAATGAAGCTTGGAAGGTAATTGCATCTGGCAATAAATGGGTTTTCCTGTACAGGAATTTTCCTCTTCAGATCTCAAGCAATCCAGGACTTACATTTTGCAATTTCTGAGACATACAGGCCTTCCATTA
This sequence comes from Periplaneta americana, assembly GCA_025594305.2. NCBI lineage: Eukaryota > Metazoa > Arthropoda > Insecta > Blattodea > Blattidae > Periplaneta > Periplaneta americana. Next base: position 35,351,733 of record JAJSOF020000036.1, on the reverse strand, counting down.
CTGCCACTACCGAAGACATGCAAAACGAAGAAGTAGTTCAGCCTGAAGAACAGCCTAGTACTTCGCAACCTCCTGTTGCGAATCGCTTCTGAAAATCTTAGAGAGGTTCTTCCTAGTCCTCAAAAGAAAAGAATGCAAAAATCTTCTCGAGCTAAACGAACAACCTATCACAGCACATCACCAGATAATGTAGCAGCTGTTAAGATAAAGAAAGAGGTTCAATTAAAAGGCAAACAAACTCGACTTCAATTCAGTGATAGGCCTTAGGACAATATCAAAGAAAGTGGAAGAGAAAATAAAAAAGCTAAAAGAGAATAATTATTATAAAAGTGTGTTTTGCATGATCAGTTACTACTTCAAGTCATCAACTCTGAAAGGTAAATGGATTGGCTGCCAGAAATGTAAGGTATGGTTTCATGAAAAGTGCGTAGGAGCACAAGGAAGAAAACAATTCATTTGTGATAAATGCTTATAAAATAATCATGTAATTAATAAATTTGTTTCAATGCATTAAAATACCAACATTACATAGCATTTTCATCGCTATCCATATTACCCCGCAGCAGTATCCAATTAGCCCCTCTTAATTTCTTCATTTGCAATTGGTCGGGTAATTCGGATAGCTTAATTTCAGTGTCAATAGTAATTTCTCTTTAGTAAAATTAATTCCACAGTGCGACAAAATAATGTACTATTTGTATGTTTACTTATTTTCTCTGTACAAGATCAAGCTTTTCCTCAGTTTGAAAAGTTTTGTTAACCTATCCGAATTACCCCTCTGTACCCTATAAACATCACAGGATTTCACATAAGTATAAATTCAGGAGTGTAACATTTCTTTTGAGGGATGTCCTTAAACTTTTGGTAGAAACTGTAGTGGTAATAACAAGTTGGTTGACAAGTTGAATGGACCACAAAGGAAACAGAAACAGCAAGATATTTATTTTCGAGATCCATAAATGTAGATGTAATATTGTATACACTGAGTTATGTGTTCTTTAAGTTACTTTGTTTAGATAAATGCTAATAGCCAAAGTCCTACGCACAACACGGAGTTGGCGACAATAAATATTGCTAATGGATTTTTTTCTAAACTAGCAGGTGTAAATTTGTTCAGTGCACGCGAAGCTGTAGGTCAATGTTTGTCTCAGGTGCAAAGTGAATGATTACAAACACTGAGAACTGCACCAAGGTCAACCAGCGGCTATTGATGTTTGCTTCCCGAGTCAGCGGTCGATTTACTTCGCGGTAGGTCCAGTGGACTAATAAAATGCAAGTCACACTTACTGGAAACCGTGCTTGGTGCGTGATGCCATCGTAGTTGGATCAGAAACACCGATTTTAAAATATGGGGCCTGTCAGAGGGTACACCACACACCAGTGTTGATTCTCTTTTATTGTTTTTTATGAGTTTCTGTGAAATACTTAGAACATTAAGGATCTTTTCTTCACCTTTTTATTTTTTTCTTTGCTCTTTTCTTTCTTGTCTTCATTTCTTTTCTTTATTTTTCGTGCTTTCTTCCAGTGGCGTAGCGTCAATGTAAGCTAAAAAGCTCAGCTTCCCCAGTTAATAATAATTTCATAATAAACCTGCAGTTTATGAACAAAATTATTTATTAATTTTAATAGAGTTTATATTTATGCGTTAAATATTGTGATGCGGCAGCTCAAGATGTTTCGTGATGCAGCAGTAAACAATAAGCCTGCACACACCAGCTTCCAAGCAGACCGGTTTCTTTCACTCATTCTTCTGTGTAACCCACCCCGCAGATTTTCCATCCCTTTCTAACTAAACTACCCTGGTCACAAGGCTCGCAAGAAGCTAGCTTTTACATTGAAAATAATTTAGTTTCCGAGTTATCCCTTTCGTGAGTTGTGTTCAATTGAAGTGTTAGTGTGCATTGTGGCTGATATAAATAATGAGTGAAATAACAGTTCCTGACACCAATTTACTTGAATTTTTTAGGACAGTTCTATTATCAAGACTGACTTACGAACAAAAGTGTGATTTAGAAAACAAATGACCGACTCCCTTGCTGTCAATGAAGGACACATCCAAAACACAGACGCATACTTACGTAATGATAATAACACTGTATCTATTGACCGTTAATATTGTGATTTTTTTAAGTATGACAGGGAGTGAGCTAATGTTACACGTAGACGTGTCTATTTGTTAGAGATACTGTATGTGTAAACAGTGAAATCATATTTTACTACGTACTATTTGAGATCATGCCTTATTGGTGTTACTTACGAGGTTCCAACCAATCTTCGACTGCTGACTTGACATTGACTATTATTTATTTTAAGACTATATTTTTGTAATACGTTTTCTCATATGTACATGAAAGACAACTTGAGTTAGCTTCCCCTGCGCAAAATTTCATGCTACGCCACTGCTTTCTTCTTCCTTTTAAATCTCTTCCAGTCTTTTTTCTCTTTCTGATTCGTTTCTTTGTTTCTGTTGCCTCACATCCTTTACTTCCTTTCTTTCGTCTTGAAGTTTCTTCTTTCTCTCTTCGTACTTTATTTATTTTCTTTTCTTCCGTCCTCATTTTCTAGTGATTGTTTTCTTGCATTTGAGGGGCTCACAACCAGAGTGGACCAAGTCCATCAGTGATCAGCAGGCTTCGAGACTTCGGACCCGATAGAGCAGTTCAGTGGGAAATCCGCATAACGGCGTACTGAGTATAGTGGTAAAGCAGACAGCGGGTGGGGGTACTGTAGAATGAATACCAACAAATACGCAAAGGAAAACTCTCTGGATTTGAAGGTTCTGACAAATAATTTGGTTTCCATACAAACCTATTTTCAAACTGTGTCTGAAACTATTACACTGTTAGAAAAGTCAGAGCAAGAGATGCCGGAAGCCCTCAAATTAGTTGAGGATATGACAGAGAGAATTAATGAGACATCAAGTACACCGGTTACTGAACGTGTAAAACAGAAGTGGAAATCAATTTTATGTAAAAATAACGGATATGGATCACTGTGTAATATAAACAACAAATTAGTGGACATAGAGTCACCCGAGAATAAAGGACTGTCTCTTAGAGACCGCAATGATGTTAGGTTTTTCCGTTTTGCTCCTATCACGTCATGCGACGTAGAGCGCAGCTTTCTACAGTACAAATTTTGGCAGATAACCGAAAAAGATTTACGTTTGAGACACTGAGAATGTATCTTGTAGTACATTGCAATTCGGTACTGTAAGTGCACTTCCTAAAGACTACCAATAGGATAAATGAAGAAATTAAAATTGCTACATGTTTATTTCCACCATTAACACTGTGTATACTTAAACACAAATGCTCATAAAAGATAGGAGAATAAATGCTTTTCACATTCTTTTGACATTATCATTGTGTAATGTATATTTACTTTCAGAATGTACATATGTGTGTTTCCTCATACTACCGTACTCTATTCTAAATAGCAACGTTGTTACCGCAACTCATCTCTCCCTTTCACTACCTGCAGCGAGTCAACAACCCATAGTGCAGGCACAGTAAACATATTGTATCGGGTCCAAAGTCTCGAAGCCTGGTGATCAGTTTGTAGATTAATACAATCTCGGATGAAGAAAATTTAGATTTATTCATTACCATAACAAACAAAGTCCATAACTCATTTGTTACTCCACAGAGGGCAGCATTTCCTATGGAAGGTGAAGGTTGCTAAGCGGGAGCCAGGAACTTTAAGACTCGATTTCTCAAAATTATTCCAGAAAGACTTGGTCCACTCTGGTTGTGAACTCCTCATTTATGTTTATTTACTTGCTTTTTTATATTACTTTCTCATTTCATTTCCTTCTGATCTTTATTTCTTTCATTTTTCTTGCTTTTTTTTTCTATCTTATTTCTGCTTCCGTTCTATCTTCTTATGTTTTATTCTTTCCTTTGTTTTATTTATTTTTGAAGTATTTCTCTTCTCTCTTCCCTAACTTAATTTTCTTTATTATATCTTCATTTCTACAAGGACATCATTTTATTTTCACTTCACTTTTTATTGTACCTGAGTATTTAATGTACTTCACTCCCACCCCCTCTACTAGTGAATTTCCAACCGTCCGCCACCAAGGCTGCGTATACAGTCAAGACCTATTCACAATGAAAATTAAACATAACCGTAACATAAACACAGAAGTTTGCGTCCAGGCTACCAAATGGGATCATTCACAATGATTCACATAAGCATTGACATAAACATTACCGTAAGACGTTAACATGAAAGTTTGCAAACTCCAAACTTTCACGCTTATGCTTACGTGATTTGCAAACCGAACAAAATCGTGGAGCGCTGAAGTATACGACAGAATATGAGGAAATGGCGTCGTTGTTATGTTTCCATAGCTACCAAGTATGTTTGCTGTTATGTTTATGTTCCCATCGTGAATGATGGTATGACTTCTTGATTTTACCGTAACGTTCATATTCTTAAGTTAACGCTTACGCTATGTTTAATTTTCATTGTGAATGAGCCTTCAAAGTCACCTTACGGTCATAGTAAATAGTACTGAGTGAGTATAGTACGTTCCAGAAATACGTTCGTGTTTTTCAAAGCGAAAGAGTTTTAAATATTGAATCATATTTTCGCACAGGTATTGTCGTCCGTTTGTCTACGTCGCATCCCGGTTTTCTTCACCCACTTCTGCTCTCCCCTCTGTAAAGGCTAGTGGCTGGACTGTCTCCTCTTAGCTCTTTTCTGAAAACATTGATTTCTGTTACGTAATATTATACAACTGTTTAAAATATCTTAGATAAAAGGGCCTCGTTAATTAACTGTCACGTGATTTCCCCCCTTTCTACTACTCTGCGACAAAACCACTTGGACGGACAGTAGATAGCATGTCTGAGTAATTTTATCTTTTCGGATCGGGCAGAAATGAAGATTGAATTTACACTACGTAAGGTACTATTTTATAGAGTAGGTACAGAATTATTTCCACATGAGTTACTAGTACGAAGGACGAAACTGGTAATTGGAATTAGGTACAATAATCTATAGTGTGATAATACGCAAAAAAGACTGAAGCCTGTATCGAAATGAACGGCCACCATTTTCAAAATTGTGTTTAAATATCCATATTTTGATTATTTTTCAATTTAACTTCACTATATTGTACGCTAATGTGCTGTAGATAGTGTAATATACACTGCATAATGAATACGTCTGAATGGATAACTCAGTTCGTCAGTAAAAACACTCATTGTTAATACAGTACTGTATTTTGATTAAACAAAAACCTAATGAAAATGATCAAATTCAAAATCGCGATATTTCCTAGTTTACGTAAATGGATGAACTACTTTTCTTCCCTCCTATACCTAGTACAGTGATTTGTTTGTATTTTACGCCAGTATCATCGAACTCCAGTCGTGGAAGGGGTTAGCAAACGGTGTTTCCGGTTCTCAACCGTTAATCCAAAGGTATAGCCAGGTTAATATTAGAAATGTTAGTAAAAATAAAATGATGTGCCTGTATTACTTTTTTATTTGCATATTTTATTTCCTTCTGGCATTTTTTTGTCTCTTCTTTATTTTACTTCTTTACTTGTCTTACTTTCTTTTCTGTCTTAAATTCCTCTTTCGTCTTAATTTCCCTTAATTTTACTCTGTTTCTGATTTCTGTCTCTTTTTCTTGTATTTCTTTTGAACTTCTTGATCAGCATGTACTTAACCGGAAACTGGTGCAATGTGGAAAAACTGTGACAGCATTTCAGAAATATGTACAGTAGTGGGAAAAAAAAAACCGGACCGACGGAATAATCAAAGTCCCCGAAATGAACCACTGCGCATGCCACGCCCGCATTCACAAGATAGCGAGTAATCTATTGAAATTGTTGTAGTTTCGACTGCTGACGTAGCCCATTTCGAAAGCCATTAGAAAATAAGCTGGTAATATTCATGTTCTGGTAAAAATCGCTGCTATCGAAAAGTATTGGGAATAAATTTGAATAAGGAACAAAAACAAGTTTCCTTCCCAGGCAGGATTCGAACCACGAAAGTCTTAGTTACCAGTAAATCACGCTCTGGAGTGAACAAGGCTCTGAAATCAACTACAAGGGTCGGTCCGGTTTTTTTGCCACTACTGTACAAATCTCTGAACTTCACTCAATAGACTCGTAGCACATTATTCATTCCATTTGTGAGTCACTTTATGTCACCGTAAAGAACAGTAAATCATTTCATGGCTCGTTAACTTGACCGCGTCTTTCACGGCCACCAAGAAACAGTTCCGACCGCTACGATTTTCAATCGCTGATAAAACCCAGCGTATGCTACAATTAAGTAATTCTAGTCGTCATATTGGAAGGTTTCGAAGTCATTATTTAAGACCGTATCTCTTACTAATATCGTATTGCCCATAAAATAGCAATAAAACCATAAAAGTTTCAATTATTAATTTAAACTGTTAGCCTACTTTCATTGATAATGAAGATAACAGCAAGTTAGCATTGTTTGTAGCTGATCTTTCTTGTAATTTAAAACGCAAAAAATACGTCCTTCACTAAAGTTCTTTATGATCTTATCGTAATATTAATATTGATGTGATATGATATGATAAGATTTGTCTTAAATACGCGAGATCTAACTAGATAAAATGAAATGTACTGTACGTCTCATTTCAACGTCCAACTCTTATCTCATAAAAAATCCAAGTGCACATTCACACACAATTATTTTAATTACGTTTAAAATTTAATGCATTAAAAGTATTTTTCTCTTCTTATTCTTCTAAAATACTTATAGCCTATGCTTAGTAATTTAGCCGTTGTGTTTCCCTTCCCCATGGAATCAGTGACGGATTAATCACTAGACCCGCAATCTCGCAATGTGGCATAGTAGTACGAGTTCTGAAATTTCGAAACTTTTTCCAAGTTGAAGTTACCAAATTACTGAACATTTTCTTACTCAGGGTTGCCGTATTTTAGATCTACCAAGGAGGGACATCATATATGCCCACGTGCATCAACATCAGTTAGTGTAACCACCGGTTAAAATTGTCACCTAACCTCTGGTTAAGCATTTTTACAGTGGATCGACCTCGGTTACGACTTAAATAGGAGGTTAACCACAGTAATCTCTAACCGGCCATATTCGAGCGGTTAAAAGAGATAACCAGTGATTAGTAGAGCAAGTAAAGCAAAATGGCGGCCAGAGCCACAGATGTTTATTTCGAAGACGATTATTATTATACAGTACTTGAATTACTTGGAGAGCGTGAGCGTGAAGTTTCTATAGTGGAAAGAGAGAATTCTTACGAGGAATTAGGTGACAGAAAATTTCAGGAGGGATTTCGTTTATCAAAATCTACAAATGGATCACTTGAAATAACACAAAAAGTCATATTTCTCCTATGGTTCTGATTAATTCTATGTAACTGATATTTTCTGTATTTTAAGAGGGAATACTTGTCTCTTTCTCTATGTCACTGGCTGAACAAAGAGAGGTTATTTATGGATCTTAGGATAATGAACAGTTCCCTCGTGTAAATGAGGTGCTTGATCTATACATTTTATTAATCTTCTGCATCCTTTTCCTTTATAGATATTCCATCTTTTTATATAATATATTTAAATTCTAGTAATTAAGTCTAGCGACACTTCAACCACACATTGGGATATAATCATTTTTGCATTCAATTTTCTATTTTGTACTATTTTAACCTAACAGCAAAGAAATGCAACTCGCAAATATAACAGCGCCCAAAGGCAAACAAATTGTAGGACACGTTCATTTCGATGTAGAACGGAGTGAGCGCAGTCATTTTTAGACGTTGAATTATCTTTACAGCGGTATGGATGCTTTCCTGTAGTCATTTTGTAAAACAGTACACCAGCATAGACTTTACTCTGGTTAAATGAGGTGTCAGCTGAAAGTAATCTTGATTATGAATGGTGCACACAAATTACATTTTAACCACTGTTACTGTTTAACCGTCGTTTCATAATCTACGATTACTGCGTTTTTAACCGATGTTGATACACTTCGCCAATAGTGTACTTACGTTTTGTCTTAAAGAAAGAGTCATATGAATATGGGTATGCAGTTGAAGAAACTAATATGAGTCTCAAAATTTCAATTTTAATAAAATGAAAGTGTCATACTTAGGCAGGGCTGATCATATTAGGAAGTTCAAATGTAGAAAATAAAGAACGGACGTGGCAAAATTTTCCTTTGTTAACCGCACAATAGTAGACTGGAACAGCTTACCTGCGGCAATCTTTCAGGGTGGTCCTCTCAAAATCAATACATTTAAGAAAAGGTTGAAAAGATCAGACTGACAATGTAATTTGTAGGTGCAGTGTAATTAACTAAGTTGTCATGTAATTAATAAAGTTGATATGTAATTAATTTGATATGTAAATAAATTAAGGTGATATGTAATTAATTAAGATGATATGTAATTAATTAATGTAATTAATTAAGGTGATAGTAATTACTTAAATTGGTAATAGTTGGGTGAAATAGGGTAGGTTTACTTTTGCTTAATGTAGACGTTATTATAGCATAGTTTTTATTTATAGTCCTAGGTTTATTGCATCTATTTATTTATAGTTAGAAGTATATTTACGTTTATTTTATTTTTTATTGCTGTAATGATTGTATTATTGTAATGGTATTATTGTATATTATATACTACTGCCACCGGGTGTATACCCAATTGTATTGTTAATAAATACATACATACATACATACATACATACCTACATACATACATACATACATACATACATACATACATACATACATACATACATACATACATACATACATACATACATGCATGCATGCATACATACAAACAAAACCTACCACTGCCACCGGATGTTTGCCCACTTGCAGTATGAATAAATGGATACATATTGTACGAGTAGATACAGCTATTCAAGTACAAACAATATTCATCTGGCTGTAAGTACGTCACGTTTCTCTGGCATCTTTCTGAAGGGCTTGTGCCAACAATATGTTATGTCAAATTATCAACTTAATGACTTAATAGTAGTAGTTTTGTCTCATAGTTTTCTCCAACTGTTTATTATTAATTGCAAAGCACAAATTCCAAAAGATAGCATCACATGTGACAAAATATTTAAACTTAAATGTTTATTAATTCATCTTGAATATTGCGTACATTACTTTTAACACTTTATTACAAAAGATTGATAAATTGTCACTTACTAGTGTTAATTATTAAAGCACGTGTGGCTTACAACTGTTTCTGTGTATACACCATCGTCAGAGCCTACTGGATCATAGAGTCATCTTGCCTGTTGTAAGGGTGTGTTTGTGTGTGGTAATGTGGAGTCAAATAGTGAGTGTGTTCTGAAATTGATCTGTGTGTTGAGAATTTGATTAGGGTGTGTTTTTGTGAGTCTGTATATTTCATATTGTTCTAGTGTGTTGAGTTTTTAGTTTTTGGGTTGGGTGTGTAGGATTTCTATGTCTGTATTTATGTTATTGTATGTATGGTTAGTATTAGTTATGTGTTCGGCATATGTAGATGTATTGTGTCCTTTGGTTATTGCTTTAATGTGTTCTTTATAGCGTGTTTATTTTGTGCCTTAGCATATTACTTATCCAAACTCATTACATTTTCAAAACTACCTTCACATTTATCACTGGACTTTAGTATTTTCAACAAGATTTTTTCCATTATCTGTGCCATGCATTTCTGATGAACGTCTCTTTTATATGTTTAGAAATATATTCACCACTGAATTCGCTATCACTTGCCAAAATATTCGTTTTCTCCAATGTGCAAACCAATATTGTTAAGAAACTTAATTTAAATAAAATTTAATAATTTAGGCCTAGAAGAAAATAGTTACTAGACTAGACGGCAGTTCGGAAGGCGGTCAGCTGCTATATGCGCCGTAGCATTTCTGGCATGTGACGTCGCAAGCTTGTACAGCAGAACCAATCGGAATCAGTCTGTAACAAGTACTTCCCGAGTTCGTTTGTTCACGTGCGAGTGTTTCAATATATTGAATAAGTAAAACTAACATTTACTGTGTGTGTAAGATAAGTAAATGGAAGAAGAGACTGTAAAAAAAAAAAGTATTGCACAGGCAGGTGCAGAAAATATTGTTTAAGGTGTATAATTATTTTAAAAACGTTGACGAGCAGAACGCTTCCGGCCATCTTGATGCTGACTGTAACTTTGCCAACGTGCAAGAAACGACTGCAGAAGCATGTGGTGTGGAACTGAGAACCTTGCGAAGGATATTGTTAGTGAAGGAAAGAGGGTTTGTTTGGTGTCATGTTTACAGTAATCAATGGCTAAGGTCATTATTGTCTTTCGATAATTTAAATTCTCTCCTGTGCTATTTGTATCGCACGTGCGCGTGAAATACGATGTGGCAATGTTGTACGCTGCCATGCCCTCTCTATCTGTCTCTCTCAACGCAAACGCTAGCAGACTACCGCCTTCCGAATTGCCGTCGACTCTAGGTATAGGCCATTCGTCATCTCGGGAAACTAAATGCTTGCGTACGCCTAATAACCTTTATGGGGGTAAGTGAGGTCGCTTGCTACAGGTAGAAACGTAGCGAAGGAGGGAAGCTTCTCAGTCCACTTTCTTCTTCCCCTGATGCCCAGGTAGGCTTCACGAGATACCGAATGGTCTATAACGATGAAATAATACAAGTGATGTCAATTTTCTAAAGGAGGGACTTTCTGCGTCCCGCCTCGAATCGAAGCGGGACACGGGATTTTTATATGAAAATCGGGACATCTGGCAATGCAGTAAACTGAATATTCTAACTTATTGCAAATGTTTCGAAATTGTTACTCTTTTGTTTCTCTTGATATTTGTACAATCAGTTAATTATTTTTCGATTTAGTCATTTTCTTTAATCACTAATGTATTAGGCAGTCAATATATTGCATTAGTACTTTTTGTGCTCTTCCTACTTGCACTTTTTTACTCCCCTCTGTTTGCATTCTTGTATTTGTATTTGTAATTTTATTTCTTTTTTTTTATTTAATTCTCTCAGCATTCCTTTTTCGTATATGACTATTTGTATTCTTGTGGTGTGCTAGGGAAGGGCTGATGGCCTTACCTCTCGATTTCCCACGATGCGCGTCGCAAACATTACAAGTTAAACTTGAGAGTTAGGTCTACTATAGAATCCTGAGGGAGGAATGAGTTGCGAGCTGCGTGAATAAACAAGAGCTTTCAAATGCCCCCATAAATAAAGGTCTATACTAGGGGCAGAAGAAATCGGCGGGTCTGGCGAACCCCTACTTGTCTACCCCGACTCCTACACCCCTCAGAACCTGCTTGGTGTATGGTCCTGTCCCAAATAACTTTCTCCTCCATTGATACTTTTCCACTACAGGAAAACTTAGAAAACAAAATAATAACGTGATTTGTAATAATTACAAACAGGGCCTACGTTCTTTACTCAATATTATCATTCTAATATTTTGCAAGTTAAGCCATTTCACACATGTAATACTTTGTATTTATGTATTTTCAGAATGTTGTGTTGGAACAGTAAATACTAAATAATGTTTAAGCAGTATACTTACCAACTTTATAAATCACGATAAAATTAAACATTAAAGTACAAAATATTAATGTCTGTTTGCTGATTGTGGAATATGTATAAGGTAATTCGGGGGAAGACGCCACAACTAAGGTATTTCTTGGCTATACAACTCAAACCTGAAGTGATAAGCCAATACAAAAAAAATTATCGTATTTTTCAATTATAATTTGCTCTGTATAATGATTGGTTTCTTTGCAAGTGCGTATATTGTTAACAATTTTTCATGTTAAAAGAACTCGCGTCAGGGTGGCATCTTCCCCCATATATACGGGGAAGATGCCACTTGGTATGGGGTAAGATGCAACAACAGAGTAAATGGCATACATAAAATAAACATTGGAATATTTTATGTGTATTTTATTACAACTACAGAGAAACGTCTATGAATTTAATTATAAACTTGTTTCATGATTATTTTGCAAAAATTGATTAATTAGGACACAATTCTGAATGTTAGTACGAGCCTGCACCACATTTCATACACTGCAAATTATCACCACTCCAATCTTCGTGCAAGGATTTCTTGTAGTAATGTTTGAAGATTCCATTCGTCATTTGAGAGTTCCGTATGGAATGCCACACACCCTCACTGCAGCGCATGACGATTTTTGTCCATATTTTAAATCTTCAGCAGCTAGAATTAAATTTTATTTTGACTAAGATGTCCAATCTGTTTTTATTTTGTAGTCTGAAGTCATCGTCTGCATAAAAATGAAATGTGAATATATTTTTAATCATTGATAACTTTTGTAAAGTATCAGAGAACATGTAAAATAATATAATTTAAAACATTATCAAATAATAACCTTCCCAAAACATAATTTACGTGTTAAATAATGTATTTCTTAACCATGTTGCGTCTTCCCCCAGTTACAGGGGGGAAGACGCCACTCACACTTACTTGCCTACTGCCGCAAGGTTGTTGCCGTAGCTGCATGTCTAGTGTGCGTAACAAAATGCACAACTCACGTATATAGCAGATATTCCATTTAAAATAAAACATCAGTCTATGAACCTTAAATATAAGCAACGAAATATTATAAAGTGTGTGCTCACCAGACTATATTCTCACAAGATCCAAAATAACGGCGATGAAAGACGATAAAGTAAGACAAATGCACACGCTACGTGTCCACCCCGTCAACACTCTTTAAACTAGAGGATCCGCGCTGTCAATTGCTGACACATAAAAGAACTGCAAAGAAAGTTGCGTCTTCCCCCAACTGGCATCTTCCCCCGAATTACCTTATTATTATAACATGGACGAGTTTCGTAATGAAAGCACACTTACTAATGGCTTAGCTTAATAAAATAAATAACATAATAAGTATGGCACAAAAAATCGTTTTATAAATTGGGCACTCAGCACTATTCTGATTCTATGCGGTGAGTTTCATTCAGTCTTGTTTATGCGTCTGTATTATTGAAGCCCATCAACAATTCAATACAAGTGTTGAAACAGCAAATATTCACTGAAAAAAAATGTTGATAAAATAGTCCCCAGTGACTGTTATATCTACTCAAGTTAATGTATTATTGACAAGTTATTAAATAATATTTCATTTTATGATCCTAATAATATTTTATTCCCAAACGTAATGTATTTTACCTAATTATAACTAACACTGGAGCTCCTAAAAATTTAGCAGTCAAGAATATGTAGTAGACTACAATATAATATTCCATTTGACAGAGATATAATTAGCATACCAATTAAGAAATTTACGTTATTCCGTGAACAATTTCTAAAAAAAATTAAATGAACTTAATAATGGTCTTCAACAATCTAAATAATGAAACAATTTTCCATTGTTAATGTCTTAAATAAGCAACTTCATATAACATAAAATAAAATGTTACAATATCTAAAAAAAAAAATATTAGTAATTTAAATGTAAAATTAGGCTCCATAGAATCATTGTTTTACTGCTATTCGTCTCCCTTTTGCACAAATTCTCTGGACCGATGGTAAAGAAGCGCCACTGGCCTTTGACAGTGACTGTCTGATTGATGGTAGAACATTTTTAATGTCCTGACAGTTCTTTCAGGAAACAGTGAAGTTGATAAACAACACCTTCAGTAAGGCTCTGATATCAGGGCCCGATTGAGACATGATAGCGATTACAGTACTCCGATGATTAATAGCTGTTTAAAAATACTGTTTATTATGAGATATATTGTATTTACAACAAACTGTAGCACAGTAGTCTCACAGACAAGCACTTGTCAATAACTAACATTCGAACGGAGCGATAAAAAGGTCTCTTTGTTCAGGTCTTAAACCGCTAGAGAAAGTGTGGAGTGAGTTGTTTCCGTACCGAACCAAAAACCCGCCTATTGATTCTGCCTGTACTATAGTGGATATAGGTCCGGAGAGCATGGAGGCCAAGAAATATGTCCACCTCTCCCTATCCGTCACGGAACCTTTTATTTAGCAAACGACACACATTGACTCTGAAAAGAGTAGAAGTTCCTTCGTGCATGTAATATATGTTTCGTCTGCTAACCCATACATCAAATGACCTTCTGTCAATTCCGCATTTGAATATCCTTCCATTGTACGGTACTGAAAACAAAGTCCATGATGAACACAAATAGCTTGATACTACGTGCCTGATGCTATGTAGTCAAGCAATTAAGTGAGTCGCACGACCTTTGTACGTACAGCTGCAAATCCACACCTGTGGTGAACCTAAGAATTACGTCACGACCACACTAACACTAATCAGACGTAAACACTACTACAATCAGATTACAAACTGTTTGTAAACAAGCTCTTATTTACAAGCTCTTGTTTGTAAACTGGGGGAGGACTAGTTGTACAAAATGAGCCCTAACACGAAAATAAAGCCTTTCCGGACCCATGTTTGTATAACACATTTTTATCCTCTACGTGTGAGAAATATTTCCCTAAAGTTCTGACATACCTTTTTGTTACATGCTGTATACATAATGATCTCATATAATTTGAACTGGTAATGGAAATTACGGGAAAACGGCTGAACGGATTTTAATAAATGACCCCTCATTTTGAAGCTTGGAACCCAAAGTTTTTCGGAAAAGTAGTAGTTTTCAGTGAAATGTCAATTTTCTTACATCATTTTCCTTTTTTCCAAAATCCATCTTTCGTCAGTTTTGAGAACTAATTAATTGCATTCACGGCCGACTTGATTGAATTTCAGAACAAAACACACACTACAATAAACAATAGGCTATTACACGAAGGCCATGACCTGCAGGATTGCCGACATATTTAGAGCTCAATTCAATTTGTTATTAAAAACTGATTCTGCAGTGTATAATTTTCTGAGTACTACTGTGTATTGGATATTCAAATCTACGAAACCAGAGGTGGTTTGATGACATTATTATCATTACAAATTAAATATTATTATAGTTAATATCATGATCCGTCTATTTTTCATTAATTGTACATAATATTGATGTTATATTGATGACATGAAAGTGAAACGTTTTGAGGTTATGTAAGCAAATGTAGAGAATATCTTAATTTAGATCTTCATTTCTATAATTTACTGAGTGGCTGCTATATATAACTACAAAACTTAGGTAAGATAGTAATATTGTTATTAAAAATCAAATATTTTTATACTTATTAACCCAGTGGGGTTGTGTCTTTTTCATATACTTAATGGCGGTGTAGTGTAGATATTGATATGTGTCATTGTCTTCAGTATTGGCTCGAGAGAGCGCAAAAATTGCAGTTCCTAAGGAAAGATAAAAAGGTATTACTTACTGATAAAATAAGAGGCCTAGAAAATTTTGTAGTCTCCAGATCATTTCAGCAAGATCTCTTAGTAGGATAAAATGGTTTTACGCTCCACATTTCAAGTTCTACATGCAGTAGCTATACGAAAATGATATTGTTCGAAAACTTAGCAAACCTTACATTTTTTTAACTTTTGCCTGCAATCCACAATGACCTGAAATAGCTACTCCTATCGTCCTGACATTGATACTTGCGTTTTCGCGATGAAACTCAAAAACTGAAGTTGGATAGGTTCAAGAAAAAGTATTTGGCCTAAAAAAATCCATTCAGAGGGAGTATGTTTCATTATTATGGGAGCAAATAACTATCAAAAAGACAAGTATTCTTCATTGAAAATAAATCTGAAAAATTTTTATTTGAACGTCTAACGAACTTAGTTTGCAGCAGCATTTGCTGCACAAGCCACTAGTATGTATATAATTTGAACTGGTAATGGAAATTACGGGAAGACGGCTGAACGGATTTTAATAAATGACCCCTCATTTTGAAGCTTAGAACCCGAAGTTTTTCAGAAAAATAGTAACTTTCAGTGAAGCGTTAGTTTTCCTACATAATTTTCATATTTTCCAAAACCCATCTTTCGTCAGTTTGAGAACTAATTGCATCATTTTAGAATAAAACAAAACACACACTAGCCTACAATAAACAATAGACTATTACACGAAGGCCATGACCTGCAGGATTGCTGACATATTTAGAGCTCAAATTCAATTGGTTATTAAAAACTTCAAGGCTCACTAAAAATAATTTACAGGTCTGATTCTGCGAAGTGTAATTTTATGACTACAGCTGTGTATTGGATATTAAAATCTACAGAACTTGAGATGGTTTGATGACATTATTACCATTAGAAATTAAATATTATTATAATTAATGCCATGATGCGACTATTTTTCATTAATTATACGTATTAATGTTATATTGATGATATGAAGGTGAAACTTTTGGGGTTATATACAGTAAGTAGATGTAGAGAATATCTTAAATTAGATCTTCATTTCTATAATTTACTGAATGGCGGCTATGTAGTATAAAACTACAAAACTTACGTAAGATAATAATATTGTTATTAAAAATGAAATATTTTTATAGTTATTAATCAAGTGGGGTTGGGTCTTTTTCATATACTTAATAGCGGTATGGTGTATATATTTATATGCGTCATTCTCTTCAGTATTGGCTCGAGAGAGCGCAAAAATTACAGTTCCTAAGCAAAAACCAAAAGTTATTACTTACTGATAAAATAAGAGACCTAGAAAATTCTGGAGTCTCCCGATCATTTCAGCAAGATCTCTTAGCAGGATGAAATGATTTTACCCTCTACATTTCAAGCTCTCCATGCAGCAGGTTTACCAAGAAGCTATATTTATTGTTCGAAAGCATAGCAAACCTTATATTTTTTTTTAACTTTCGCGTACAATTCACAATGACCTGAATTAGCTATTATTTAGTCCCATATGAAAAACCCACTGATCGTCCTGACATTGTTACTTTCGTTTTCGCGTTGAAACTCAAAACCTTAAGGTGGATAGGTTCAAGAAAAAGTATTTGGCATAAAAAAGACGAAACTAACTTTCATAATGTCTGGTATTCTTTATTGAAAATAAATCTGAAACATTTTATTTGAACGTCTAATTTACTTAGTTTGCAGCATTTGCTACACAAGTCACTAGTTTATAATAATTATAGAGTAATATGTGTCACTTTTACACAAATTTGATACCGTACTAAGACTTGAATTCTATTTCACTGTGGGCACACAAATTTGGATTAAAGTTAAATTAAGAGAAATCACAATCAATATTGTAATGGGACATAATCGTCTACGAAGCACTCTTGATAGTAGTACTATACCACAAATAATATTGAATGGGATTATTGTTAAATACAGTGAAACAGTTAAAAATCTTGTCATTTTTGTGGATAGCGATCTAAATTGGAATACTCAATAGCACACACTCGCCGGACTTTATCACAATTCAAAATTAAATTGGAAAATTTTGTTTTATTTAATGCTTTTCAGATGTTGCTAGAAGTATTGATTTATGTTTTTTACTCTAGATTAAAATTGCAAGTTTCTTGTTTATGTTAGTTAATTAGTTAGGATATAATTTATTATGATACTTAATCACTCATCTAAAGATTGTGTGACTGCAACCTGTGTATATTTTTGTGTGGCTTTGCTTTGTTTATAGTGTTTATTTTTATTTCTATTATTGCACTTGTATTTCTGGTGGTGTGGAAGAGAAGGTCTGAATGTCTTAACTACACCAGAATAAATAAATAAAAGGTAAAAAAGTTAAAGGTATCCCCGCAACATGCCATGAAGGCACTTGGGGACATGGAGGTAGAGCCCCATGCTTTCCATGACCTCGACACTAGAATGAGGTGGTGTGGTCGGCACCACGCTCTGACCGCCTTTTACCCCCGGAAAGACCCGTTACTCAATTTTATAGGAGGCTGAGTGAACCTCGGGGCCGTTCTGAAAGTTTGGCAACGAGAAAAAATCCTGTCACCACCTGGGATCGAACCCCGGACCTTTCAGTCCTTAGCCAGCTGCTCTACCAACTGAGCTACCCGGCCGCCCAGAATAAATAAATAAATAAATAAATAAATAAATAAATTAATAAATAAATAAATAAGTAACAAATAAATTAGTAAATAAATAAATAAGTAAAAATAAAAATAAATAAATAAGTAAATAAATAAATAAGTAAATAAATAAATAATTAAAGAAATAAGTAAATAAGTAAATAGATAAATAAATACTTTCCAAAAATAATTATCCAACCACAACAATATAACTGCGCATAAATAAATAGAATCATTGATGAATATTGTTTAATACATTACATTATTTTAGGAATATATGAACGTTAGAAGTATTACATTAGGAATTTAAGTTGAGGAATAACACTTATTAGGAGTAATGTCTATTAAAAACATTTGCTATGGAAATAAATTTAGGAAATGTTAAATTCAGAAATGCTGCATTAAGAAGAACACTAGAAATTTGATCGTTAAAATAATCGGGATTTTCCTGTGAATTCCATAGTTTATAACGTAAGCGTTTTCGAATGCTTCCACGCAGTGCAGATATTAAAATCATCAACCATTATCATCTGTTTTCAAGGATTGAGCCCCACTGCTGTTAGACTTGTAACCAACACATGTGGTACGCATGGCGCAAGATTACTGATTGAAACAACCCAGAACAAGCACAAGACTGAAGAAAGACACCCAGTTCCTAAGGAAAGAAGATAAATTTCCACATGAACGAATCGAACTCCAGTCCGATAGCTTCCAACCACGTTTTAATCAATTTGGAGGATCCAACAGACCAAAACAAAACTTCCTATTCAAGGCCTACGTCGAGTTTCTTCCGTATCCAGCGCAACGATTACGTCACAGTTCTCCAGGGTTTGTCAATGTCAAGGACGAGATCTGGAGGTGGAAAACATAAACCGCCATGTTTTCAAAAGCTGTAATGCATTTGTTTATGGTTGTGGAGTCCGTGACAAGGCCTTGAATCAGTGTTGCCAGGTCTCCGGAAATTTCCGGAAATCTTCGGAATTTTTTAACTTCCCGGAAAAATAGGAAATAAAGTTGTAATCTCCGGATTTTTTAATGTAGGAAATTATTTATTGTTTTAGAAAAACCAATCTCTGGCATACAATAAAACTGGTAGATGAACATTATATAGTTAAAGTTTTGTTAATATTTTATAACTTGACTACTAACGCTTCCCTAAATATAATATATGTAACGCATAAAAACGAACATATTTGGTCTGGAGAAACATCTGTGAGAGGAAGGTGGTGACTACTAAATCAAATTGGTGAGTAGAAAAATTAAAGTAGAAATCTTTTTATTATAGGTTCATGTATTGTAATAGTTAGAAGGTTATAATAACATTTTATGTGATTTTCGAAAGTGCCTCCGGAAATTGTGGACAAATCTCCGGATTTTTTCTTTACGACCTCCGGAAATATTTTTTCAAGATTTGACAACACTGCCTTGAATCTTCATTTCTCACAGGCTCATGCAAGTCTGTGTGGTGTATCTCCACGAGTTTCCTGCTTTGTGAAATGCGATTTCTGGTGAAATCAGAGGCTTTCTTCTTTACCGCTTCTCCTTATCTTTCTCTGCTTTTTTTCTTTTTGTATGCTATTTTTTATTGTATGGATTCGTAACAAGCTGGGTTGTTAGCCCTTTTGCTTGCAGGCTATCATTAAATCCTGGGCAGATGGAAAAACTATTTCGGGCAACTACTAAATGTACATAGGCCAAATAGAAATGATCGGGACGAAATTAAAATACAAAGTTCTGAGCCCTTTATACCCGAACCCACAGTTTTTGAAGTCGAAATTGCGATAGAAAATCTGAAAAAGTACAAGTCTCCAGGTATCGATCATATTCCAGCAGAATTAATACAAGAGGGTGGAAGCACATTATCTAGCGAAATTTATAAACTTGTACTTGCTATTTGGGAAAAGAAAATTGTACCAGAACAGTGGAAGGAGTCCATAATTGTACCTATCTTTAAGAAGGGGGATAAGACTAATTGTAACTTTCGAGGATTATCACTTTTGCTGACGTCGTACAAAATTTTGTCCAACATTCTTTTGAGAAGATTAACTTCGTACGTAGATGAAATTATTGGGGATCCATCAGTGCGGTTTTAGGCGTAATAGATCGACTATTGATCAGATTTTTTGTATCCGACAGATATTTGAGAAAAAAAGGGAGTATAAGGGTACAATACATCAGTTATTCATAGATCTCAAAAAGACATATGACTCGGTTAAGAGAGAAGTTTTATATAATATTCTTATTTAATTTGGTATTCCCAAGAAGCTAGTTCGATTAGCTAATTAAAATGTGTCTCAGCGAAATTTATAGCAGAGTTCGTATAGGCCAGTTTCTATCTGATGCTTTTCCAATTCACTGCGGGCTAAAGCAAGGAGATGCACTATCACCTTACTTTTTAATTTGCTCTAGAATATGCCATTAGAAAAGTTCAGGATAACAGACAGGGTTTGGAATTGGACAGGTTACATCAGCTTCTTGTCTATGCGGATGACGTGAATATGTTAGGAGAAAATCCACAAACAATTAGGGAAAACACGGAAATTTTACTGGAAGCAAGTAAAGAGATAGGTTTGGAAGTTAATCCCGAAAAGACAAAATATATGATTATGTCTCGTGACGAGAATATTGTACGAAATGGAAATATAAAAATTGTAAATTTATCCTTCGAAGAGGTGGAAAAATTCAAATATCTTGGAGCAACAGTAACATATATAAATGATACTTGGGAGGAAATTAAACACAGAATAAATATGGGAAATGCCTGTTATTATTCAGTTGAGAAACTTTTGTCATACAGTCTGCTGTCAAAAGAATCTGAAAGTTAGAATTTATAAAAAGTTGTATTACCGGTTGTTCTGTATGGTTGTGAAACTTGGACTCTCACTTTGAGAGAGAAACAGAGATTAAGGGTGTTTGAGAATAAGGTCCTTAGGAAAATATTTGGGGCTAAGAGTGATGAAGTTACAGGATAATGGAGAAAGTTACACAACACAGAACTGCACGCATTGTATTCTTCACCTGGCATAATTAGGAACATTAAATCCAGACGTTTGAGATGGGCAGTGCATGTAGCACGCATGGGCGAATCCAGAAATGCATATAGAGTGTTAGTTGGGAGATCGGAAGGAAAAAGACCTTTGGGGAGGCCGAGACGTAGATGGGAGGATAATATTAAAATGGATTTGAGGGAGGTGGGATATGACGATAGAGAGTGAGTTAATCTTGCACAGGATAGGGACCGATGGCGGGTTTATGTGAGGGCGGCAATGAACCTGTGGGTTCCTTAAAAGCCATTTGTAAGTAAGTAACTGTATTCTATTCCTTTCCTCACTTTTTCTTCCTTTCTCTGTTTCTCCTTGCCTCTTTTCCTTGATCTTCCTATATTCTTCCCTATCTTTTTCAACATTCTTTCCCTACATTTTTAGATTAGTTGAAATATACCTAGTTTTAGAGAGAGAGAAATAAGTATTACGAAAAAGTAAAGAGTGCGAATGAACTTAGTTTCATTTTCAATATAGTCTAATTGATCCTTTAGTAGCGCAACTGATCCTTTCATTGCAGCTAAGGCTACAATCGGAATAATAGATATAGGTATCCCAAGCCTCTTAAACACATCTTTCATGAAGAGCAACGGTACCTCTCGCTCCAACCAGACGTCCGATGACAATGCGTGCCACTGAACTGAAGACCCAAATTCTATTAATGAAAGAGACTGATTGTTGATTAGTCAGTTTTATTTAGCAGAACGGAGTGTATTGGCGCTAGAACTAGTCTGTGAGCTTTCGCATAACCTGAACAACCTACCACTTTTTTACGCCAGGACGGACTTTTCCAAACGAACTGCGGTTCCAAATATTAGGTAAAATGTTCTTCCTTCCCTTCCTTCTTGCCAGACTAGTAGGTATTTGTCTGTAAGAGAATTGTTTTCACATTTTAAATATAATTTTTGTAGTTTTTTTGGGCATTTTTGCATTTTTAGTACCGGTATTTTTATTTTTAAAGTTAGGATACACAAAATATTAAATAGGCGTTTTTCAGGCACAGAGTTTTCAGGCATTTATAGGGGTCTATGGTTCATTTAGGCTTTTTAGGTCCTATTAAATTTAATTTTAAAAGGGGGATCCTGTCTACATCAAACGTAAAGATATCTGAATTACATAATCTAGGACGTAGCATACAAAATAGGTACGGAACTAGAAATCTGTTCCCTAATTATAATAAACTCTTCGAAATACGTTATGTATATATGTGGACTCTCCTTGCACATAGAAATGGATTCGTTTGTACTATTCATTTTATTGGATATGAGTTATGACTAAACATTTCCATGGCAACCGAAGTCGGATTTCCGTACCACAAAATCCTTTCATTAATTTTATTAATGTAAGTCAAATATAAAAAAAAACACATTAACTCGCTCAAGAAGAGCTTGAATAACTGTTTGTTTATTTAATCTGTCATTGTAACAATAGCGAAACAACTGAAACTAAAAGTTCCGTGAAAAATTAAATAATCTTTGAATAATTCTATTCTTAGAAACGCTTGTATTATAGTCAGCGATTTAAGATGTTTAGGCCTAAGTTAATTTATTCTTCTGATTTCCGTTCTGTGTATACATTGTACATTTTATGACGTTGTTTTGTCACCGAAGACGCGTTTAAACTGGAAAACATAACGAATGTTTGTACTACACGTTGGCACTGTGGGTTTTTCCTTTGTTTATTTAGCGATGCTTATAAGGCAATGACATTATGTAATCTGATGTGTATACTCTAGGAATTACTGAAATTTGAGAGATATTGCGTACAAATAAGAAAAATGAGTCATTCATACATTTACGTAGACGGAACAAAATAGATACAATCCTCTTCGCAGATGACCAGGTTCTATTGGCTATTTTAGAAGATGATCTCAAAAGTCAACATATTCATTAAATACAGTTGCAAAAGATTATGGTATGACCATTTCTGTAGAAAAGTCAAAAGTTATGGCGTTTAAAGGTAAATATCCAATAAGAAGTAAAATCTGTATTGAAAACAGAATTCTAGAACAAGTGAACACATTTAACTATTTAGGGTAGCGTCTTTCATATGAAAAAGAAAAGGATATCGATTCTAAAATAACTAGTTTTGTAAAAAAAAAAGTTATCGGTATTATCAATTCACTTTTCAAACGTAATTTAGTGCAGAAACATACAAGAAAAGTATTTTCCAATTATCCGGCAAAATCAGGTATCCGGCACTGGCTTTGTCCCACAGTTGCCGGATACGAGGAATTCTATTGTATAAACCAATTTTGCCTACATGTTACTCATTTTCTTTATGAAGATAATATGGTTTTTTGCTACTCAATGAAGACGAAAACAGTAACCAGCTGCGTGGTTGTTGTTCAACTGCACAGGTGGCTTCAGGTCCAAGGAATATGCACCGACACTCTGGAGTGAACAAGGCTCTGAAATCAGCTACAAGGGTCGGTCCGTTTTTTTTTTGCCACTACTGTACAACATTTTAGCACGACCTACTTTAGTCTATGGATTAGAAGCCTGGACTTTGACAAAAAAAAAAAAAGATGTTCAACGTATAACTACCAACGAAATGAAATTCATGAGAAAAACGGCGCGATACACACTTCGGGATAGAAAACGAAATACAGAAATTTTGGAAGGATTGAACGTTCAACCTATATTAAATGTTCTTCACATCTATAGAGTTAATTGGAAATATGTTGAGAGAATGCCAACAGAAAGATGGCCAAAGGCAGTACTACATTACCGCTCTTCTGGACAACGATCTGTTGGAAGACCATTAAAAAGATGGCATGAGACCATTGAGACCGCAACAGAACACTAGGTCTAGGCTTGAATTGGATGATGATGATGATGATGATGATGTAGATAGTCTAGGCGAACAACATTTATGGCCTATGCTGTATTGTCGCAATACAGACTGTATAATGTTATGTTGGTACATTTGAGCCCCCTATATTTTATCTTTCAATTGCGTTAGTTTTCCTCTTTTTATTTATTTATCCTTTTTAACTTTTGTTTCTGAACAGTAGCCAGAAAATTATCGAAGGAAATGCATGTGTATTGCTTCGAGAAATTCGAGAGTAAGACGAAAATAGAAAACTTTTATACAGATGTTTTAACTCACTTATATTTATATAGTAAATAGGTCGTTTATAAGTCGTGAGTAAATTCCTGACTAATAATCACTATAGGCCTATACGTCGTGTATAACAATACCACTGCTATAGACTACGTCATAATTTCGTCATTATTTAATTATTGACTCCCTCCGTAGTCTGTTGGTCAGCATGCTGGCTTATAGATCAGGAGGTCCCGGGTTCGATTTTTCTTGAAGAAGAAGAAGAAGAGTCTGGAAATTTGTATGAATGTGAGTGTGATTGTGAGTGTGCCGGGTTAATATTAACCAATCATCACAAATATAAAAATACATCAGGACTGTCGCTGAGCAGTAACCTGAACACACGTTTCAGCGTCACATTGTTGACAAGTAGCTCCATCTGTTAGCACAACCATAAAGCATCTAATAGATGCTATAGAGTTACCAACAACAAAATTTAATTACGAAAGGTAGACCTAATAGAATGACTGAGATTCTTTATTGCATCCGATAGTATGCAGAGCTAAGTACCGATAGTATAAATAAAGCCACCGTTTCTGGCGCGTGAAATAAATAAAGGGAACGTTGAGAGCGAGTATATTATCTTTGACAGTCTTTGGGCGAGAAAGCTGACAACTATGATTGGCAAATTGCTGACGTCACATCTGATTAGGAGGTGGTACCACTCTCAGCCGAAGTGGCAACAGATACCACTGACTGGACAGTGCAGGCTACTCAAGGACACACCCCAGAAACGCAAAGTGCGACTGTCTTGCCTTTGACGCAATAAGACTGGCAACATTGATTGGCAGATTGCTGACTTGACGTGTTGGGTGCTACCGTTCTCAGCTGCACTGACAAGTGTTCACTGACTGGCTTCTTATTCAAAAACACAAGCTAAAAACGCTGTACAACTGGGCCTGATCGATTACCAGGCTGTATTTCGGTAAAAGTATACAGCCTCGTAGGAATCAGGCAGGATTGTCAAAGCTGTTATCGTATCAGTATGGCAGCACTTAACCACAAATGCGGCTCATAACGACATTGTATAATTTTCTGAGGATGATGTAAGCGGTGACTGTACAGTACAAACATCGCTGCTGGCATTACCCAAACTGAAAAATAGTCGTAAAACAATTGCATCTCATAGAAACTCTACACAGTCTCGCCATGAAACTCTCCATAATTTTATCGCGATTTTATGGATACTAAAAATGTTTGAAAAAAATGTACGGTTTGAGTTCATGCAAAGCGATAAGGGCGGATCCCGAAGCACAGCTGAGCAGTGCCTTATCAGGTCATTGGAATGTCGTAACGTTATGTGTAATCACTCGAGATGGAAAAAAATCCTGGAACTGTTACTTTGAAACTGTTTCGGAAATTAAACTGTTTTGAAATGAAACTGTTCCAACCAGCGAATAGGGATTATAAAGAATGGACACTGAGGGAATTTTCTTGTGTTTTGTTTCTCTGTGTGCCGGCGTTTGGTTCCACTTTCAAGCGCTAGAGGTTAATGTAATCGAGCATACGCTAAGATAATAATTGAGTATAGAGTTGAGACACAGATCCAAACATCGCCTACCTTATTGCATAATCCAATAACGCTTTGCTTCAAATAAATTCAAGTTAACAGCTTTTCCTTATTTCTCAGTGGCAAACTAGTTGTAATAATAATTTTTATATTTCAGATATAATAAATTATATTATAAAATAATATAATACATTATAAAATTAAGTATCGAATTCGTTTAATATTTGTATATAATATTATATAGGTATATGGTTTTACTTCTCATAAGAGTTTTGTTTTTCCATTTTCAGTGCTATCAAATCATTACATATTTTAATTGTTGTTGGGGTCAACGTCTCAACTCTCATTATAAAGGAACTCTAGAGTCTAGTCATTACAGTTAGTGACGGATTTATTATTTTATGGATCCAATTTATTTTATTTGAGTACATAATGTACCTAGATGTATTAATTATATGTGTTATATTTTTGCTGTGTCGACTGCTAGCAGGTGTGATGTCAGCGCCAACTCTTGGGAGAAAGCAGAATCTCACGCTCTAGCTGGCTTGAAGGTCATTGAGATAAGTCCGGCTACATCAAAGGTACCGACGCGAAGTGTCCATACTTAGTTACCTATACGCTGGTTCCAACGGTTACAAGCAGATGAAAGTGGCAGAATGAAAGTTCCACTCTATACGTTCTATGTTATATGCTATTCCCCAGGATATTTTAACCTTTGAAACATTTTACAACTCTTTTCCTTGTGTGATAAAGTGTTCCGTGCTACCTGGCTTGACCTCTGCTCAAAAACAATACATCGACCTTGTAGGCTGTGAAATTTAATTAAGTGAATCTCATTCATTTCCTCTCTGATCATTGGCCATTCCCATGTTATCAAATAGCAACATAAAATGAAAACATGATTTTGTTGGCAGTATTTTTAAAGGTGTGTTTTGCTTACTTTTTTTTAGTAGAATTTATATCAGTGTGTGTATTTTCATACTAGCACTATACTGTCGTATTCAAAATTAAACATGTGGTTTTTATACAGCATTTTAGATCTTCTTAAATTTTACAATATGTTCCCGGTTTTTAAAGTAGAAATTTGTAAATGCCCCGGTTTTTGCAAAAGCCATTATGGGAATCCATTATTAGGAAATTTAAATGCAGAAAACAAGAAACGGACGTTGCAAAATGTTTCTTTGTTAACCGCACAATAGTAGACTGGAACAGCTTACCTGCGCCAATCTTTCAGGGTGGTCCTCTCAAAATCAATACATTTAAGGAAAGATTGATAAGATTAGACTGAAAATGTAATTGTAGATGAAGTGTAATTATCTAAGTTGTGTTATGTAATTAAGTTGATACTTATGTAATGAATTGAGTTGACATGTAATTAATTAAGGTGACATGTAATTAATTAACGTGACTTGTAATTATTAGGTTTAATAGAAGTACAAATAAGTTAGGTTTACTATAGCATAGTTTTTATTTATAATCCTAGGTTTATTGCATTTATTTATTTACAGTTAGAATTAAATTTACGTTTATTTTATTTTTATTCCTGTAATTATTGTAATGTTATTATTGCATATTATATATCACTGCCACCGGGTGTATACCCAATTTTAATGTTAAAAATATACAAACACACACGCACACACACACACACACACACACACTTCGCAAAGAGGAAATAAGATCGAGTCAGAACCCTAACTCAATGTAAGTGCTGGACTTCTTTGAACTGCAGTGCTACGATTGTACATTTGTGAACAAAAATGAATCTGAAAGATTTCTATAGCGAACAGATTTCATGAACTGCTTTCATAAAACAACAGGTCCTTTATTATTTAATTAGAAAGTATGTACCTATTTACTTGTCACCATTCGTACGTGGGAAAGTCAATAATTTAATGATTATGGATATACAGAGTAAACCATGATGTCATTAATATCAGGGTTATTCTTTGAGATATTTCAAACAAAAAAGTTTAAAACAGTTTTGCTCGTTTTTGCTTCCTTTTCGAGACAGAAATTGTTTTATATGAAACATTTCATAGTGTGTTTTGGGAAAGCCATTGATTTAATTTCCAACATAGGCCTACGTTTAAGACAGTAATATATTATGATAATAAATGATTGAAAGAATTTTAGTATTATCCCTTAAATGTGGAAAAATTTGATCCCAATAAAATGTAACTGAATGTGCTAATGTAAAATGATGCCTTCTCCACAAGAGCAAGTTTTCAGAAGAAGGTTAAAACTGATTTGTAGTCACATGTCTTATTGCACAACTTCTTTATTACAATATATCAACAGACAATGGTAATGCCTGCCTTTCTGAGGTATTATAAGCAATAAATTTTATTTGCATTAAGTACAAATACAAATCAGTTTTAACCTTTTCCTGAAAACTAGCCTTTTTGGAGAAGTCATCTTCTTGCATACGCGCATTCAACTTTTCCTTCTGCAAGGAAATTTTAAAATGTTACATTTGTTCGGACCAAATTTCTGCACATTTAAAGGACAAAACTAAAATTATTTCAATCATTTATTATCATAATACACTGTTCTTTTTAAATTGGCTGAGGATATCAGGAATTAAATCAATGGTGTTCCCAAAACACCCTATGAAATGTTTCACATAAAACCATTTTCATTTCGAAAAGGAAGGAAAAACGAGCAAAATTGAATTAAACTTTTTTGTTTGAAATAACTCAAGAAATAGCCTGCCAAAATTAATGATCCTAAGGTTCTCGCTGTATTGTAATTGTGGCCGATGGCAAATGAGATCGTTTTAGTGTTGAAAATAAAGACTTCCTAAAAAAATCACTCGTATTTGACCAAAAAGTTTACATTGCCGCGGTAACAACTTCCTGTGCTGAAGAGATATTACGACCATAAAAATTTGCTGTTTTACTCCGGAAAATATACAAAAAAAAATCATAAACCGTTAAATGGGAAGACTATGGACGAATAGGTAATATTATGGTAACTTTCGTCTACAGCATTTGACAATATTTGATTTTCAGTTAAATGTTGTACGCTCTCCAAATGCTGAACATGAAGCTACCGCTGTAATACACTTTGCTTATCGTAACCTAACAATGTTTGCACATCCAAGGGCGTAGACGTAGTCTAATCATTTTTGTCGAACACTACATGCGTGGCACTATTTGTACATAAGTTACCTAGAGCAACACCTGTGCCTTAAGGGGAGACTCCACTGAAAATCATTAAAATTCTTCAAAAAATTTTAGTGGCTATTTCACCTCTTGAGGATGTATATTTTCATACCCCAGATAGATATAGTTCATTCTGATTGCATATATGTTTATTTTTTTTTAATAAAGGCTGTAAGGGAGCGGGGCATTTAAAGTGTCAAAACTGTTTTTTCTTCAAAGAATTATTTTTTACAAATTTCTGATTACAAAAACTAGTAACTTTTTGTTTTAAATTTGGCTCCCTGAAGTTACTACATGAATGTAGCAGAGCAGAATTTTAATTTACATAAATATTAATTTTACTTTCAAATCTATTTTTCCGTAAGTTTATTATTCTTGATTCAACATCAACTTTTTTATGCCAAGTATTAATCAATTTGAAATATTTTAAAATTGAAGCTTTTAAAAAAAATTATAAAATTATTCATGATATATGTAATATTATCAAATGTATTTTTTATCTTTTATATCTGTCTACTATATTCGTTTCTTTATTGAATACCACTGGCTTCTGTCTGATTGACAATTTATATTAAATGTGTGTTTTCTCTCTTTTTCTCTTTCTTCTTCTTCTTCTTCTTCTTCTTCTTCTTCTTCTTCTTTGCTCTTGTGTGTTATTTATTGGTTTGAATTAAGTTACTGTATTTAGTAAACTGTCCTTGTAAATTTTATGTTGTATTATTGGCTAAGACCACACCGTACACGAGCCTGGCTCTTACAGTAGTGGCTAGAAACATTTTTCTTTTATAAATTTAATTTGTACTCACCAGCTAGCTAGTTAAATAAATAAATAAATAATGAGTGAGTGAATAAATAAATAAATAAATAAATAATAAATAAATGAATAAATAAATAAATAAATAAATAAATAAATAAATAAATAAATTTGGATTAAATTTTACTGCAGTACTTATGAGGTAGCTGCATATTTCTATGCACTTATTTTGTGAGAAATGCTGCTAATTTATTTTTTATGAAATATAGGAAAAATAACATTTTTAAAATTTCCAAACAATTTTTCAAAGTAAATGAATGAGATATTTCATAAAATGAATACAAGGCAATGTTTCTCTATGCCTTGTGAATGTAACCAGAAAAAAGCATAAAAACAGAAATATTCTACTAAAAACTTGGGTTTTAAATTATTTATAAATACTCGTATAATAGACAAAAATAAAGAATCAAAAATCAAAAGCAATTGGGAGTTCAAAATTTGAATTCTGTTAGTCCTTTACAGAGTAAACATGCTCTCAAATTTTAGTTTAAAAAGATTAGAAAAAGTTATAGATTTTAGTTGAGTGTCTCCTTATCTCCGACAGATTATGACGTGAGGAAGATGCAAATGTACCTACTATACATGTTATCAGAACAGTCATTATGAAGGAATTCGTGGACTGTTGTGTCCATCAACGGAGCGATTCTGAGATAATGAGGTGTTAATACACAACGAACTACTGTAACCGTTTCTGAGGAAATATTATTTACAAAATCAGAAGTAATCGTGTTGACTGTAGGCTTCCTGTGTTTCCATGTTCGTGGTAAATTGCAGACAACTGTTGCAATATATAAAGTCTTCCATTTCTTTACCAATCATAAGGTCTGACGTGAGCCGAGAAATCAATATTTCAGGACTTGATCTCAAAACAATGTGCGATCGCTGTTATTTACAGCAGCCAATCACGCTGCAGCTCGGCTACATTTAAACGTGCGCGTCTTGTCATTGGCCGCTGATGACGTTATGCATTTCCACTGCTGCCACATTTAGTAAACAGCTGTTAATATACTGTCCTGCTCGGCGGCAAGTAGGTATGAAATGTGCAACAATGCAGCCAGTTTAAGACGTAAACAAAAAGGAGGAGTCACGCCGGAAATAACAGCGATGTGACTATAGAATGTTGGCTTTGCATTCGGATACCAATCCTAAGACCGACTATTATTATTATTGGAGGTTTTCGTGTTTTTCTTCCGTTATTGCTGGTAAATTTAAGGTTTTTCTTTTCATAGTTAATAGCCTGAAATTCACAGTTCTTTTTATAGTTAAGCTCAATACGTAGCCTAAATATGCAAACATTAGATAGCATAGGATCTATCGTCATTATCGACGCTAAAATAAAGTCACAGTTATTGTTTCTAGTTAAACTGTATATAGTAGACCTAATCTTATTTTAAATTTAGTTATAATCGCATAAGGACATCACAGTGAAAACTAACAAATTTTAGTTCAATAAGTTACTAGTTTTAGTACCTCTGGCTGATATGTAGACCTATATCTATTATCAGGCAGTACATTTCACTTGATGATATGTGTCAGAGGAAGAACAATTGAAGGGTTCAGAGCCATAGTGGGCCAAGCGCCATTTATTAAAAACGGAGAACGCAAGGGTTAAAGTTAAGAAATTAGGTACAGCTTACAGTGCTGCTCAGTAAAATGTTTGGAAATATTCAACATTTTTTCGCTCTATTACTGTATCTTATACAATAATGAAAATTGGCATGTGTAAAACACTGTCATTCTGCTGTATGAAAAAAAAATATTTTTACGATTTAAAACAGATTTTTTTTTTCAAAATTCATAATGGTGGCAGTTCACTGTGCAGTGATGATGCGTTTCTCTCATGACTCATAAACGTGTTAACTTTTTCATGTTCTCTCTCTTTTATTACATTACTGAAACTCATAGTTTACAATATCATGTTCTTTCAACTACATTCCTTAATAAATGATATTTTTTTTTTATTTTGTGTTAGAAGAAAATACTGATATTTGACCACTTTTTAAAATGAATTTATTTTTTATCAGACAGTCTATCAAAGATAGAGAAGTGATCTTGCATCATATTGTAGATATGACATGCATAAACACACACAAAAAATTACATCACAGAATGTTGGATAGTTTTTGAGTTATGAGAGAAACGCTTCATCACTGCACAGTGAACTTGCCAACATTTTGAATTTTGGAAAAAAAAAAATATATAAGTTATATATATAAATATTTTTAAATCGTAAAAATATTTTTTTTGTATAGAAGAAAGACAGTGTTTTACACGTACTAATTTTCATTATTATACAAGGTACAGTAATGGAGGAAAAAAAAGTTGAATATTTCCAAAATTTTACTGCTGTAAGCTGTACCTAACCCCTTAAGTGAATACCATAGTTTAATGAAGATTGATATATCATTTAGTTTTAATGTGTATACTTTATATTACTTGCTATATGTTTCCATTGAATTATGGTAATAACTTCATTTTAGTCCTCGTTTTCTACGGGTTTAGTAAATGGCGCTTGGCCCACTATGGTTCTGAACCCTTCAATTGTCTGTATGCATCTGAAGTCTGATTAGTGGAATATGTAGCTAATCGACGATGTATGCATTGGAGGAGGAAGGGAACTGGCCTAGTTGCCTCATGAGTGATGCCTTATCGGTGTTACTTATGAGGTTCAATCCGTCTTCGAACAGTTGACTAAACAACAACTAGTTTTAGAAACCACTTTACTGACTGAGAAAGTGAACTTTCCCGAATTATTCTTCCTCCTTCTGTTCATTTTGAACTGGAATGCTCGACTCCTTAACATTTCTAGATATAAGAAACATTCAGATAACATTTTTTCAATAACAACTTCCATATTTATTATAACCTCTACCCCAGATAACGAGGTCTAATCCTCGAGTCTTATTCACATCTCTCTTCACGACAGGCAGCATGTCTACAACTTTCGGTAAAAAGGTGTGTACTATGAAAAAATAAACATTATTATGCCAAATTTGGTATAATAAATCAGGAATTAATAGGTTTTTATGATACTTTAGTTGTTCTGTGTTAAATTCTGGCAGCTACCGGTACTGTATCATGTTTATTTTTATTGCCGACTATGTCCACATAGTGGTTGCGGATCTTGCTCACAAATTGTCTCACAACATATTTAAAAATAAATGTAATTAGACCGAATTTGGTATAGTGAATCAGGAATTCATGATTTTATACACTTTCATTGCTGTATGTTCATTTTTGGTAGCTATAGCATCATAGCTTTATATATATTATTTTAATGTACCGAAGTACATATGATATTTCCATGCAGATATTCTGCGTCATCATACGATGAAAGAGTAATGGAACGGAGAAAAATTCCCTCCGGCGCCGGGATTTGAACCCGGGTTTTCAGCTCTACGTGCTGATGCTTTATCCACTAAGCCACACCGGATACAACCCCGGCGTCGGATAGAATCGTCTCAGATTAAGCTCCAACTCTTGGGTTCCCGGCGCCGGAGGGAATTTTTCTCCGTTCCATTACTCTTTCATCGTATGATGACGCAGAATATCTGCATGGAAATATCATATGTACTTCGGTACATTAAAATAATATATATGATATGCTTAAATCACTTGATTTAAGACGGCGCTTATTCCGTCGGATCCCGGCCAACTAGTCACTCATAACGAGTGCACCTCAGCACATGTGTGGACTTCGGTCCTGCGTTCATAGACATCTATGACGTAGTGCAGAGGGCGGGCACTAGAGGGAACCCAAGAGTTCGAGCTTAATCTGAGACGATTCTATCCGACGGTTGGGTTGTATCCGGTGTGGCTTAGTGGATAAAGCATCAGCACGTAGAGCTGAAACCCCGTGTTCAAATCCCGGCGCCAGAGGGAATTTTTCTCCGTTCCATTACTGTTTCATCGTATCATAGCTTTGTTTTTATTTTCGACTATATCCACAGAATAGCTATGGGTTGCCTTACCAAAGCCAAGAACATGTATTCGAATGCTCGCATTGAACAGATATGTTGTTCGTTTTGACTGTGATGTCCTCATTAAGATTAAGTTTAGCATTAGTTAACGACTTCAAAGCCTCAATAATATGATAGTATACTTTGAGCGTATTCCGAATCTCAGCGCTGAGCAATCTGATGACATCACGGTGTTCCGAATTTCAACGATGACATCACTGATGCTTCACTGGTGTCTCACCGGTCCCATCAGCTTGCAGAGGTGATGGCAATATCCATTAACCGCCATCAGTGAATCTGATTGGTTCTTTTATAGGGCGGGAATTAGCAGACGAATGACATCGTGCACTGTTGTGTCATGGCGGTGTGTTCTGCTGTATTGTTTGTAATGAGTACAACGTAAAAACAATAATTATGTTAATGGCTTATGAGCGAACATGTCAACGGACCAGTTATTACTACCGGTTCAAGAAATAAATTGTGTATGCTCTCTTTTCTTTGAACGAGATGGCAGTACGGAAATTTCACAAAATCTTGCTAGCGTAGCACAGACCACAACTTGTACAGCCGCTATGATAGCCATCGAACCTTCCAGCAGTTTTGATCCTATTTCGCTGCAGCTTGACGTCACTGTTGTCCATTGTGAGATTCGGAATAAGCTGTTTGTTTAGCAGCCATTAACTATGAAAACAACCGAATTTAAACCTGAAATTTACCATCAAGAACAGAAGAATAATAGTAGTCAGTCCTGGGAATGTTATCCGAATGCAAAGCCAGCATGCTATAGCCACGTCGCTGTTATTTCAGGCGTGGCTCCTCCTCTTTGGTTACATCTTAAGGTGGCCGCGTTGTTGCACATTCTATACCTGTTTTCCGCCGAGCAGGACAGTATATTAACAACTGTTTACTAAATGTGGCAGCAGTGGAAGTGCATAACGTCATCAGCGGCCAATGATAAGACGCGCACGTTTAAATGTAGCCAAGCTGCAACGTAACTGTCTGCCGTAAATAACAGCGACTAGGCACATTTCACGATTACCACATTTGTTTGAGATCAAAATGGAAGAAGTGCTGAAATATTGTTTTCTCGGCTCACGCCAGACACTTTTATCTCCTGTATTCTTGGTAAAGAAATGGAAGACTTGATATTTGCTGTAATAATGCAACAGTTGTCTGCAATTTACCACGGACATGGAGACACAGGTAATATAGCTTCAAGGAAGGCTACAGTTAGTTACGACGATTCATTCTGATTTTGTAATTAAGACACTTCCTCGGGAACGGTTAAGGCCCATTCACAATGAAAATTAAACATAACCGTAACATAAACACACAATTTTGCGGCCAGGCTACCAAATGGGGTCATTCACTATGATTCACATAAACACTGACATTAACATTACCGTTAGACATTAACATGAAAATTTGCAAACTCCAAACTTTCATGCTTATGCTTACGTGATTTGCAAACAGAACACAATCCTGGAGCGTTGAAGTATACGATAGAATATGAGGAAATGGTGTCGTTCTGTTTCCATGGTTACCAAGTATGTTTGCTATTATGTTTATGTTCCCTGTACAACAAAGAACTTCCTGAAGCAGACGATGTCAAATATTTAGGTATGCATTTAGATCGCCGCTTAACATGGCGTAAATATATTGGAACTAAACGTAAAGAATTAAATTTTAAAACATCAAAATCTATTGGTTATTGGGACCTAAATCAAAATTGTCATTAGAAAATAAACTTCTTGTTTATGAAGTCATACTAAAACCAATCTGGACATACGGCATCCAACTGTGGGGAACTGCTAGCAACTCAAACATTGAAATACTGCAGAGGTATCAGTCTAAAACTTTACGTTCCATTGTCGCTGCACCATGGTATGTACGTAATGATGCCATTCATCATGATCTTAATATTTCAACTGTAAAAGAAGAGATCTCTAAGTTCAGCAAAAAATACCTGCACCGATTAAATCAACATCCGAATCATCATGCATTAAATTTGCTGGATAATAGTCAAACAATACGAAGACTTAAAAGGACCAACGCTCTTGACCTTCCATTCATTTTTACTACAGCTATTTAAAACATTGTTATTTTTCTTTTGGAGTGTTGTCATGGGATAACATCTCCACTCATGTCATATTCCTTTATAATATTTACTTATTGTCTATTGTAGACAGATTGTAAATGTGGCATAATTGTAAAAAAAAAATGTTTATGTTCCCATCGTGAATGATGGTATACTTCTTGATTTACTGTAACGTTTACATTCTTAAGTTAAGGCTTACGTTATGTTTAATTTTCATTGTGAATGAGCCTTTACAGTATATTAAAATTGCTTTATCTCAGAATCGCTCCGTTGATGGATACAACAATCTACGAATTCCTTCATAATGACTGTCCCGATAACAGGTATAGTACATCTGCGTCTCTCTCACGTCATAATCTGTTGGAGATAAGACTCAGGTCTCCTGGAAAAAATAAAAGAAAAACATTTGTAGAACATATCTTGAACGGCGTCCGTGTGGCGCTTCAGAATGTTGTATTTCAAAATATGTAGGTATGTACAAATAGTACCACGCATGTAGTGTTCGACGAAAACGATTAGTTTACGTCTACTCCCTTGCTTGTGCAAACATTGTTAGCTTACGGCACGTAAATTGTATTGCAGTGGTTGCATCATATTCAGATTTGGAAAGCGTACAAAATTCAATTGAAAATCAAATATTGTCAGTTACACGAAAATTACCACAATATTAGAATTTCGTCCATAGTATTCCGACTTAAGGGAACCAGATAGTGATTAAGGGGTCAAAAATCATATTTTTTATTTTGTGTTTTAAAAATGAAAGTACAAAACTTGTTCTTTAAAACAATATAAATATTGTAGGGATATTTCTGCAGATAAGCCCTTTAAATACACGATCTACCAAAAAGTAATTGAGCATTGTTTTCGCCCCTTTAGAACCTCGTGGTACCACCTCTTGTTGCTATAACAGCAGCCACCCTGTCAGGCATGCTCTCCACTAGTTTGTGTAGGATATCCACTGGAATGCGTCGCCATTCCTCTTGCAACATGGCACTCAGTTGGACAATGGAAGTTGGCCCCATGTTTCCGAGGCTACTATGCAGTGGTATGCAGACAATGTTCACAGGTCGGACTGGCCTGCACAGAGTCCTGATCTCAATCCCATTGAGCACCTTTGGTCGAATTGGACTGACGATTGAGGTCTCGGGAGATGCGGCCAACTTCCATTGTCCAACTGAGTGCCATGTTGTAAGAGGATATCCTACACAAAATAGTGGAGAGCATGCCTTGGCTGCTGTTATAGCAACAAGAGGTGGTACCATGAAGTTCTAAAGGGGCAAAAACAGTTCCCAATTAGTTTTTGGTAGATAGTGTAGCATCTTTACATTTGGCGGTGCATGTAATTCATACATTCTTCTTTTTAAATGCAGTTTTCCATAAGTTGACATATTTAATACTTAATGCATTTTTCTTTGAAACTACTGAATAAATTTGTATGAAATTTTTACAGTGTTTTCTGCAGCCTGTGTTCTACATAGTAGACCTACACGTTTATGAATATCACAACATAACACGGGAAAAATATATGCATTGAAAAAATTGCAAAAGATGTTGAACAAAGTTCAATATTTTTTCTGCTTCACTAGGGGTGAAATATTTACCTAAATTTTGCTTTAGAATTTGCAATAAGTACACATTATTAGATAACTTAAAAAAATACAAAGTGTATGAGTGAAGATGGGAAAACAGGTTATCATTAGGGCCTTTCTTTTGCACTTTAATACAAAACTAATTAGTTGTCTGTTATACCACTGAATTCAGAATGATTGATTGTATAAGCTTGGGAATTTTTATTTCAGGTTGAGCACTGAAAGCCTAGAAATATTGAACTGAACTTTTGTACTGAAAATTTTTTTATCGCACAGGCATCACTATGTAGTCCCCTTAAGAATTTATTAATTTTTTTTCTTCTATTTTCCGGAATAAAATACCAAACTTTTATGGTCGTAATATCTCTTCATCACAGGAATTTATTACTGCAGCAATACAACGCTTAGGGTAAATGAGGGGCTCACAACCAGAGTGGACCAAGTCCACCAGTGGTCAGTTTGTGGATTAATACAATCTCGGATGAAGAAAACTTAGATTTATTCATTGCCATAACAAACAAAGTCCATAACTCATTTGTTACTCCACAGAGGGCAGCATTTTCTATGGAAGGTGAAGGTTGCTAAGCGTGAGCCAGGAACTTTAAGACTCAATATCTGAGAACTATTCCAGATGGACTTGGTCTACTCTGGTTGTGAACTCCTCAAATAAGAGCAAACTTTTTAGGAAGTCTTTATTTTCAACAATTATTACTGTCTCGCCGCTATCAATACTCTATCGTAGCTAGAGGTGGGGAAAAATAACGTAACGGTTATTTTGGAACAGAGTTTCTTGCTTGGAACTGTTCCAAAACGTAATAAAATAACACCTTGGAATACTACGTTTCAAAATAACGCTAGTACAAAATACTTGCTGTTACAAAATACTCGTTTCACTTTGGAACTACATTATGACAACGCCTGTTCCACAGAACGGAACATGCTTGGCACTATTGAAAGCAGTGGCGCCAACTTTTAGAAACACTGAGTGGTCTCAAACATTTGAGGTATAAGTTAAACAAACGTCATGAGTATAATGATAACACGATAAATTATTGGGTGGGCGCGGATCCCACGAGCCCATAAAAGTTGGCGCCACTGTTTGAAAGCAGAATTGGGAATCCTTTCGTCGCACTGAGAAAAATGTTGGAATCTAAAGTGAAAGATAATAGTCAAGATATGAAGAGCCTCTTTAAAAGAATGTACACATTATCTTGACACTAAAGTTACTGAGTATAGGATTCTATCAAACAATTGAAGCGTCGGCTGGAACAACGTTGTAAGTTACAAAATTTTCATTCGGCGTGTTTCCGTGTAATAATGTTGTATGTCATGTTACCTTGCTATACTCTTTTGACGAAGTGCATCAACATTGATTAAAAACGCAGTAATCATAGATTACGAAACGATGGTTAAACAGTAGCCGTGGTTAAAATGTAATTTATGTGCACCATTCATAATCACCGATTACTAAAACTTGGCTAGCTGACACCTCATTTAACCAGAGTAAAGTCTATGATGGTACATTGTTTCTACAAAATGACTAAAGAAAAGCATCCATACCGCTGCAAAGATAATAGTCAACGTCTAAAAACGACTGCGCTCACTATGTTCTACATCGAAATGAACGTATCCTACATTTTCGCGTTGCATTTGTTTGCCTTTGGGCGCTGTTATATTTGTGAGTTCCATTTCTTTGTTTTTCAGTACTTTTAGGTTAAAAGCGTACAAAATGGAAAATTGAATCCAAAAATGATTATATCCCAATGTTAGGTTGAAGTATCGATAGACTTAATTACTAGATTTAAATGTAGGCCTATTATATAAAAAGATGGAATATCCATAAAGGAAAAGGATGCAGAAAATTGGTAGGAATGTGTGTACGATCTTGGACTACACCAGGGAATTGTGCATTATCCTAAGATCCATCCATAACCTCTTTTGTTCAGCCAGTGACATAGAAAAAGAGATACTGGTATTCGAGTATTCCCTCTTAAAATACAGAAAATAATAGTTACATAGAATCGTAATATAAGCAGCCGATCCGTAGGAGAAATATGATTGTTCTTGTGTTATTTCAATTGATCCATTTGTAGATTTTGATAAACGAAATCCCTCCTGAAATTTTCTGTCACCTAATTGCTCGCAAGAATTCTCTCTTTCCACTAAAGAACCTTCACGCTCACGCTCTATCCAAGTAATTCAAGTACTGCACAATAATAATCGTCTTCGAAAAAATCACCTGTGGTTATGGCCGCCATTTTGCTTTACTTGCTCTACTAATCGCTGGTTATCTCCTTTAACCGCTCATATTTGGCCGGTTAGAGATTACTGTGGTTAACTTCCTATTTAAGTCGTAACCGAGGTCGATCCACCGTAAAAATGCCTAATCGGGGATTAGGTCACAATTTTAACCGATGGTTACACTAACCGACGTTGATGCACGTGGGCATTTGGCTTGCAACTGTCCATCAATGCAGTACGTGAAATTTGTCCACTCAAAAGTTTGCTCCCCCATAAGAACAACGTTGTACGTGTACACATTTTTGCAGCTCCTGTAAATTTTACCAAATGTAACTTATAACGTTGTTCCAGCCGACGCTTCAATTATTATAATAATGCCTGTCAAGGGAGATGAAAATATATAGGTCATGTTTTATTTACAAATATTTCACATTTTTAGTTTCATTACCGATTCTTGAAATCAACTAAATCCTGTTGAAACATAACTGTATTGCCGAGGCTTTTTATTTATAAAAATACAACGGTAAACTTTCCAATTTCATTACAATGAAACTTTTACTCTTCATGACGGTATTCATATGAATTTTAGCATGGCCGAAATGATTATAGCTTTTATTTACTAATTTTTGGAGAAATTGAACACTATTGTAAACTTGAGCTCAGCAGAAGAGAAGAATAGTTTACGTTTTATTTACCATTGGGATCCACTTCGATTTCGTGACCAATATACTGTAAATTTATTTCAACTCAACAATAGGATTTTATTCTTCCAACAATAATTCCTTTCTACAATTCACCTTAAACGCTCTCGTCAACAATAGGATTTTCATCAACACAGTATTCGATAGCACTCACTGACGGCAATGACAATTTACTTGGACTATTATCTGTTAATCTTAACTAATATTTACAAAGCACTATTTACAAATCAGAACTATCAGTTCTCAGTTCACAGTTCTTCTAGCTCAGTCACTCGAGTTCACAGTATCTCGAACCACAGACCTTCAGAGACAGTTCACTGTACTTCAGGTCCCTCCAACTGCGGTCCACTGCACTCGAACTCAGGTCCCTCCAACTGCGGTCCACTGCACTCGAACTCAGGCCTTCGGATGCTGACACAGTTACGGACGCACACTCGAGTCGAACTCCGGTACACACTCCGGCTTGCTCTGTTCACTGGCTTACTCACTGAACTAATCGTGAATCACACTCTGAGTTCCCTCGCGCTTCTTCTTTTATAACCACAGCGACGTAGCCTGGAAAGTTCGAATTCCCGATTTTTCCACTTCGACGGATTCAAGAGTCGAGGGTCCGTCCCCCTTACGCAGCAGTTGCGCGAGCTTCGCCGCGTAGGCCCTTTCCCTAGCTCTCGCCGCGCGCCGTCCCTCAGTGCTCCGTGGAGCCCGCGCGATCTTCTCTCTTGCGGGACGCTGGTCGTGAGTTCGAATCTCACGTCGCTGTCACAATACTTTACAAATAATTTAAAACTGCATTACAATTCCTGCTTCGAACAAACCCGATCTACAAATTCAATTTGGCATTGGAAAACATTTCTTTTCCACGAATTCATATCTCGGCTCAGTATGACATCATACTCCATCACATGGCAAACAGGGGAGTATGTGATCATTTAGCGTCCTAAATACCAGTGTTACATTAGATACTAGTAGTACGTATCTGTTCCAAAATTCTACTGTTCCATCAGATACTACTTCAACCGTGCGGGTCGAAAATACCACTGTGCACCTTGTAGTTACAAGTTACATATGGTACTGTTATTTCGGAACTGTTATTTGGAACCTAGTAGTTTCAAGGAACTGGAACAGTTGGAACTGTTACGAGAATAGTAATATACGTTACAAGAGCGGTATGTTGACGTTTTCATGGTCGAGGAAAAGATTGAAAAAGCGTAACGTAGTTGAGCTTTTTTAATTTCCGAGAACATGAAAACAAACCTACCGCTCGTGTATCGTACATTATTTTGTGCGAAGATCGTTTATTACATACCTGAAAGACGAATTTCTAATTAGTTGCAATGAAATCTCCATCTTGGTTTCTGTTTAATGACGCCAACTTCGGAACACCAAAATATCTTTCTTCAACATTGTTGCTGTAAAATGTTTTCTGTGTTTACTATACTCCAGCAGGCAGTGATATACGTCTGTCTTTTTTTTTTCCCCAGTCTATAAATGCGAACTTAAAACAAACGGTGGTTATGTAATGATTTATTTTTCATTTTAATATTTTAACAATATTATTTATATAACATATTGCAGTAATAACATCGGCATCTGGAATCTTGTTGATTTTTTCAAAGTTCTTAATGTTACTTTATCTGGAATGCAATAAGTTTCTGGAGTAGTAGACTTTACTTAATTTTTGCAAATATTTAAAAACATAATTAACATTGCAATTTAAAATTGCAGTGGTAAGTTTCAATTTATAATTATTACTATGTTAAACGTCTCTAAAAATAATATGTTAAAAGCCTAAAGCAGTAAAATGAATGTCGCGCTTAAGCGGTAAGAAGAGGGAAATTGTTATGTGTTTTGGGAATACTGATGTGGTATTTCTTACCACGTATTGGTTCTGTGCGGAAAACAAGCAAATACGCACGATCTCGCACAAAATAATTTTTCCCATCTCTAATCGTAACTTGGGAGATACGTTCGTTTATTTAGGCTTGTCTGATATGCCATCTCTCTGTCATCGGTGACAACTACAATACAAGGTGAACCGTAATGCCATTAATTTCGGGGAGTTATTCTTTGAGGTATTTCAGACAAAACAATTTCATAAAATTTTGCTCGTTTTTGCTTCCTTTTGGAGATAAAAATTGTTTTATATGAAACATTTAATAGCGTGTTTTGGGAACGCTATTGATTGAATTTCCGATATCCTCAGTCAATTTAGAAGAACATTGTATTGTGATAATAAATGATTGAAAGAATTTTAGTTTTATCCTTTAAATGTGCAGAAATTTGGTCCAAACAAATGTAACATTTCAAAATTTCTTTGCACACCGAAAAGTTACATTTTCTTCAGATCAAATTTCGTCATATTTAAAGTATAAAACTAGAATTATTTCAATCATTTATTATCATAATACACTGCTGTCTTACACATATATTGGAAATTAAATCAATGTCTTTCCCAAATAACACTATGAAATATTTTATGTAAAATAATATTTATCTCGAAAGGAAACAAAAACGAAGAAAATTGGTTTAAACTTTTTTGTTTTAAATGTCTCAAAGAATAACCCTGATATTAATGACATTACTTACGGTTTACTCTGTATATCCATAATTCATTAAATTAATGGATTCCCTACCTACGAATGGTGACAGGTAAATGGGTGCATACTTTCTAATTCAATAATAAAGGACCTGTTGTTTTATGAAAGCAGTTCATGGAATCTGTTCGCTATAGAAGTTTTCAGATTAATTTGTGTTCGCAAACGTACAACCATAGCACTGCAGTTCAAAGAAGTACAGTACATACATTGAGAGTTAGGGTTCTGACTCGATCTTATTTCCTCTTTGCTAGGATTCCCATAATGGATTTTTTAAAAACCGAGGCATTTGCAAATGTCTACTTTAAAAACCGGGGACATGTTGTAAAAATTAATAAAATCTAAAATACTGTATAAAACCACATGTTTAATTTTAAATAAGACTTACTTACTTACTTACTAACTTAAAAATGAGGTTATTGGCCCTGCCCGCCATTGGTCCCTATCCTGTTAATCCATTCTCTATCATCATATCTCACCTCC
Source organism: Periplaneta americana (assembly GCA_025594305.2). NCBI lineage: Eukaryota > Metazoa > Arthropoda > Insecta > Blattodea > Blattidae > Periplaneta > Periplaneta americana. The sequence goes on along the minus strand of JAJSOF020000036.1, from coordinate 35,308,486 downwards.
CTCAAATATTTTAATATTATCTTCCCATCTACGTCTCGGCCTCCCTAAAGGTCTTTTTCCCTCCGGCCTCCCAACTAACACTCTATATGCATTTCTGGATTCGCCCATACGTGCTACATGCGCTGCCCATCTCAAACGTCTGGATTTAATGTTCCTAATTATGTCAGGTGAAGAATACAATGCGTGCAGTTCTGTGTTGTGTAACTTTCTCCATTCTCCTGTAACGTCATCCCTCTTAGCCCCAAATATTTTCCTAAGAATCTTATTCTCAAACACCCATAGTCTCTGTTCCTCTCTCAAAGTGACTATATAGTGCTAATATAAAAATACACACATGGATGGATGGATGGATGGATAGATAGATGGATGGATGGATGGATGGATGGATGGATGGATGGATTTATTCGTTCCATTATATTCTTACAGTTGCTTTAGGCCTATAGCATAGAATAAAGAACATGTCCAATTCTTACGTTTAACATATAAAAATGCAAATATGAAATAAGTACAGAATTCTAATAACAATAAGATATTATACAATGCAATATGTTTACCATTTAATAGTACTAAAATATTTACACATGTCGAGAATTAATCTACAGACGTCTGGCCGCGAAACCAGGTGGCCCGGGTTCGAATCCCGGTCGGGACAATTACTTGGTTGAGGTTTTTTCCAGGGTTTTCTCTCAACCCAATACGAGCAAATGCTGGGTAACTTTCGGTGCTGGACCCCGGACTCATTTCACCGGCATTATCACCTTCATTTCATTCAGACGCTAAATAACCTAGATGTTGATACAGCGTCGTAAAATAACCCAATAAAATAAATAAAAAAGTCATCTACAGATTATAAAGTGTGAGATATTAAATAAATGTTTAGTTTTACCTTAAATAATGCAGGGTTTTTGTTATGATTCTTAATGTGTTCAGGAAGAATATTGGAAAGGTCGATGGCATTTAAGTATGCTTAAATGCGACAGGCTCATGTCAATAGATTTACAGTGGCATTAAAAGAACTCCAGCGGGAATAACCTCTGCAGTTGCGAACGTCGTTAAATAAACAATAATTAAAAAAATATATATTGGAAATTTTTATCGTCATGTAACGTACTCCCTTTGATAGCATGATAAATTTGACGATGGCGTATGAAAATAATTTTGTCTGCGGTTATTTATATATGGCTGAATTAGTTGACAATTTTCTTTATTACATAAGAGGAAATTTATTAAAGACTATATGTACTGAAAGAATCTCTAATTTAAAAAATGGTCTATAAATTCTCTAGCTGCTCCAACTATTATTCTAATGGCTCTTTTTTTTGTAATAAGAATATATTTTTACTATCTGGAATTTCTATTATTCCGTAGACATAATGGAATGAAAATAGTCGAATAAGAACTTATATTGTCTTTAAGAAGTTTATATTTAACGACCTCATTTTGGAGGATATTCCTTAATATGATTTTTCCAGATTAATGTATTATTATTATTACATCTATTATTAGTATTATTATTATTATTATTATTATTATTATTATTATGCAAACAAAGAAGTTTAGTTATTGATGTTTCTAGTTGATGATATAAATTCTACTAAAAAAGTAAGCAAAATACATCTTTAAAAATACTGCCAACAAAAGCATGGAGAAAACAAGTACATCGTCATAAATTAGTATTGTTAACATCATAATAGAAATTGATCAACAATGCTTCAGGGATTGGTTACCAGGACTGCTAGCTACATGGTTATATTTAAAACGGAATAAACTCTACTAAATACACAGTTATTTTTCAGGAAAGACCCTTAATAAGCGAGAGAATTGGAATAAATTCAGGACGCCGGGAGATTTTACCAAAAACAGGACTCTCCAGGGGGAAAATAAACGGGACGAATGGGAACCCTAATCTTCGCCCATTCGGACGATGAGCGAGAATAGACAGAGTAATTCCGAAGGATATGCGACACATGACAGATGGCCGTCGAATTCTTGTGATTGCATCAGATTCTATAAATAGATGAGAGGAACTTTGAGCCGTGGTCACAATAAACGTAAACTGCTGTCTCGCTAAGTGGTGCCTGAAAATATTTTTACAACATTTTAGCACACTTAAGCTATTCTTGCTATATTTTCTAAACGTCTAGCTTTATATTAATTTCTTCCAAGCAGTACCTAAATGTAAGTACTTTAGAGAATTTAGTTTCCGTGAAAGTTATGGTTTTTTATTTAAGGTAGATATTCATCTTAAATATAATTTGAGACTTTCCACGGTTTAATGGCGGCATAAATGTAGAGAGCTACATTTAGGTTCCATCGTAAGGGAAGGCAACGAAAGAAGAAACCTACAGTTTGTATTATAGAGCTGCAGAATAGGGCTTAAAACCGGTTTTCATTCGAACGGTCAGAGAGCATCCGTCAAGGTAGAGCATCCGACCGAATGTTCGAATTTCAACCGGTTGCCCCTGATGTTTTGCAGGCTAGACAGAACACTGACTTTTGTGAGTACACAAACGGAGTAATAATTGAAGGAAGTTTACCATGTGTAATTTAAAAAATGTATTTAATTAATACAGGCCTACAATAATTGATTGCATACTTTATAGATAGATAGATAGATAGATAGATAGATAGATAGATAGATAGATAGATAGATAGATAGATAGATAGATAGATAGATAGATAGATAGATAGATAGATGGATGGATGGATGGATGGATGGATGGATGGATGGATGGATGGATGGATGGATGGTTGGATGGATGGATGGATGGATGGATGGATGGATGGATGGATGGATGGATGGATGGATGGACGGATATCGGATTTATAAAATAAAACCATCTGCCCTTCAATATGGGTGACCACAAGGATCCAGAAAACAAACAGATATATAACATTTTACAATGAAACAATGAAACACATACAATAAATTTGAAAAGAAAATTAAAGTGAATCATATTACTTGAAATAGACTAGAGATGAAATTGCAAAATTTGAATTCATGCCTTTAGAATTTCTCTAAGGATTTTCTCAACATTGTAAAATGTGAATCCCTTTGATTTCAAAAGGTTATAGGTGTATTTGGAGATGATACTACTAACTTGAAAAAGAAGTCCGTGTACTGACCAACGATTAGTCATGATGTTATACTGCTTGCAAGGTTCATAGATGATTCTCTTTTCATCATCAGTACGTTTTGGCTGTTGTGTATCTCTTTCAAACCTGATAGTCGGGTCTAGTATTGTTCCTGTGTTCTTTTTTCTATCAATTACAACAATATCTGCCCGTCTTGTTGAATCATCTTCCCAGATACAATGCACTTCTTCATGGACTTCTAATCCTTGTTGTCTTATGATGTCAGCAAGCATTGTCCTTACCCTGTGATGGCGGTTGTTCCGCAGTAACTCAGTCTTTCGGAAGAAACCCAATACTTATCTTCATAACATGAACAAAATATGGACATCGGTAACAACAAAGGAAATAAGTGCAATGCATAATATGAAATCTGCTGTGTGAAGAAATGCAAGAATAGAATAAATTGCATTTACTTACTAAATAGAAGAGAAAATAAGTACAGTATATACAATCTATTGTAACGTTTACGCTTTAAACTCAAAATGCATACCTCTAAAACAGTAGTTGTTAATGCCTTTTAATTACTCTAAGTAGATGCATTGTTTCATTAATAAATCATTTTTAAGAAGATATGTTTTGCTCTTGACGATACAAATTACTGTAATACCTGAATGAATTAATCAATCAACTAATTTATCAATGAATGAATGAACCAATTAATGAATCACTGAATCAGTCAATGAATCAATCAATGAATTCATAGATGAATGAATCAATGAGTCGATGGATGGATTGATTGACTGTAGTGAGAGAAGAAGAAATATCAATTAAATAGTTGGCTTACACGATGATAATCGCATCCTTGCAAGGCCTCTTGCAACTCTTGAATGGCTCAGTGTGGTCTGTCTTTGCCGTCCACCCACAAAGAGTGAGAAACAACTCGAATATTCGTTAAACCGAACCTGAGGCACTCCGCGAGACAGAAGAGCTTTGCATACTGACTACAGCGCCAGACGTTCAATAGCAATATATAATTTCTATTTTTCGTAACCGGTTGTGCACAACTCTAGTTTGTATTGTCAACTCCATTTTACATTTTCTTTCCGTTATATACGTACGAACATTCAAGGAAGGTTTCGATCTGGTAGAAGATTCTCTTCTAAGTCCTGAGACAACATTATTAAATACGTTTTGACTTACTTAGTCTCGTCTATGTTGCGTTTCAATTTTGCCCATGCATTGGTCACATGCAAACAAGTCACCTGTGAAGGTTGGAACATACAGTATCTGTTTCTTGTCAGGCACAGATTTCCTCATGCATTGATCATTATTTATTGTTTGAATGCATACTTGGCAGTTGACGTCAGGAGTTCCGATGTGTCGTAACTCCATTGTGTGAATAACAAGTACCGTTCGGCGGAGAAGGAAACAACGTACTGCTTTGTTCACAGAGCTTTTCAAAGCTTAGTTGAATTCTTATGTATACTTAAGCAGCAGTACGAAGGAGGGTGGAGATGTGTAAGTGTTGTATTGTTAACGTTAATTTAATGGACTAAAACCCTAGACATTGTTATTAGGAAGGGGCGAGTAAAAGGTTCACATAATATTCGTTTCTGGGAGGGTCTCGTAAGTAGTGAAACACTTTGGAATAATTCGGCTATTCAACTGTAGAGTAAAAAATATGGTAATATTTTATTCCCCAGGAATTAGATATGTTTGTAGGCACTATCACCATATTATGTTTCGTACAAACATTATATAGTGAGGATCAAGTAAGACTAGTTCCTAAAAGGCTAATTTGGCCATCTCTTGAGTGTTGCCAATTAATATCAGATATCACTATCAAAGAGGGTAAAATCACAATGCTACGTACTTAAATAATAATAATAATAATAATAATAATAATAATAATAATAATAATAATAATAACAATAAAGGTAAAAAAATGTAAAGGTATCCCCGTAACATGCCATGAAGGCACTTGGGGGACATGGAGGTAGAGCAACGAAAAAAATCCTGTCACCACCCGGGATCGAACCCCAGACCTTTCAGTCCGTAGCCAACTGCTCTACCAACTGAGCTACCCGGCCGCTAATAATAATAATAATAATAATAATAATAATAATAATAATAATAATAATAATAATTTATTTAGTCCACACCTGTGGAGTAACGGTCAGCGCGTCTGGCCGCGAAACCAGGTGGCCCGGGTTCGATTCCCGGTCGGGGCAAGTTACCTGGTTGAATTTCCGGGCTTTTCCCTCAACCCAATATGAGCAAATGCTGGGTAACTTTTGGGATCGAACCCCAGACCTTTCAGTCCGTAGCCAACTGCTCTACCAACTGAGCTACCCGGCCGCTAATAATAATAATAATAATAATAATAATAATAATAATAATAATAATAGTAATAATAATAATAATAATAATAATAATAATAATTTATTTAGTCCACACCTGTGGAGTAATGGTCAGCGCGTCTGGCCGAGAAACCAGGTGGCCCGGGTTCGATTCCCGGTCGGGGCAAGTTACCTGGTTGAGGTTTTTTCCGCTTTTCCCTCAACCCAATATGAGCAAATGCTGGGTAACTTTCGGGATCGAACCCCAGACCTTTCAGTCCGTAGCCAACTGCTCTACCAACTGAGCTACCCGGCCGCTAATAATAATAATAATAATAATAATAATAATAATAATAATAATAATAATAATAAAAATAATAATAATTTATTTAGTCCACACCTGTGGAGTAACGGTCAGCGCGTCTGGCCGCGAAACCAGGTGGCCCGGGTTCGATTCCCGGTCGGGGCAAGTTACCTGGTTGAGGTTTTTTCCGGGCTTTTCCCTCAACCCAATATGAGCAAATGCTGGGTAACTTTCGGTGCTGGACCCCGGACTCATTTCACCGGCATTATCACCTTCATCTCATTCAGACGCTAAATAACCTTAGATGTTGATAAAGCGTCGTAAAATAACGTACTAAAAAGAATAATAATTTATTTTATTTATTTACTAATATTTTAGTGTGTTGTACAACAGCCAGAGTCCAATAATTGTTCAGCACAAATGACAAAAATTACAAATAATGATAATAATTAAAAATAATTACAGTAACTGCAATAAATGAGCTGTTCAGAGCAAAAGTGGTGTAAGTCAGAAATGGGTAATGAGGGTCAAAGTAAACATTCTGTAAAATACAGCGCAAAGTAGCAATTAATATTCAATTTATTTAAAGTATTAGTAGTCGGTGGATAGCACGAAGGACATATTAACTGCTACTTTGCGCTGTATTTTACACAATTTTTACTTTAAACCTCATTACCCAATTTTGACTTACATCACTTTTGCTCTGAACGGCTCAAATGTACATGAATAGACGTTCATGGATAGATGTGAAAATTAAGAATAACTGAATTGAAACAATAATAAAAAAACATTTGTTGAGTTGAATTAGAATAGAATATTCAAACAACAATATAAATATCTAAACTATACATTAAAAGGATTCAATTTCTTACCATACAAATTGGCAAGTTTTATGCATCTGGAAACCGCTGAAATAGACTTAGACTTACGTGTATATATATATATATATATATATATATATATATATATACACATATATATTTGAAATCTTAGTCCTTTAGAAGGAATCCGAAGGTAGATATTGCTTATGATGGATTCACAAAGAATGCCCCCCTTCATAGTCTTGCAAAAGAATAAGTAATCGAGATGAAGACGTCTGGCATAAAGACTAGAACAGTTAAAATAATTACAGATTAGCTCATAATTGAAAACAGGGGAAGTTGGTAGAAATCTAAAAGCACATAAGGAAATAAATTTTCTTTGAATATTTTAAAATTTAATCGAATCAGTAGAAGTAATAAAATTCCAAACAACAAATCTATACTAATAATAAATCTGTAGCCGAAATTTTTCTGGTAATTTTCGATTTTCCAAAAATAATTGGTCCTAACATATATAATTAACCAGCCTGAAACCGAAAATCGCATTTTTGAAATTTTTGTTTGTATGTCTGTCTGTATGTTTGTTACCTTTTCACGCGATAATGTCTGAACCGATTTATATGAAAATTGGAATATAAATTAAGTTCGTTGTAACTTAGATTTTAGGCTATATGGCATTCAAAATACTTTATTTAAAAGGGGGGTTATAAGGGGGCCTGAATTAAATAAATCGAAATATCTCGCTTATTATTGATTTTTGTGAAAAATGTTACATAACAAACGTTTCTTTAAAAATGATTTCCGATACGTTTTATTCTTTACAAAATTTTGATAGGACTGATATTTAATGAGATAAATGAGTTTTAAAATTAAAATAACGCCATCTAAGACGGTGCAATGAAATAACAAATGACTTCGTCTATAAGGGGCCTTGGGCAACAACAATCGAAAAAGGGGCCTTGGACAGCAACAATCGAAAGCTATTAAACTATTCCTATGCACAGAAAATTTGATAGGCTTTTTTGTACATTCGTTTTCTGTATTTCTTAAAATAATATTTATGTACACACTCATTTTAATCTCAGAGAATTAATGAACAACGAGAGTGTATTGATTTAGTATGCAGTAATAGTACGTTAGCTTAGCAATCCATTATTTTATAATTCAAATTTTAACTATGCTCAATTGAATCGTGTTAAAATACATAAAATAGACTATATATGCAATAAATGCAATGCAAAAAAAAAATTGGGTAATGAGCCAAGCAGATTATGTTGCGCTGTTGTAAAGGTTGTTGCTTCTGAGATTCAAGAGCCCCACAACAAAATAAAAACTTTCTTATCGGAGTACATCCGTTATCAACGCACTTTTTATATAATATAATATAATATAATATAATATAATATAATATAATATAATATAATATAATATAATATAATATAATATAATATAATATAATAAATATGTAGCCGAAAATTTTCTGGTAATTTTCCCTTTTCCAAAAATAATTGGTGTTAACATGTATAATTATTCATCCTGAGACCGAAAATCGCTTTTTTGAAATTTTTGTTTGTATGTCTGTCTGTCTGTCTGGATGCTTGTTACCTTTTCACGCGATAATGGCTGAACGGATTTCGATGAAAATTGAAATATAAGTTAAGTTCGTTGTAATTTAGATTTTAGGCTATATGGCATTCAAAATATTTCATTTAACGGGGCCTGAATTAAATCGAAATATCTCGCTTATTATTGTTTTTTTTTGAAAAATGTTACATAATAAAAGTTTCTTTAAAAATGATTTCCGATAAGTTTTATTCTATGCAAAATTTGGTAGGTCTGATAGACTTTTAAAATAATAATACAATACGTTTTCACCGCCGCCTCAGATTGTAAGTAATTCCCATGTGCAAAATATAAAATTTTTGAGTAAGAAGAAAAAACACATTTATTCATTCCATGGCAATGGTACATAGGAGATCGTGAATTCTTACATTTTCGAAAGAAAGAAATATAATTACATATCACTGTTTATGCTGTATCACTATTTAAGTTATTTGAAGGTTTCAGAACCATAGTGGGCTAAGCGCCATTTACTGAAGACGTAGAAAACAAGGGTTAAAATTAAGTTATTATCATAATTCAATGGAATCATATAGCAATTAATATAAAGTATATACAATAAAACTAAATGATATGTCAATCTTCATTAACCCTAGCACTACTAAGCTTCGATCTGTCACGTGGATGGCTAAGGGGGACAAAAATTGCCCGCGCTTTGTTTTGATTTTTTAATAGACTAAGAATTACTTTACTATGTTACTACACGATTTTCTATAACAGGAACATTAAAAAAGACACACATATACGTATTTATGAAAATAGTCTTATAAAAAAAGTACATTTCTCACATAGGCTAATGCTTTGGATATTTAAACTTCAGACTTTTCTGTACTAAGTAATGAACAAAACATTATTTTAATATTTAGCCTACTACACAATTGTCTATATCAGGAACATTCTAAAAGACACATACAGTATATGAGTTTTTGAAAATAGTCTTATAAAAACGTATATTTCTCATATAGGCTAATGCTTTGACTTTTTAAACTTCAGGCTTTTCTGTACTAAGTAATCAACAAAACTAATGTAGACCACAAATAACAAAACTAAAAATCAAAGTCACAAATTGCTCAATTGCCAATAGCTTTTTTCACTCACTTTCACTTTCATTTTCACAATTGGTGCATATGATTGTTTTTGCAGAATGAGTGGAACAAACATACTTACAGCACCTGCAGCAAACTATAGACACTTTTGTCATTTTGTCATTTTCCTTTTAGAGCTTTTTGTCTTCAAGCAGAGATGACATCTTCCCCGTGAATACGATGCACCAGAAGGAACAACTACACTAGTACTGGGAAGCGTTTTCCTAGAACACTTCCTATTGCAGAGATGATAGGCTTTTGCGAACCTATAATATTCTTGGCTCTCTCTTCCACAACTGGCTTAACTAGTTGTTGGCCCAACTCTAGCATATAGAGCCTTCTTACATTATGCTTCTTCTTATTCCAGTCGGGGTTGTTTTTCATGAAAATTGTTCCACCATTGAGACATGCAATATCTATCAAGATGAAAAATATAGATAGTGGCCACCTTCTAGTCCCCCGCTTCACAGAGTGATGTCGCGTCATTTGATCAATGCTGTCTATACCTCCTTTTGTTTCATTATAGTAGAGATTAACATCTGTTTTCTTTTTCTCTGTCGACTCATCCACTTTTCTATCATTATGTTGTGTGGATAGAAGTAGGAGATTCTCAGTGGGCTTGAGTCTGGTGATGTATGAAACCAAGGTAACTGGTGCCTTGCCTGTTTTCGGGTCTGTGAATAAGAATCTAGAGGAATATAGCTCTCGACCCTGCGTCTTCTTTAGCTCTTCCGGTATGTGCTTTCTGTTACTCTTCAATGTCCCCACCAAAGTCGGCTTGTCATCATTGTAAAGTTCCTCCGCTAGCTCGATGGATGTATAATAATGATCCGTTGTTACATTTCTTCCGGTTCCTTCCAGCGGCTTCACTAGGCGTCTAACAACTGCCTTTGCACTCCGTTCCTCGGGGGTCGCTCGTCCTTTCCTGCATAGACCTCCATTTTCAGAATGTACCGGGTGTGTGCATCCGATAACATCATAATCAATATGCCAAATTTTGGCTTGTCTTTCATAAAGACTTTAATTGGACATCTTCCTCGAAAGAGCGAGAGCATTTCGTCGATTGTTAGATGTGCACTAGGTATGTAGTATTTTACAAACAATTCGTCAATTTTATAGAAAACTTCACGAATGGGGCAAAACTTATCTTGCTTTCGTCTTTCAGTTCTTGTTTGCTTATCATCAAATCTAATCAAGGACAGAAGTTCTCCAAATCGAATACGACTCATTGTAGCTGTGTAGATGTTCTTGCCCAGTACTTTTCCCCATAAATCATCAATTGGCAGTTCACTGTCATTATTTGCACCCATGAGTATCAAAATACCAATGAAGGCATATAATTCTTCTGTGTTTGTAAGTTTTAGATTCCTAATACTAGCTTCTTCGTTAGTATGATGCATAATAATGTTCACTATTTCAGGAGTTATAAACTTTTTGAAAGATTCTGACGCATTAGAGGTCAAACCTTCATTTGTCAAACCTTCATGGAAACTCACTATATTCTGTTCTGACCTGCGGACTTGCCTTGGAAGCAGTATATTCCTACCACTTCTTGCTATAACAGCGATGTTAGAAGTAGAAGTGTGCTGCTGATCAGGGGATGAACTTCGAACTTGAGTCTCTTTCAATTTCTCTGTGATATTCAGTGTCACTGTCGTATGTCACAACATTATCATCTTCTTCTGGATCACTTGCATCATCTATATTATCTTCATTTACCATAGCTGTCACCTCTTTTTCTGTAAGAAAACTCTAAGACATTTTGACACTATTATTACGAGACATTTCACACAACTAATTTCCAACTGTTCCATTTTGAATAACAACTTTAAAAGCTACAATGACAACATAATTTGAATTAAATTTGTATATCCAGTGGTACCAACAATCAAACAATGTATATTAATCTGATTATTGATCAATATTTTCAGACAGAAAAATTGTCACACCCATGTCTAAGGGGGCAAAATTGCCCGCACTATAAATGAAGATGGTAGGCAGATTTAAATAAATCATAAAAATTATAAGTCCATGTCATTATATACTTGAGATATTAATCTACAACTACCTACAATCTTGTTTCTTCAGGTCAACAATTACATATTCTACACAAATAAAACAAATAGCGCGGGCAATTTTTGCCCCCCCTTAGCAGTGCTAGGGTTAAACTATAGTTGCGTGTAATAACAAATAAGAAACATGTTAAAGGAATTGTCATTGCACCAAATGAGTGGTCTCTGGACCAAAATGATCGCAATTTAATTATTTAAATACAATTTCAATTAAGTAACATATTAAACGATTTATCCTTCTAACAAACACGAATGTTCCTGGATCAAACGTCCTATTTTAATTACGTAATTACTTTATATTTATTTCTAACAGGTGCAGCGGAGCACACGGGTACGGCTAGTACATAATATTCAAGTTGAAGCTGACTAATGTATTATATATAAAACTTGTAGAGTAGCAGGAGTAGGGAAAGAATAAGTTATAGACTTATAAGTCCAAGCATTCTTAAGTCAATAAGAATAATAATAATAATAATAATAATAATAATAATAATAATAATAATAATAATAATAATAATAATAATACGCCACTTATAAAAATACTTTTCCTAAGTTCAAATTTTAATAGCGCCTATCTAGGATATCCTACAACTGGTTATTCTGACTGAGTGCCAAGAAATCTTGAGCGTCAACTCCCACATAAAAGACGAGGAATCTCACTAAATGAAGAATGCCCAGAGTCAACACTGGGAAGCACACAAAAAATATCTCTCTTCATAAGCAAATATAAACGCCATCAAAATATCTTGTAATACAGGCGTTCTCAACCTGGTGCTCGCGAATGCTCCTGAGTTCTGTTTCAGTTCAGAAAACACAATTTTAAATAATTATTTCAGTGTAGGCTTAAGCGTGTAATATTACTTTTTAATTATTTAATGTAAACTCCAGGTCAATTTTTGTCAGATGCGTTTCCAATTCACTGTGGGCTAAAAGAAGGAGATGCACTATCATTTTTACTTTTTAACTTTGTTCTAGAGTATGCCATTAGGAAAGTCCAGGATAACAGACATGATTTGGAATTGAACGGGTTACATCAGCTGCTTGTCTATGCGGATGACGTGAATATGTTAGGAGAAAATCCACAAACGATTAGGGAAAATACGGGAATTTTACTTGAAGCAAGGAAAGAAATAGGTTTGGAAGTAAATCCCGAAAAGACAAAGTATATGATTATGTCTCGTGGCGAGAATATTGTACGAAATGGAAATTATAAAAATTGGAAATTTACATTTTGAAGAGATGGAAAAATTCAAATACCTAGGAGCAACAGCAACAAATATAAATTATACTCGGGAGGAAATTAAACACAGAATAAATATGGGAAATGCCTGTTTTTATTTGGTTGAGAAGCTTTTGTCATCTAGTCTGCTGTAAAAAAATCTGAAAGTTAGAATTTATAAAACAGTTATATTACCGGTTGTTCTTTATGGTTGTGAAACTTGGACTCTCACTCTGAGAGACGAACATAGGTTAAGGGTGTTTGAGAATAAGGTGCTTAGGAAAATATTTGGGACTAAGAGGGATGAAGTTACAGGAGAATGGAGAAAGTTACACAACACAGAACTGCACGCATTGTATTCTTCACCTGACATAATTAGGAACATTAAATCCAGACGTTTGAGATGAGCAGGGCATGTAGCACGTATAGGCGAATCCAGAAATGCATATAGAGTGTTAGTTGGGAGGCCGGAGGAAGAAAGACCTTTGGGGAGGCCGAGACGTAGATGGGAGGATAATATTAATATGGATTTGAGGGAGGTGGGATATGATGATAGAGACTGGATTAATCTTGCTCAGGATAGGGACCAATGGCGGGCTTATGTGAGGGCGGCAATGAACCTCCGGGTTCAAAAGCAGTAAGTAATGTAAACTCCACTCCCGGCCACACGCTTTTGCTTCATCAGGAGTGTCAACCAAAAGTGTACAATTATTATTATTCAAATAAAATTATTATTATTATTATTATTATTATTATTATTATTATTATTATTATTATTATATCTTGGATAATACATGCATGGACACTTGCGAATATTTTCATTGAGTTTGGTCAAAACTGCATGCGCATGGAACATTTTTAATATCAATAATGTTGTTTCGAGAAAAAGGCAAATTTGTGAAAGGAAATACAATACTGACATATGGAGCAGGCATATATAGAAATCGCTCCTGGACCTCATAAAAAAAAAAAAAAAACAAAAACGTAGAGGCAAAAAAAAATATATATATATTACTACTAACTTCTTAAGTTTTTTCGATAAAAAAGCGAAAAAGACAGTTTTGACACTTTTTTTTTGTAAAAACTCAGTCCTAGTGTCTCTTAAAAATCCACCGCCTTCGACCGAGTTTGAACCCGCGTAGCTTAGATCGAAAGAACGGCCAGCATGGTATCCGCTTGCCATTGATATTAAGGTATACACCTGCATCTACTCTAGAAACGTCAGATTATTTCAAAATTTTGGTACATAATGTTTTTGCCTCATCCGGAAGCCCATTTCTTGTATTTAAAAAAATTATAAGTTGTACCCATTATCTAAATAATTCCGTAATTATTTGTGTATTTATTATATAAGCGCACTATATTTTCTATACATTACGCCATCTTCAGTATCTGTTTTCTCCTATTTCACATTTTCTGACATTTATTATCCTTCCGACGGACAAAAAGTAGACTTCCAGTTGGGCAAAAGACTTCATTGAGATACCAAATAGAAGCTTAAACATGTAGCTATGTTGTAAAACAAAATTATTGTTTTCAATCGATTATTTATTTTATCCCAAAAATATAATTTATTTTTTTCTAAAGTGTTCATATAATGTGGTAGGCCTGTATCTTTTGAATGGTTTAAGATAAATAAATAATGTTAGTATGTAACATTCTTCATATGTAGGGAATCATTTTGGCGAAAGAAATTTTATCCTAGGTCAATTTCTAATGGAGTTAGCTCGGTCCAAAATTTTATTAACTTTTTTTTTTTTTTTTTCAAAAAAAAAAAACTTTTTCTTTGGACCCCAAAGTCGATTTTCAAACTTTTTCTTTGGATACCAAATTCGGTATTCAAATTTGAATTATATAACTTGCTTAGTTTACTCCCAAGAATCATGTCACCAAAACTTGAAAGACATTAAGAGAAAAAATGTAGATTTTTTTCTTAAGAGTCGATGTATATCTTAAGGTATTTCTGTGTGCTCTTTATCGCCTGATTACGAAAACAGATAACTCTTGCAATGAATTGTTGATCCGATATATTTCGAGGGATGGAAACAGTCCAAAGAACACACTTAACAAATGCCAAGTCACCATTACTTATTTTAAACTGTTGACTCCAAAAATACTGAATCATTTCTTAAAATGAATGTTTGGATACCTAATTACGAATACTTTCATATATCCCACACTTATTTTTCTAAGAATTTCGAAGTAATGATAAAATGAAGTTAGCTACTGTTTATCTCTGACGTTACCTGAACATGTAGTTTTACGACATAGAGTTAGTCTTCTCATCTCAGTTCCATGGAAACTTGATATCGCTGGTGTAATCAGTTTCTTAGTTTCCCCTACACTTTTACCTGGTTTTGCTTTCTGCTTTTCACCGTGAGCTTTTTTTTTTTGGGAACAGTAATACGACGTTATCTGCTTATGTTAAAATGATTTACATTTCATATAGAGGCATAGAGGTGCTTATTAGGCGAACATGGAGCATTCCTAAGCACTTCAGTGCAAATAGGTAACAAAATGCACCCGTGCTGGAATAAGTTGCGCGCCAATTGTGTTGCCCCAATAAGCCGGCCTCACCATCCGCCACACTATGATTCCTCTCCAGCAACCAAACACGTACACCGTACCTCTGATGGCTATCTGCCGTTCCTCCTAGATCTGTAAGAGTCGTCATATTTCCATCAGGAGGTAGGTAAGATCCTGAGAGGCTTTGGTACCTATGATGCAGAATTGTTCTATGAGTCGTCTAGAATCCACCACCACTGCCATCTACAATATTTAGACAAACTGAGACGAACACCTACCATGGTGAGCAGCCGATTCGGCGTCACAAAAACACAGAAGATGCCCTATTTTTCGAGACGGAGATGATGATGAAAGCGGAATTGTGGAGTGTTTGTAGAATGATGAAGGGAAAATGGGAGAACTCAGAGAAAAACTCTCACATCCATGGCTGTGTCTATCAGAAATACAACACCGTTACCGCCGAGTTTAGAACTCAGGTCCGCAGTCGTTACAAGCCAGAGTTCTGCCATCTGAAATGCCAAAGCGGCACCACCTTGTGTAAATCTTTTTAAAATACATTATTCGTGTATTGTTTGTTAGTAATATATTACGTTAAACTGTAGGACAATGTACAAATAAAAAATTGCTGTCAATCTCAATCATTTTTTTTTAGTACTGAAACAACTTTTTATGCTATCCCGATGAACTGGATATTAATAGATAAAATTATCGTAATTAGAGTAAAGTTACCAGATTTTTTATCCGAGTCAGCTGCAAGATATGATTCCTTCATTAGTGTTACAGTTGTTTCTGCTGCTACTATTGTTATTCTAGCTATTGTTATTCTTATTATTATTATTATTATTATTATTATTATTATTATTATTAAATTAATACAAGGTTGAAACAAAAGAAGGATAACATTTATTGTTCACACATAAAATCACACATTTTTCTGATTAGAGGATCTTTTTTGATGTTTTGTCTAGAAGCAAGCTTTGTTGTAAATTCCTGATATGTTATGGGAAAGTTTGTGATGACAATATGGATTGGATTTTTTTACACATAATATTGAACGTTGTGAAGTCCACATTATGTTCATAGCTGACAAAACCAATTGCCTCCACTTTTGTCGAGGAACACGTGAACTTTGGTTCATAGCACTTCTTCACTCTGAGAGTAAATGTACAGTCTATGGATTTAAAATCTGATGGTGTTATGATATGGAACGCAAAAGTACTTTCTTGTAGTGCAATTACCATATCACTTTTGTCTGGGATAAAACTTTTGAAATAAGTGGACAATTTAGAGCAACACTATGAGTGAGCACAGCACTTTTGTACCTTTTTGTTGCCATGTGTTCGGTAACAGCTTTCAACAACTTATCACCTACAACGCACTTAAGTTTTTTACCTTCACCTACAACACACTTTAAGTTTTTTACCTTTCTAATCTGACATTTTTTACACAAGACTCGTCTTTTAGCGTGCGTAATAGTTAAAGCTACCTACCCAATACGTATTGCCGCTACAACTAATTCTGTTTCCAACTATAAAACTCATTTTTTAAATCGAAAGCAAGAAAGAAGCAAGGCAGTATATATATTAAAAGTGTAGAAAAACTACGAGCACGATCTTCTCACTCTGTAGTAGAGAAATGTATCAACTATTAATAGTTTTGACTTGTTAACAATCCTTTATAATTCGCGTTTGAAAACAGGAATAATTTGAAAAGTTTACTAAAAGCCAGGGACATTGGTAACCTTAAATTACAGTCCATAGAAGCCCGTAGAATAGAGAGAGGTTAGGACTCCCGCCTTTCCAGACATCGACGTTATGGTCTGTCCCAGGAATCTGTGCAGTAGAAAGAGGAAGCAAGACCTCTGCGCAAGTGGTATGTGGGAGGGCTAGGGCCAATGACTGCTCTGGGGGGAGGCATTGCTTGAACGAAGTGAGCAATCGCTTGCAGCAGTGGATAATTTCTATCTGAACTCTACTCTACCTTCTACTACGAGCATCCTACCCCTTAGCGGACTCGAGCTGATGCTACCCGCAATACACTCCAGCACAGATAGACTCCGCCGCCCCCATATGCGCGAAGTTACTCCACAAATACTTGGGACGGACCTTAGTAGCAGTAGAATGTCAATCTTACGTGCTTACCACCTTAAGGGTATATGTACTTGAACGACCACAAATATCAGAAAATGCAGGCTCTGAATTCCTAAAATTTTATAAGAAAATTAACTCACAATTGGACAAAAATTACAAGGTACCACAACAAGATATGAAAAAAAAAAAATTCTGGAGTTACATCATTTTGTAACTATAACATTGTTATGGTCTCTCTGACATCTTTAATATTTTTCAGCATGTAATAAACACTTATTTCTGAAAAGTAGACTACTCTCAGACATGTAGAGTTGTTTCTTTTAATACAGGATGGTATTTTTTTTTATTTTTGTATATAAAATATATTAATATTTACATAATGTTTTTAAAAATATGTTCTATTTTCAAAAAATGGGAATTATTGTAAAACCGATATATTTGCATAAATGCAAACAAATCAGTGTTTGCAAAATTCTAGAAACTATCTTATTTTTATATTAGAGTTTGAAAATAAACAATTAAAATTTAAAAATTTTCTGATTTTTTCTTGCAAAAATTTAATTTAAAAAATAAAAAAAGTGAATTCTTAAAAATATTATTAGTAAAAAAAAATGAAGTGATTGGAAACCTTTTTATACTTTTATCAGATATTTAAGTTCTAATAAGTCTTGTTGTAGTACCTTGTAATTTTTGTCCAATTGTGAGTTCAACATCCGATATACAAAAATTTTAATGAAATTTAGAGCCTGAAAATTTTTTACCGGAAACTGAAGTATTTAAAAATTAACGCTGGAAGTTTAAAAATGGCGACTCAACAGCCGACAAGGGTAAATACATGTTATACAATGCATTATATCACGAAAGAAAGACTTTTTGATTTACTCATTTTCACAAAAATACCATTTCTTTACAATTAATTTTTTATTTAGTAAAAAATATTGTCATAGTTTTGTGCCCTAATTGTTCTATTTTCAAAGAAATGAAGTAGTTCAATTGCATAAATGCACAACAAAATTTCAGACTATCTCTATTGGGAGTCGAAATCCGTGAAAATTTGGGCTTTTGAAAAATTTAATTTAAAGTAAAAGTGTTCTTAAAAATATTATTAGTAACCTTTTTACTTTCCCCATTTTATGTTAATGCTTGAGATTTATCAATTGTGAGTTCATTTCCTTATAAATTTTAGAAATTTGTACATAACGTTAAACATAAACTCTAAGATCAACATTCGGTTTAGAGATGAACAACGATCGAGAAAGCGAGACTAACAGCGCCCGCAAAGCCGAAAACCCGCACGACAATGTTGTATACGTTGCGTCGTTGACTTAAAGACTGCTTGTGAGTGTTTCGAGACGTCGAGATTGATCACTCCCGAAGTCCCGAACGTTAAGCAGCCATGAATCGCCACAGTTGTTTATACCTGACTGAACTTTTATCTACTTTGGCAACTGTTATATATGTATAAACAATCAAGTAGTCTATTTGAAACATCATCTCTACCTTTCAGTGTATAATAATCCGTTCCCCAATCTTTATTTAATTACTAAGCCCGTTTAAAAGGCTAGGAATTATCTTTTCATATGTTTGAGATCAAATGTGCAATCTCAAGTAAAAAGATATTAACGTTATGTTTTATGTTTCTTAGAAATGCAAATTTATCTGAGAATTGTTTTTTTTTTCCTAGCTTATTTATATAACCATAGGTAATATCATGTAATATAACCAGAACACTTTGATAACTAAGATACTACTCTGTTTTGTCTTTTTGTCTCATTTAAACATTTATAATGTTATTTATTTCAATGATGTATGTTATTCAAAGTTACGAAATCTTTCCACGCCGACCAAATGCTATTTCGAGAATGATGAACGAGAATCGAAGCGCAGAGAATGACGAGACGAGACTCGAAAGACAAATGCAACGAACACAGCGAGCGAGAGCGGCAGTTAGTTTTGTTCATCTCTAATTCTGTTCCTTGTTCTTTCATTCGTACGGAGCTCTGCCTTAACAGACTGCGTTAATGACAGCTGAGCAATGGCTGTTTCGGTATCTAATTAATTGCTTCTTCAGAAACTTATGAAGTGTGGCGTATAATGATGGATGGTGTTTTCTAATCAAGAGTTGAAATCTATTGTGCCAGCAGCCTTCGCAGATAGTATTAGTTCTCTGTTGACCCGCAATTCTGACTTCATGTACATTCCATAACTCGTAGATGCTGGAGCCTCAAGAATAAGAGAGGGAACGTAGAGAAGGATAAATGTCCTTTGTGTGGACTAGCGGAAGACGCAATGCATATTGCGTTAAAGTGTCAGGCAACGAATGATTTAAGAAACGGTTGGGTGGATAAAAAATTTCTACAAATAAACGCTTTATTAGCTTATAAAAATATGAATGGTCCCCTAAACTCCAGCAATCTGCATAAATTAGGAAAATTTATTTTTAGAGTTAAAATTAGATGGGAAGAGAAAGTCAAAGCTTTAACGGATATGGAATTATAAATTTTGAGTAGTCGGACACAATAGGAAACTACGAAAAGTAGTCTGTGAAGTTAACGGAATAATTTTTAAGAGATTGGGTATAGAAGTGAAAAAGCTAAAGTAAGAGTTTCAAAGACAAGGGTTATTATTATTATTATTATTATTATTATTATTATTTTTATTATTATTATTATTATTATTATTATTATTATTATTATTATTATGGTGAATAGAGGATACTTATAGGTCAGGGCTGGACAGCAAAAGCGGATTCTACTCTCTCACGGGGAGCCATATGATTTCTCTTCATCCCCTTTCTTCCCCGCCGAACACCGCGCAGAGTTGATTCAGTGACGGATGAATATTAAGCTTCCCCGTTTGGAGACTGGTTCCGCTCCCGATGCCCAGCACTGTTATAGGTCCAACATGTATTAGTTTTTGTAATATTTGTATCGAGAGTGATGGCGGATTAAGAACTGAAAACATCTAATCCGCCATGACGCGAACAAAGATTGGTGAAATAAATAAATAAATCGATCAATCAATCAATCAATCGTGGATGCACCGACAAAAGGGGATAAGTCACCTTTCAACCAAAATTGAGTTAAGTCAACATTTCGATAGAGAAATGTGAGAAGAACATTGTGTAGAATGTGCTAAGTCAGAGCTTTGAAGTTAAATATGAAAGGGAATTGTGAGTATGGTCTTAAAAATTGTTTCAGCGATCCTACATATTTTGTCAAAATGTTTTCTGCAATTATCTCAAGATTTAGTTTTGGTGACTTATCCCCTTTTGTCCGCGCACACATGCATTATATGGGACATCTTGGGAGTACCGCTGCCCTTCTTTCTCTTCTAGGCATAAGAATAATATAGTACAGATATTTTTTCAAAATAACGTGTCATAGAAAATACATCCTCTCTTCAACCTCTTATGTAATTGCGGTAGGTATGCATTCCTGTGCTAATAATCTTTGCAATTTTTGGTATCTCTTCTATGCAGATTTAATCATGAGAGATCAATTTATTTCCTCCTCTAGTAAGATTAAAATCTGAGCCATAATAAGTTTTATATAACTTTAGTGAAATTTGAAGTAAAATGTAGTGCATCAGAATTTCTTTAGGAGTGAATCAACAGGCATTTCTATGTTTATTCACTGAAATTGTTAGTAAAGAATACCTTTGGGCAGTGGTGGTTCCTCTGGGGAGGGAAGGGAGGAACGTCCTCCTCACATTTTTCTTCTTTTGAAAGTAAATACCAAATAAAATATGTCTTGAAATTCAAGGAAGATTCGATAATTTTTAAGTTCACAGCTATAAGAAAACCTCGGTTGATCGAGTTTTAAATGATGCGCGCTCATGTGCTGCTAGAAAACTGTGAGAAAGATGCGAGATTGTTTGTGTGGAGGAAAGTCAATCCATTCCTCCTTTACTGCAGTTAACACACATAGACAACAGCGCACTAGCGGCCAGAGAAAGAAGCAGAGTTTTAAAGCGAGTAAATGAATGGAGAAGGAGGAGATCCTCCTCTGAATCAGCGCATGGGCGGGAAATAGAAACCGACTGGTCGTGCAGCAAGCTCGCTACCGCTGCCATCTAACGATCTTGCATTCAACCAGACTATAACACATCTAGGAGGAGGCACAATAAAACAGTTTTAACGCAACGCTATGAAAGACACCATATATATATAATTATAAATCAAAAATATTATTCATTGCACTTTATATAGGCTACTATTCATGGTTTGAAACTTTCAAAGATATTTGAAAGTTAAAGTCGGGTTTATAAAACAAAGAGGAAGTAGTTCTACTTTAGTATCGCAGATCTTTTTGGCCCCTGAAATTCACTTCCATTCATTGTGTACTAGACAGGGCAACAGCTAAGTTGTCAGTTTTGTACAAATATATTTGAAATAGAAAGTAGGTACTCCAAACTACATTATTTTTAACATAAAAAATTGGCCACCGGCAACTTTGAACAATAATGATACTATGACTTTACAAGAAATGATATTCTTCAAAAGCATGAGATACTGAACTTGTAAAATGTACATGTGGCAACACAGACCACGTGGGTGGGTGAAGTGTTCTCGCTTTCCTCAGAATATTTCCCATTCCCATTTCCGCGGTTCCGATTACGTGTTAGTTGCTATAGTCTCTTCCAATACGTGTGATGCTGTAGTGTGCTCGAAAAATGCTGCGAAGTTGTGAATTTCCTTGTAATTGTTAATTTGTGCAATTATTCAACAATGAATGGAAGTGAAAACATTATATATTTTAGAAAATTAGGAAACTCCGTTTACAAGAACAGATTATTGCTATACAGAATGGAAGACCAACCCCAACACTGTCTGGTCTTACATGTGTGCATGTAGGCTAATTTGTAGCATGTTTCATTCAAGAAGGTGCCATTTCATCCTGTTACCTTCTTTCCTCCTCTTAAGAAATACGCAGGAGCCGCCACTGCCTTTGGGAAAATAGGCTTGGTGAAACAGTCTTAGGAAAAACGGATTGGGTAAAATAACCATTGGCTAGCAATGGGAGTATCAGATTGGGAAAAGTGTCTGAGAACGTTGACAGTTCCATTAATTTCAGCTATAGAGCAGCTGGCTACGGACTGGAAGGTCCGGGGTTCGATCCCAGGTGGTGACAGGATTTTTTTCTCTCGTTGCCAAACTTTCAGAACGGCCCCGAGGTTCAATCCTATGAGTCCAAAAGGCGGTGAGTAAACCACCTCATTCTAGTGCCGAGTTGAAATGCCCCCAAGATATCATACATTTACCTTTTAACCACAGCTAATCATGTTCATGAGTAAAGAGTTGAAATTGATATCACTTAACCCGACGAACTGAATATTCGGCAAGACCTTACAAATATTTGTAGTGAGTTTTGAGAAATTCGTTAGTATTGGTGACGAAGTTGCTGTGTAGGCTATTTGGAATCTTTTCTTATACCTGTCAAGAAAATTTAACGGTTCTGGAAACTTTAGAAACATCTGAAGTCCTGCTGGTTTTAAGCAAACCGTAATTACAGATGGCCATGAAGTTACGAGGCACTTTCTTTCCCGTAAGCGACAGCAAAACATATCTGTTTTTCGCAAAATGATTTGTGAGTACCGTTTGCAGTTACTGTAGGCTATTTATACGTAGTTATGCATAATTACTTATAGTGCAGAAAGTATAACAACTTAATGTAACTTAAAACATATATGTAGTGTGTAGCGCAAATTTTCTCAACACGAACTCTTGATTTATGGACCCTTTAAGTTCGTGTTATCAAGATTTCATAACAATAACAACACCAATAATAATAATAATAATAATAATAATAATAATAATAATAATAATAATAAAATAATAATAATAATAAATATGGAAAATGCCTGTTATTATTCGGTTGAGAAGGTTTTGTCATCCAGTCTGCTGTCAAAAAAGCTGAAAGTTAGAATTTACAAAGGATTTGTATTACCGGTTGTTCTGTATGGTTGTGAAATTTGGACTCTCTGAGAGAGAAACAGAGGTTAAAGGTGTTTGAGAATAAGGTGCTTAGGAAAATATTTGGGGCTAAGAGGGATGAAGTTACAGGAGAATGGAGAAAGTTACACAACACAGAACTGCACGCATTGTATTCTTCACCTGACATAATTACGAACGTTAAATCCAGACGCTTGAGATGGGCGGGGCATGTAGAACGTATGAGCGAACCCAGAAATGGATATAGAGTGTTAGTTGGGAGTCCGGAGCAAAAAAGATCTTTGCACAGGATAGGGACCGATGGTGGGCTTATGTGAGAGGGCTATGAACCTGGGGTTCCTTAAATGTCATTTGTAAGTAAGTATATGTCTTGTAAAGGACTTTAAGGTTGAATTTTTTAACGATCTTGTTATCTAATGATTACGATGAGCGACTATTGAGCATAAGGTTTCTCGATCAATCGATTGACTGATTCCTGGTGACACCAACATGGTATTAATATACATGTATGTTGATACAAAATTGCTGTGAAAGTAGTAGAGAGTATTTGGAAGTGAGAAGGAACGGAGAATAAGATAAAGAAAGAGTAGATAAAAAAATTATTCCGAACCCCTAAACTTCCACAATTCCGACTTGAGTTAATGCATAACGGGCATATGTGAAAATCCGGCGGCTCCGATATTGTGCACTTCTTCCTTTTTTTTGGATCGGGCTCGGATAACACGGAATCTCGGTTAATCGAAACTTGGATAATCGAGACTCCTCATCTTTCACTGTTGCTACCTCTCATCACTGGAACTCTCTGCCGCCTGAAGTCAAGGGCTGCCGAACCTTGAAATCTTTCAAATCCAAGTTAGAAAATTATCTTATGACGAGTTGCCAAACTAACTTACCGTTATGACAAGTGTTGTATTGCATGTTTCCACGTAGCCTATTCACTATTTTTTTTATATTCTAGTGATATTTAACTTATTTTATCTTTTTGTTTTCATTATATTTCCCGATAATGGTATAGGGTAAAGGTTGGTATTACTGTGATACGAGTAATATTGTGATAGTTATTTTTGAGAATTTATTACAATTTTACTGAGTGAGAGGAAGATCGGTTTTTGCGTCAACATATTAAAATGTTCGTATACAAGTTGCTGCACAAAACCGTTCCTTCTATCGCTCAGTAAAATTTTAATAAATTCTCAAAAAGAACTATCACAATATTACTCGTATCACAATATTACCAACCTTTACCCTATCTATAATGTGATAACTTGAGCTAGCATATATATATAATCATAATAAATTGGACCTAAAAATATTGTGTTCATTGTATGCTTTGTATTTTATTATTATTATTATTATTATTATTATTATTATTATTATTATTATTATTATTATTATTATTCCATGTATTGTGGGTCCCTATCACCACGACATGGCGCGTCCTCAGGTTGCGGATCGAGGAGACGGCCTCAAGATATGGAGGGTAGCTGCGAATATATTGAATAAGCAGTCGGCTGATGAGGGGTGGTCCTCCAGCTTGGGGGTTGGGGGGTTGGGCGAAGGGCTAACAACCCATCACCGTAAAAAAACAGCTTGTTACGAAATCTTCAAATAAAGCACGTATGGGCGAATCCAGAAATGCATAGGCTACAGAGTGTTAGTTGGAAGGCCGGAGGGAAAAAGACCTTTGGGGAGGCCGAGACGTAAATGGGAAGATAATATTAAAATGAATTTGAGGGAGGTGGGATATGATGATAGAGAGTGGATTAATCTTGCTCAGAATAGGGACCAATGGCGGGCTTATGTGAGAGCGGCAATGAACCTCCGGGTTCCTTTAAAGCCAGTACGTAAGTAATTATTATTATTATTATTATTATTATTATTATTATTGTTATTATTATTATTATTACAACTATTATTGTTATTATCATCATCATCATCATCATCGTCATCATCATCAATATTACTGTTGTCTTATATATTTATACTTTGTATGTTTAATTTATTTTGACCTGCTGTTCACATTTTATTATGAATTTTCCTTTCTTTCTATATGTTATATATTAAGCCTGTTTTATACTGACTTGTTGCTTACATTATATTATGATTATGTACTTCAGTTTTGTGTGTAAAATTGTAGTGTACTTTAATTTGTAAATTTGTAGGTTTTCTTGTATCATCGTTTTACTCCTGGTTGAGTGGTAGTTAAGGCCGTATGGGCTTAACTCTGCCAGGTTAAATAAACCATCATTATTATTATTATTATTATTATTATTATTATTATTATTATTATTATTATTATTATTATGCCGGGTAGCTCAGTTGGTAGAGCAGCTGGCTACGGACTGGAAGGTCCGGGATTCGATCCCAGATGGTGACAGGATTTTTTCTCGTTGCCAAACTTTCAGAACGGCCCCGAGGTTCACTCAGCCTCCTATAAAATTGAGTACCGGGTCTTTCCCGGGGGTAAAAGGCGGTCAGAGCGTGGTGCCGACCACACCACCTCATTCTAGTGCCGAGGTCATGGAAAGCATGGGGCTCTACCTCCATGCCCCCCAAGTGCCTTCATGGCATGTTACGGGGACACCTTTTACCTTTTATTATTTTTACTTACTTACTTCAGGAAGTCGAACCCAAAGTCGCTGGACTTGTAGTGAGACAAGCTAGTCGCTACCATTTGACTCACAGCGAAAGAAGTTTGTTAAGTAGCCTATAATAATTATCAAAATACGTTAATTATGCAAGATTAAGCATCCTTCTTTATGTTTAACATAAATATAATCTGCTTGTGTTTTCTTGCTGCATGTCCAAGCACTTATTTTATATACCAGATATGTTTAATTCCAAGCGAAATGTATAGATATAATTGCCATTGAAAATGTTTGTGGACATGACCAGCTGTTAGGTGTTTGTATCGACTGTACATTGTGCCAAATACGTCTATTGCGTCGTGATTACTAAATGCGTGGCTGCGTCATACAAAAATAAGCAGACTTCTCAAAGAGATGTAAACATGACCTTTGTTAACTGCCAGATATATTTCCGAGTGAGTAAGTAAACCCATTCATCTGCACTCATTGTCAGTCTCAATGTCATATTACTAGGCTACTACTATTATTAACTTATTATTAATACTTTAACTGTGTTTTAGCCTAACTGGTAGTTTATTTGAATGCAAATCCAGTGGACCTGGGTTCAATTTCTAGCAGAAAGTGGAGACTTGTATCCCTTCCATAAGAATCGGATGGATGTCCCTTGTCTAGTTTATCCTAAGCTATGGTGGCCTTGCGTCATGCTGACTACATGACAAGGGAGCTCCGCTGCTTGTGAATGTCTAGTGTTCGTTTGAAATTCCTTACAAGAATGAGGATGAAACGACCCGAATAACTCAGTCACTGTAGAATTTACTTGGACCATAAATAAAGAAACAAATGACTACAACGTAAAATAATATGATGAAGGATCAGTGGCGAGAAGAAAAATTCTCTCCGGCACTGGGGCTGGAATCCGGATTTTCAGCTCTACGTGCTGACGCTCTATCCACTAAGCCACACCGGATTCCAATTCCGATGCCGGATTGAATCCTGTCAGTTTAAGTTCCACCTCTTAGTTTCCCTTTAGTGGCCAACCCTCATGCACTGTGTCACAGATGTGTGGCAGTGGCACAATGTCCAACACACTATGTGCAGAGGTGCACTCATTACGAGTGACTAAGTGGCCGGGATCCGACGGAATTAGCGCCATCTTAAATCACAAAGTGATTAGTGATTATTTACGGATATCATATTATTGTAATGTACCGAAGTACATATGATATTTACGTGCAGGAATTCTGCGTTATACCCTCGTTTTCTATCTCGTTACTAGTGTTGGCACCTGTAGGAGGAGGGAAAACTTCACCTTCCAACAAACTTAGAAAACAGTGGAATGAAAAGGCAATCCAAGAAGCCATAAAACAAGTTCGAGAAAAGACGTGAGAGACGATTAATCTGAATTCAGGATTATTGCTAGGGAAACACCTTCTAATGAAGATGCTGAATGCTTGTTCTGTGCTTTCCTTGGTAGAAGCCATTTTGACTTTGAAGTTCTGTTAATCTTGTAAAATGTTAATAGTATTCCATATTTGTACCTCCATTTTTAAGAAGTTTTTTTGGGGTTATTTTACGACGCTGTATCAACATCTAGGTTATTTAGCGTCTGAATGAAATGAAGGTGATAATGCCGGTGAAATGAGTCCGGGGTCCAGCACCGAAAGTTACCCAGCATTTGCTCGTATTGGGTTGAGGGAAAACCCCGAAAAAATCCTCAACCAGGTAACTTGCCCCGACCGGGATTCGAACCCGGGCCACCTGGTTTCGCGGCCAGACGCGCTGACCGTTACTCCACAGGTGTGGACTTTTATGAAGTAAATAAGTGTGTTAGATTTGAGGAAATTAATTTTTTTAGTCATTTTACATCTTAAGAACTTCTAAGTCCAGTGTAAGTTACCTTTCATGGGACATTCAACAATAAACAGGACGATACTTTACGTTCAGTATTCAAAACATGTAGGTTCCAAAACGAAAAAACGAAATGGTATTCCATATTTGTACCTCTTCCTGACAATAAACACAGTGGGCCATATTCATAGACATTCTTAGCACGGCTTCCGGCGGATGATCAGCGAACTAATGTTTTTCGTATTCATAAACCAGTGTTAACGATATGATATGATATGATATGATATGATATGATATGATATGATATGATATGATATGATATGATATGATATGAATCCTGTACAAGTAACCAGTCGATAGCCGGGGCTAGTTTAGCACGCTCGTAGCGCGGGCTAGCGAAATTTCTATGCATAGCACCCAGTAATACTACTGCTGCTACTACTACTACTACTAATAATAATAATAGTCGGCCTTGGTTGCGTAGTCGGTAAAGTGCTGGCTTTGTATGCCCGAGGTTGCGGATTCGATCCCGGCCCAAGTCGATGGGATTTAAGTGTCAACAGATTTACTGGCATGTAAAAGAACTCCTGCGGGACAAAATTGGCCATTGGCCAACAAAAATTCAGCACAGTAATAATAATAATAATAATAATAATAATAATAATAATAATAATAATAATAATAATAATATTTACTACGTTTTCATGGAGTATTCAGATCGTATTAAAATCTTCTTGAAAACAGGAACTCAATTCGATCTGAGTCTCAAGGTCGATACACCTAAAAAGTAGGATCGGATCGTATTCAGTTCGAATCGAGTTCCATGAAAACGGGTATCGTATTCAATACGATCTCAATACGCTAAGCGCGTGATCGATCGTCATTTGTTTGATGTGTCAGCTGTTTTACCAACAGCGAGGGCAATACTATGTAACTTATGTTGAGAAAGAGTGATGTAAAACATAATAATTCGTATTTTCCTAAACGTCAATATTACCATTATTCATTAACAGCCAGAATATAAAGTTTTCATGCGCCTCATTTGGAAAAAGCAACATTGTTTATAGCTAAAGCCTACAGAGTGACCAACACGCTAATATGTCGATGACATGTTGACCAACATAACTATTTTCGAAACTTCTGCTTCCTTACTCTCATCGTTTTCATTACGTATCGAAAATTGTATGAAAACAGGGATCGTATTCTGTAAGAAAAATGTATTCAGATCGATTTGAATACGCCATGAAAACATAGTGCAATCATCTACCGTAAAGAATCAGTTTTGTTGTTCCGTTCCGTACATATTAGCATTTTGAACTATGGATGTCTCGTCACTCTCTGGCCATGTGCTGAGCTCGGCCAAGGTCACGGCTAAAGTAAACATGGAGTAAAAAAAACATACCCACTTCTTATGGAGGGAAGATAAATCTCTACCTTTTTCGGAATAATTTGAAACCATATTTACTTAATTTTAGATTTAACGTTACTTCCTCAGTTATTGCAAATCACTCGCACAAAATGTCGCGGGTATATTTTAATAGGTTATATACGACGCTATATCAATCACTAGGGTATTTAGCGTCGGTGTAATTGATGTCAAGGTGAAGGTATTTGGCGGGAGGGATTATCTGACATCCGTCTTATAGGCTACTTAGGAAAAATCTCGCGGGGGAGGGAGGGAGAAACCCAATCATGTAATCAGCCAAAGCGGGAATGGAACCCACGTCAGAGAGTAGCTCCGGATAAGCAAGCCATATATTAAATTCAGTCCCTTACCACAGTGTTTATATATGGGGACAAACTTGAAAGACTTAATTAAAAAGTGCAATAACCAGATATGATGATTATACCTATAAGAGCAGAAAATCTAAAACGCCTTCAGGAAACACAATCGCATTGTTCATAATGAACTGATATAATTTTATTACTAGTTTTCAGTTTACCATATGTAAAACCAATTATAAGTGGGAAGTTTTCATATTTGTGCACCGTAAATACGAAAAATGTTCATACGATATTGTAATTCCATGGTTTTTCTAAACAAATACATAGCCTTACCATTTTTATTTCATGTTTGCCAGAATAATTTCATTTCGTTAAACACGATGTTTTTCTTGGTCATAGTATTCACAATATTTAAAAAAGAATAAAAACGTGTATTGTTTGCAGAGTTTGTTAGCAGTACAGCGTAAATTCTCAGAATTTGTCCAGACGGCCTTGAAATGTATTTGAACTCAAACTACCATTGCAGATGTTAAATAAAATAAATATTTCAATCTGGTAGGCAGAAGAGCATGAATGACGAACAATGAAGTTCAAATTTGTTTCGTACTTTTAATAAGCATTTGCCTTTGCAATAAAATTAGAGCCTCTTTTATATTTTAATGTATATATTTCCAACCATTTTCCATAAATTATCATTCTTTTCACTTAAAATGATCGGAAAAGAAGTGTCAATTTACATATTAATGTAAAATGATTACATATGTGATTTACTGTTTAACTAAATTATTAGTTATTTTCCACGTTTTTATTTTAGATATTATAAATCTCACGACATCTCTTTCCAAAACTAAACTAATGGCATTTCAGTTTCTCTCTAGGACTTAAACTTGTGCAGTGATAACGAAGAATTTTATTATACCCGAATTACCCCACGTTTGTAAATTGTAATTTACTAACAAACTATTAGTGATATACTACTAAATTTATTGGAAATATGTTCTAAACATCTGTAATGTACACATATATGAATTTGGTTACTGTATTTCAGCTGGTTTGCCAACAGTATTGCTTTGAATATGATGTGTAAGTTCATAGACTGGTAAACAAAAAACAGTTCTTACCAGGAAGTTTCAGGAAGTTTCTGGCCGCGAAACCAGTGGCCCGGGTTCAACCCGGTCGAGGCAAACCTTTTTTTTTCCGGGGTTTTCCCGCAACCCAATACGAGCAAATTCATTTCATCACCTTCAATTCAGACGAATGGACAAAATAATTATAAAATTAAATTAAAAAACCAGGCAGTTTCAGTGATTTTTTTAACACGTCAAGTGCACAAATGTGAATAGACAACATTTTAAATTGACAATTAAAGTTTAAAAAACTTTAACTTATATTCAAATTACCCCACTATACCCCAATTAACCCCGACTCTCCCTATACATAATATACGTACTCTTCACTTCCGTCTTATCAAACGTGAGCATTTTTTGATCGATTACCGATTACACGATTACATTCACAGTTACTAAAGCTATTATCAGAAGTGAGAAAAATGTAAAATAAGGGTTTTGAACAATGTTTTTTAATTGTTTACAATGAGCTTTATAAAATTATCATTTAACACAATATTTAAAAAATATTTATTCAAAATAAACTTTATAATATGCAACTTTCTCTCTTAATTCAAATTTGCTCAAGTTTTGATCTGAGAGTCTATTGGCTTTTGGACTATTTGTCATTGTGTAGAATGAAAACAGTTTTAAGCTAGTTGATAGTAGGATAAATGTTGGTAATATTGTGATACTAATAATATTATGATAGTTCTTTTCGAGAATCTTTTACAATTTTACTGAGCGAGAGGAAGATCGGTTTTTTTGCGTCAACGTATTAAGGCAATGTTCGTGGACAAGTTCGTGGACAAGTTTCAGCTAAAAATTGTAAAAATTCTCAAAAGTACTATCATAATATTATTAGTATCACAATATTACTGAACTTTATCCTATAGCTTAGTTAACTCACCCATCACAATGGTAAGACTTGTAATGAAAATTACGCACGATAAAATTCTCACCTCTCCCCCCCAGAAACACACCACACCTGTGGAATAACGGTTAGCGCGTTTGACTGCGAAACCAGGTGGCCCGGGTTCGACTCCGAGTCGGGGAAAATTACCTGGTTGAGGATTTTCTTCGGGGT
Source organism: Periplaneta americana (assembly GCA_025594305.2). NCBI lineage: Eukaryota > Metazoa > Arthropoda > Insecta > Blattodea > Blattidae > Periplaneta > Periplaneta americana. Next base: position 35,277,028 of record JAJSOF020000036.1, on the reverse strand, counting down.
TTTCCCTCAACTCAATTTGAGCAAATACTGGGTAACTTTTGATGCTGAATCTCGGACTCATTTCACCGGCATTATCATCTTCATCTCATTCAGAAGCTAAATAACCTGAGATGTTGATACAGCGTCGTAAAATAAAATACTAAAAATTACATTGTTGCGCCACTGGCCATTTAACTTAGTTTCTTAGTTATTATCGACTGTGAAAAAATTGTCAGCATTTAATTTTTTTATAGAAGTCGCAAAGTGTACCTACTCTTAGAAATGTAATTAGAAAAACAACTAAGACTGTATTATAATTTTGGGTCAGACTCCATTGAAGGATTTCTCTGTACACGCGAGAGAAAATTTAAATTATTATTATTATTATTATTATTAATTATTATTATTATTATTATTATTATTATTAATTACTGTTCCACAACTTCCTTGTTGAATGGTTGACTTCATATTGCTGTTGGTTACTTGTAAAGTACAATAGGCCTACGTAATGCATTTAGAATATAACTAAAACAAGTAATAACTTTTAATGTTTCTATGAATTTTAGATAGCAAATGTTACAAAGAGTTGGGTAGGGGGATGGAGGGGACTACACATTCCTACAGATAATTCTATCCTCGAATATTATATGAAGTTCGTCCTTAAATTAGTTGGCTGTATGTGTATGAATAATGTTGGAGCTGAATAATATTGGAGAGAGAAAGAGGGGAAGATGGTTTTGTTATTTTTCCTTGACAATTATATCTGATGAACTAGCTATAAAAGTCATTGTGTACAAAAACAATATACACACCCTGGAAGAGCTAAAAAAAAAAAAACAGCATCCGGGAAAACACTGCCTACATTTCTCAAAGGAAATACAGCGAATGATGCGTCATTTCTTAAAGAAGTGCCGCAAATATTTGGAAGATTAAGGCAGACAGTTTTAGCATCTTATTTTTAAATTCGGGTGCGTAAATGATAATTTAACTGTTTATAATTAGTAATATTTTACATTAATAATTTGTGGTATCTCTAATTAGTGATGGTGCACGGTGGAAGTCTTATTCTACTGACAGCAAGCTGTCTGCGTAAACGAAGTTTGCAAGCGACTCGATTGACAGCCAGTTCGTCGCTTTGTGATTTCTCTACAATCTATTCACCTATTAAAACTAGGAATGATTTCAATAAAGTTACAGCTATTTTATGTGAGTTTTTGCAGAATTAAAACAAAATATTTATATACTTGAGCGGTACAATTTATAAATTGAAAGCCACCAGCGTAGCTCAAGCCGTATCACGTTTGTCTACTTCTCTGGAGCTATGCTGGAACATGAGTTAGATTTGTACTTAGGTTTATCACCAAGTTTGGCTTTTTTTCTATATTTTTCCAAATATAAGGTGAATGTCAGGTAGGCTAATCAAAAATCTTGTGATTATCTTATATATCCTACGTTTATGGATTTAAAATCCGTCTTTTCTGTACAATGCGCAAAATGACAGTTTAGCTAATCACATGAGTACATAATACATTATTTAATTTCCTCGTGTTAGTAGGTAAATAAGAAAATGAACTATAAATGGTAGCATGATAAAAAAGTAAATTATGAAACGAGTGAAACGTATAATGAGAAAGCTTCATTTTATTTTCATGAGACGAATACAGTAATTCAATTAATTTTAAGGTACACTGAATGAATATTTTCTTATCATCAGAGACCGGAACTTTCGCAGAATGCCTTTTTAAATGTGTTAAATCTGTCTTCATTTTAAAAATAAATCTGTACGAATTATACCTTTGTGATTGAAACGTCACAGCTTTATGTTGCCCTTTTCTGCCCTTTTTAATATAAATGCCTAATTTACAAAATAAATGCTTTTTTGCCTTTATTTGATTACTTATCTATTAATTGATTATTAAAAATTGCCTACAGGTATATTTTATTTATTTGTATAACCACTACAATGAAAGTGACTTCACCGAATGTATATTATTATCTTTCAGTCAGTTCATATTCTCTTTGCAACAATGAGTGCTGCCATGCAAAAATGTATAACAGTAAGCACTTTAATTATCGCTTGCATTTATTTGACAAGGCAACAATGAGTGCGGGTCTAACGTTATTTTTAACGGTTATTTTTCTTTCAGTTTTCATTGCGACGTTGTTGTAGCTAGCTAAATATTTCATATCGCAACATATCAGTACAACCAAACACAAAAATGCACTTTCCAAGGCTACTGGGAAGAAGATTTCTTTGCTTCCAACTGTAATTGCAACATCGAGTCGAAAATCTCAATATGCATTCGACTTATGTAAAGCTTTTCTTGCTGCTGAAATCCTTTTGTGGAAAGTGGAAGGTTGTGGGACTAGTGCAAGGTTTTTGTAATTGCCTTTTATTGCGTATTTTAGCTATTTATAATGCCTTTTTGCCTGCCTATTTTAGCTATTACGATTCCTTTTTGCCTGCATATTTTAATGATTCATAATACCTAAACTTCCGGTCTCTGCTTATCGTGTTTTTTTAGTAGGTTATTTTACGACGTTTTATCAACATCTTCGGTTATTTAGCGTCTGAATGAGATGAAGATGATAATGCCGGTGAAATGAATCCAGGGTCCAGCACCGAAAGTTACCCAGCATTTGCTCAATTGGGTTGAAGGAAAACCCCAGAAAAACCCTCAACCAGGTAACTTGCCCCAACCGGGAATCGAACCCGGGCCACCTGGTTTCGCGGCTAGACGCGCTGACCGTTACTCCACAGATCTGGACTTATCTTGTTGAATCATATTTAATCATTAGATATGGTTGTATTTTTGTAACTTGTATAGGCTAGCCTAATGTAAGTCGATTTTTCAATCAAATATATCGATAAAAATAATGTCTACTTTTCTTTAGTTTTCAGAAACACGTTTTCGTGACGAAGTGTTTCAAAGGCTGCATGAAATTCTTAGATCATCCTGAGTGTTTATTTATAAATCGAACATTTAGAAAATCACCACTACGAAGTCATGTTCCTACCTTATAGGGTGATTCCTGCTGGTTAATTCACTGTTTGTTGTCGCGTTGTGGACTGGTGTTTTGGCTGTGGATGTGAGAGGGTATCCGAGAGCTACTGATTCACTGTGCTAGCGCGCCTTATTCATCGTTATGTTCTTCCACACGAGTCTTATGTGTGACTGAGCCTTCGCAATACTGGATCGTCTTTATAGCGACAGCCAAGTCATGGCGGATTGCGCAATATGGCTGTGGGAGTTGTCAAGATAATCAGATTGGCGTGGGAGTGCGTCGTCCAATTTATTCTTTATTGGAGAAACAAGAGATTTAGATAGCAAGGGACTGTTTCAGAGATATTTAATGCATTGTCTCCATCTTGACGATATGCGCAACGCATTTTCATCACTAGAGACATGATTGTAACGCTATAGAACCGTTTGTCGCAAGCAACCAGTGCCATCCGTCATTAGAGTTTTCGTGCTTACCTCTGAATCTAACAAGATATCTTAAAACAAAAACAATAATAATAATAATAATCAGAGACGGAAGTTTAGGCATTATGAATCATTAAAATAGGCAGGAAAAAGGCATCTTAAATAGCTAAAATAGGCAGGCAAAAAGGCATTATAAATAGCTAAAATACGCAATAAAAGGCAATTACAAAAACCTTGCACTAGACCCACAACCTTGCACTTTCCACAAAGGGATTTCGGCAGCAAGAAAAGCTTTACATAAGTCGAATGCAAATTGAGATTTTCGACTCGATGTTGCAATTACAGTTGGAAGCAAAGAAATCTTTAGCTAGCTACAACAACGTCGCAATGAAAACTGAAAGAAAAATAACCGTTAAAAATTACGTTAGACCCGCACTCATTGTTGCCTTGTCAAATAAACACAAGCGATAATTAAAACGCTTACTGTTATACATTTTTTCACGGCAGCACTCATTGTTGCAAATAAAATATGGACTGACTGAAAGACAATAATATACATTCGGTGAAGTCACTTTCATTGTAGCGGTTATAGAAATAAATTAAAATATACCTGTAGGCAATTTTTAATAATAAATTAATAAATGATAGATAAATAATCAAATAAAGGCAAAAGAGCATTTATTTTGTAAATTAGGCATTTATATTAAAAATGGCAGAAAAGGGCAACATAAAACTATGATTCAATCACAAAGGTATAATTCGTACAGATTTACTTTCAAAATGAAGATTAGATTTAACACATTTATAAAGGCATTCTACCAAAATTCCGGTCTCTGAAATAATAATAATAATAATAATAATAATAATAATAATAATAATAATAATAATAATAATAATAATAGTAACATATAGCTCAGTGACGCCAACTTTTAAAAACATTGGGTGGGCTCCAACATTTCATCATAATTTGCCATTTTATAGTCATATTAATAATATATCTTATCAAAATGAAAAAGATGTGAACAAGAAAATTACCAAATTTACACAAATTCTAGGAATAATAAACAATACATTAAAAGCTAAATTAGTACAAAAATCTACAAGAATAAAAATATATAATACACTAGCATTACCCACCCTTCTATACGGAAGCGAGATTTGGACATTAAAGAAAAAAGACATGAACAGAATCAAAGCAACGGAAATGAAATTTTTCAGGAGAACAGCAGGATATACTCTTTTAGACCGAAAAAGGAATGAAGAAATTTTAGAACAATTATAAGTAGAGTCAGTAGAAGAAAAAATCACCAGATACAAATTCAATTGGCTAGATCATGTAAGAAGAATGGAAAATTCAAGAATCCCAAAAATTATGATGCAATATAAACCTAGAGGACATCGTCGACCAGGAAAACCGTTAAGAAGACTGCTAGATGGGGCCGAAACAGGTCTACAGAG